>VZRX01010916.1:0-30791 GCA_013398075.1 Notiomystis cincta
TAAAGGTCATCCAGTCCAACCCTGTGTCGGGGCAGGGACACCTTCCACTCGGCCAGGCTGCTCAGAGCCCCACCCAGCCAGGCATTTGATGGTTCCAGGGATGGAGCTTCTCTTACTTTCAGGGCAACCTGTCCCAGGGCCTCATTGCCCTCACATCTCTTCCTAGCATCTAAGCTAAACCTCTTTCCATCCAAAGCCATTCCCCCTTGCCCTGTCACTGTAGTACTTGTAAAAAACCCTTCTCTGTCTCTCTTGCAGCCCCTCTAAGGTACTGCAAGGGGCTCTAAGGTCTCTCTGGAGCTTCTTCTGTGCAGGCTGCACAGCCCCAGCTCTCTCAGCCAGTGGAGCTGTGCTGTTATTTTCAGAGCAGAGCTCCATGTGACACTGAGCCTGCTGCACACACAGCAGGGAGGACATTGCAAAGAAGAAATTCTAGTATTAGGCACACAAGCATTAGCACTAGGAAACCCCAGGAATATTTATGCATTCAGGAGATTTTCCAGATAGAAGCCTAGTTGCCAAAACATGGCTGAATTTCTCAGGGAAAGCCTGGGGGAAAGTGGGTATCCATCACTTTTACAGGATATCCATCACTTTTACAGGGTCTGGTGCAGTGCTGGGAGCTGGCTGCTCAGCCAGGAGTTCTCTCTTCTGAATGGGAACCACGTAGGGAGCTGCTCAGCCACTGAGCTGTTTGCTCTGTGCTCAGGGCAGCCAGAAACACTATTTCCAGTGAGGTCATGATGCAAAAACCTTGAGAAAAACTAGGTGATGAGAGAGGGGAGAAAAGAGAGAGTAAGAGGAGCTGGCTCACAAATACAGCAGGAGAGAGACCTGACATCCACTTGCCAGACTGGAAGAGGTGCTGGGAAAGAGGATGTAACAAGAGAGTTGTAAAGGAATGTTGTGCAGTGTCTGAGGAGCTTTTGCTTGGAATTTTTTGCCTAGGTACTTATGGCCTTGGGGAGGACATTTGAGGTTCCCACCACGGGATGGATTAAAAGGAAGGGTTAATAGGGACCTGTTGGAGTATTACACAGGCATTCAATGTTGAGATCAAAGATTATGAGTTAAGAAATCCAGATACAGCCATCCTATGTGTATCCATAAATTATAAATCTAGCAATATACTGCTAAAATAAAATAAAATAAAATAAAATGAACCAGATATCATATGCATTAAATCATATCACTCTCAGCCAAAAATGGATTTTTAAAGTAGCGAGTAGATCTTTCATTTTGTAAATTGGTCTTGGAAATCTCAGTGGACCTTCCAAAATTTCAAAACCATTGGAAATGTTTCTTCATCCTGGGATGAAGATTACTGACAGGATGGCATGTGAAAAGTTTGCTGGAAATTGCTGTCTAAATCATTACCTTTTCTGTGCACAAAGAGTGACATTCTGAAGAGTGTTGAAGTGTGGAAAAGAGGGGATTTATCCACAGGAGTTTGCTGGATTTCAGAAAGACATTAGGCTGTGTAATTGCCTCAGTCAGTTTGCCGTAGGGAGAGGAAAGTATGGCTCTGTTGAATCAACTTTTCTTCTGAATTTTATCACTGGTTAGTTAGAGGTACATTTTTTGAGCAGCCACAGAGCTGTCATTCAGTATTGATACTAAATATGTCAGTAGTAAAAAAGCACACAGATTATTTTCTCTGGGCCTTTTGCTTTCCTTTTCTTACCAATGAATGTACCAAACACATCTTCTTGTCTTTGTTTTAATACACAAACCAAGTCACACTTTTTGTGCAATATCTCTTACCAGAAGTTCCTGCAGGTGCTGGCAGCAGAGGTGAGCACCGTGGCATCCACTGCACTGTGTGTTGGAGTCTCACCTCTCCCTGCTCCCAGCTCATGCTGCACATCTTCTCTGACAGGTTTCTCTGTGTTTGCCTATTTCACTCTGCTTTTATTTCTGCTTTCATTAGGTTTCCCTAGCCAACATATGTGTGCTTTTAAGTATCTCAACTGAAAATCAGTCTTCACAGAACCGTGTTAAATCTTGTACTCAGTCAGAGCATGGCTTGTGTCACTGGGACAGAAGGTCTTTATGATCTTTATGAGGAGCACCTTTAGGACCTTTATGCACTGTATAAAATCTTTCCCCAGGCTGCCAAGGGTACCTATCACCTTTGCTAATGATTCCACAAATGTCACTGTGTTAATGATCTCTTTTCAGCTCACTGTAAGCCATGGATGTCTATTTCTCTTGAGAGAGATAACTTGTGTATAAACTGCACCTCAAACCAAATGGAAAACAATAAATAGCAGTAACATTTCTGATGGAAAATGCTTTCCACAGAAGGGCTCCAAATGTCACGTTAACAGTTACAAAGATAATGTTTCATTTATCATAAAAAACTCCCATCAAACTGGAGCTTTTACTGTGCTCTTTATTTGTTTGTCCTAGGAAGAGGTGAGGCTTCAGCCTTGTCTTTTGCCTCCTTGTGCCAGTGCAGATGCAGCACTGGAGGCTCTGGTCACCACTGTCAGCTGTGGCTGTGATGGCATTTGGGGATTTCTGGGGCAGCACCTCAGTCTGCTGCTGGCCAAAGGTCTCAGCACTGCCCTTCTTCCTCTGCTGCCCTGGCAGATACAGCTCGAGTGCCACAGTGCTGCTTCAGCCTCACCAAAAACATTTCCCTGGCCTCCTGAGCAGCAGGGCAAAGAAATGCCCCAACTCCTTTCAGGGTTTGGCAATACTCATTTCACAAAAGCTTTTTGCATTTGCCAGATTTTCAGGAGGTGATCAGGAGCTGCCTCTGAAGGCATAGCCTGGTCCTTGAACACCTTCCAGGCAGGGTGTTACCATGTACCCTGCTGTGAGTCCTACTTGATGCACAGTGAGACAGGTGGTGGATTCACTGAGAACAGTCAAGGTGTCATGAACAGAAAAAAAGGACAAAAATCAAAGTATTTGTCTTTTCAGCGTCCTTCCAGGCTAAACAGGCTGCCCCCCACCCTCAACCTCCCAGTAAAAGCACTCAGTGCTTGGTCAGATATTGCTCCTGAAGTGTGTATCCATGTAGAATAACCTCTGACCATATGAGCTCACATGTCACATGAGCCACAGTGACATGGTGATAGAAGGTCAGACTGACTGCCCAGGTTTGGTACTCCCTTTGTCACATCTTGCCAAATATTATAACAGAGCTGTGTGGATGCTGGATGCAGGAGCAGGTAAGATCAAAATTATCTTCAGCATGGGGAAGAGAAAATCAGTGAGATTAGAGGGGACTTTCCTTACAGCCAAGTTTTAGGCTCATCAGGTTTAAACTGCATTTTCAGCTCCAAACCAGACTGTAGTGATTAACTGGGCAGGTGAGTCAAGTGCATTATTTTCCTCTGTGGAAAAATAAAGAGAAAAATTATGTGATCCCTTAGAATATCTCGTCTTAGTATAAAGAGGTACTGAAAATTGCATAAGAAACAGGTTTCTAGTGACCAAATTATTTTCTATTCTTTCCCACTGTCATTATGTTAATCAAGGATACAGGTGCTCATCTACCAATGTCTCATTAATGTTCAAAGGCACTAAACTCCTATTTTTGCCTTTGAAATTCTCCCCTCATGGTACTGAACACATTTCCAGCAGTCTGTCATACTCAGCCTTTATCACATACCCAGTAATCCCTATCTTCTCCAGCTTCTGTGCTGAAAAACATTAGCCTTATATTTCAAAAAAATTAATAACCACAGGGACACATTTCAACTTAGCAGAAGCTCAGGATTGTCTTGGTTTCCCACAGCAACCATCAGGAATACTGGAAGAAAATAGGTCAAATGAAAACATTATTCCATGACACAATCAGAGGCAGAGTTATAGTGTTATTTCTGAGAGCTGATTGCACAATTGTTGAGATGGGATGTGCATTACACACCAATTCCTCTAAATTATTCTAATTAAAAAAAAATATTATACTGTAGGAATGTAGGAATGTTTGACCCATTTTGGATGGAAAGCAAAATTAATGGGTCAAAGAAAAGCAACACCTTCACCTTTGTGTGGCATTTTAGTGATACATTTTCTAGAAACTTATGAACAGAATTAATTCTGTGTTTCCTGTCTGGGATATTGTTATAATGATTATAAATTTGACACAACAATCTATAGTGCAGATAACAGCAAAATATTGATCTAGGATCATCAGGAATTTAATTTTAGGCTACCTTTCTTTTACAGTTTCATTGGTTAGTAACCCTTGAATACATCAAAATTTCTATTGCTTTTCTTGCTGCTATCTGTTATTTCATCCCAGAAGCATTTGGGAGGGTCTGTGATACTCTAGAGAGTTACTGTATAGAATACAGAGAGCAGAGAAGACTTTAAGGTCATAGTGATCCTTTCACAAAGAGAATCTGTTCTTCACAAAAGATAAGCTAAATATGTTAGTGAATGAGGTGGATCTCTGACAAAGTGGGAAGCAACACAAACAGGGTTTAAATAGATTATGCATTGCATAGAAACTAAAGTAGGACTAAATTTAGAAATACTTTGGTTAATAGAGAGAAAATCCCAAATTTTCAATCAAGTGGATAAAGTTTGAGAAAATATATGCATTTAATATCATCACCTTATTTTGAGGAGGAATTGATTGCAATGAGGAGAGTAAATGTTCCTCTTGATAAACAGAAAAATTGAATTTCAGAACTTAGATGCCATCTTTATAAGCTCAGGGGAGCAAAACACTTCTCTGAATATAATATATTGCTTTAGGTTTCCTCAAAGTACTTTCTACAGGAGAACAGAAGTCTATGTTCACTGGGCTGAGGAGTGTGAACTGTTGATGAATGGTAGGAATTTTGGTTGGTTGGTTGATTGTTTTTTTTTTGTTTTCACCTGGAAGGCATCATAGCACCCAAGTCTTCTATTTCTAGTTACATGCATTGTGGAACCAAACTGAAGATTACCTCTTTCTTCTTCTGGTTCTGTTCAAAATCACTGCACAATGAAATGTGGATTGAAATTTTTAATTTGTTCATTTTGGTTTGGCCAAGTGCTGTCTCCATCCTTATACTTTTCTGTCCTCTGATCACACATGATGATTACAGAGTTATTCCTCTTCCCTTTTGGCCAGGTCCTGGCTGAAAACCTATTTCCCACCATGGAGCAGCCTGGATTGATTGGTCTTCTCTTGTGGCACTGATCAACTTGTGCCACAAGACATGTCCCCCTCATCACTGGGACCTGCTCAGCCTCCATCCCAGCTCCACAGAAACCCTGGCACAGGTCTGAGTGGAGGTGAGTGAAACCTCTTGCTTCCCACAGACTCTTACAGGACTGTCAAATCCTTTACCACAAACAGGAGGCTTTGTGCTGATCCATGTCTTTCAGGCATATGAATTTGAGATTCTTTTCTATGCATAATTTAATACAAAGAGCACGATATTCTGCTTTTACAAATAAACAGGAAGGAAATTAAGCATTAGATACCAGCTGTTGAGCTTACTGTCAGCTATTTTGGAGCAAACTGTGACTAAATGTATGTAGCAAGGGGACTTGCATAATAGAATTTACTTTATTCTTCATTATAATGCAAATCTCTATGTCCTGTTATTGTGTCTACAGTATTTTATACCAAAATAGCTGATGATGCAAACCAGATTTTGCTACTGCTGAGACCTTGCTCTCTGGCATTTCTTTCATTCATTTTGGGAAAAAGCCCACAATTACCTTCCAAATATCTCCCCCCAAAAGCTTTTAAGAGATAAGCATTTTCCCCCTGCTTTATTCTAATGTAAACTTGAACCCATAAAGTTTCATCAAAAGAGTGTAAATCTTTCCCCTCCAGAAGTTATCTGCCATGTTTCTTCTTATCCTTTGGATGACTGCAGTAATTTTTATGCTGTGCTGTCGGGAGTGTAATGTTAAGTGCTTCATTAATGATGATTTGTGCCATTGAAAAGTTTAAAATGGGCAGATCATGGCAAGGACCTGACATTATTTATTTTCGCTCTTTGTATTAAACTCTGCAAAGAACATTTTAAGAGCAGTTTTGCTTCTACTTGGGGATGCCATAAGCAGTATTTCATATGCCATTGCCTCAGAGACAGCATTAACCAGGACAACAATTATAATGGCTGCACACATTGCTAATAAATATTTGCATTTATTTGTGATAAGAGGGATACATTTCACTGTGTGAAAGGGAGGAAGGAGATAAGTAGAGATGCTTTTGGAATAAATGATAATTCCAGAAATTTTCTGCTTGAAGGGTTAAGTAATAATTGTATCTCAAGGACTCAGGCTTTGCCAAATGTGGTACAGCAGAGCAGCTGAGAGCAAATATAACTGGGAGCTGGGAACTTCCCTAGGGAACAGCCTAGGGCTCCCTGGGGTACCTCAGTTCAAATGGAAAAAGGGGATCTCACTTTAATTTGGAGGTGGGGAGGGATAGGAAGGAGCAGGAGGAAAGAGGGGATGCCTCAGCACTCAGATGTGTTGATGAATTCAGCTCCTGACCTGGCTCCTGAACCTGGTCCTGGGTTTGGGGTCCTGTCCAGCTTGTTGCTTCCCTGGAGAGTGAACCAGGGGCAGAACTTGTGCTAAAATCCAGGTGGAATAAAATAGTCACAGCACAACTTAATACAGGAAAACTGAAAACCTTTTTAACATTTCCCTGTCAATTTTTTTTTCCCTGCACTATATTAGAATATAGGAGGAAACAGAGGCTCCTTTGCTAAGCAAAATTCTTTTTTGCTAAGACCAGCACAGGGTGGTATAATATGGTTTCTTTGCTTAACTATAATTTTTGCAACACGTTGAAAAAATATTAATTTGAAACAAATTAAAGGAAGTGTAATTTTTTGTCTATTTGATATATAAATGGACACTTTACTACAGCTAAAATTTCACATGACCTCATTTAAACACCAGGCACAGGGAATGCCAAGTGGTAGGTAATTTCATTTGTGTGTTTTAGCTCATTAGGACTGTATTTCTCTGGGCAGACTGGAGCTTAAGAATGTACATTAGGAAATTGAAGAGAATTACTTCTGAAGATTTGAAACCTTTGTGGACTCTAAGATGGCTTTTGGAAGCAAATAATGAGAATAAGCTGCATTTCACAGTCAAAAAAAAAAAAAAAGTTAGAAATACAGTGTCCCAAAAATCAGTTTTAGGAGCAATATTGAATAAGTTTGTAGGAAAGGAAAGGTCAAACACAGTATTAAAGGGCTCTGAATTAAATACCCTAGAGAAATTAAATTGTTAATAAAGACTCTTAGAGACCCTTTACAATTAATGTTTCTTGGAACTTCGAAGATACCAGATTGCCTGTGCAATGTAAAATGTCACTGGAAAAATATTCATTTAATCAGCATGGATTAAAGTATACGAATCTTTGCCTGGTTCAACTTGGGTGCAATAATTTTCCAGCACACATCTCTGGCAGTCAGACATGAGCCTGGATGAGTTTGTGCTTCATAGTTCAATCATTCTTTGGTATCCTTGCACAGAAAAAATCCAGAAATTAGTTTTATGAAGTAAAATTTTTCAGGAATTACAATTCCCACAATAGAAATGGAAACATAAATTAGATGTTTGAGGCCCTCACCAATTCCAATGACCAGACTGCTACTTATTTCAAGCTGTCTGGGAAAAAAAAACCCACACAAATGGGTTTATGACACAGGAATTTATTTAGTACAGATTGTATTTAATTTTACACTTGATCAACAAGCATAGTTTAATGTAGGGGTGGAAAAACAGAGTGAACAAGGTGGTACTTCCACGTGGGGAGGAAGGAACCTCATGAGGAGAGGAGGCACCAGGATGGAAAAGCAAGGAGGGAAGTCTAGCTGGAAGTTCAAGGCAGTGCTGGTGCCTGCTGGGATCCCTCCCATCCACGACACTTCTCCTGACAAGAAATAGATCAACTCCTCACCGTCTCTGCAGGATGCAGCAACCTTGACACGCTGCTGCTCTGCGGGATGATGTGAAAGACAATAAAAACAAGGGATGTGTTTGCTCTAATTGGCAGGGGAAAAAAATAATGAAGAAGCAAAGAAATTGTTGTGAACCAAATCTTGTTAGGGTGCAGGCTCACCTTAAGACTTGTCCAAGTGGTGCTATTCCCAATTAATCAAATTAATTTGAAGTACTGATGTTTATATCCAGGATTATGATGACCTCGCATGAGCAACAATCTGCTGGCAGTGTTAACGATGGAAGAACTGATGCTCAGAAACTCACAAAACATTTAAAGCAACACAGATGTCATATGTCTACTCCCAGTTAGCAGTACAAGATATTAACAAGCTCAGTGATCAGTCAAAAAAAGTTTTATAAATCCTGTATTCACCCATTTGCCTTGTGAATAACAAAACTGCCTTGTGGGTTCATTTTCCCCTCCCATTTTCTCCACCTAAAAGCAGCAGTTTGGGAGGCTCATTTCCATTACAGATGCTGGATGTGCATTAAAGGAGAGTGCCTGTGGAGAAAGATCCCTCGTAGATGTGCTCCCTGTGGAGTGCATTTTTTATCAGAACCCATTTCTGATAAAACTTGCTATTTGAGCTATTTTTCAGTTGTAAAGAACCTCATGCAAAACTGCTGCAGTTGGGCCACAGTCTGCAAAGTCTGGGGTGCCCAAGACTTGTTGTGTGAATTGAAGCTGCAGCAGTGCTGGGGAAAGGAATGGGGTCCAGTCAGGACACTGCAAATCACAAATACAGCTACGTGGAGTCTTTCAAATTAATACATTACTCTCTTGAAATGTGTCTACAGACAAATCAAAATAATCTGTCAATATATGCTGAGTTTCATAAGTACTTCAGCCTTCCACTCCTTCCCTTCTCCCCAAGTAGAAATGAAAATTTTTGTAGACCTAGTTTTACCTAGTTCTTCCACCATAAACCTGTATCTGCTTGCAGATTTCAGATTGATCACCCTGTGGAAATCTCAATTGTTATACTTTAATGTATTTGGGAGGTGGGTAGATAAGGAAAATGCTCTACAGGCCCACTTGGAAAAAAGGCTGAAGCAAATATCCAGTTCATATGAAGTATCTGAGGCTCCATACACAGAGAAAAGAGGATGCCTGTCCCAGAGGAAACATTTCAGGGAGAGTTAATGCTCCATCACCTTCATCATCAGAAACTCAACACAACTTACTAGCAATTAATCCTGTGGAAGCCAAAATTCATTAATTCCAGTCTTCATGACAGTAGAATCTAAACAAAACTTCCTGACTTCTATGTCAAGTGATTGTAGAATCACAGAATGTTTTGGGTTGGAGGGGACATGAAGATCATCTGCTTCCAGCCCTCCTGTCATGGGCAGGGCACCTTCCACTGGAGCAGACCCAAGGCTCCATCCAACCTGGCCTGGAACACTTCCAGGGATGAGGCATCCACAGCTTCTCCAGGCAACCTGTGCCACTGCCTTACCACCCTCACAGTAAAGAATTTCTTCCTAATATCTAATCCAAATCTACTCTCCTTCTGCTCAAACCCATTCCCCCTTTTCCTATCACTACATGTCCTTTTAAACAATCCTACCCCCCCTCTCTCCTATGCTCCTTTTAGGTACTGGAAGTGCTCCAAGGTCTCCCTGGAGCCTTCTCTTCTTCAAGATGAACAACCTCAGCTCTCTCAGCCCATCTTCATGGGAGAGATCATTCCTGTGATCAGCTTCATGGCCTTTCTCTGGACTCTCTCCAAGAGGTCCATGTTCTTCCTGTGCTGGGATCCCAGAGCTGGATGGATTAGCCCAGGAGGGTCTCACCAGAGTAGAGGGGCTGAATCACCTTTGACTGCTGCCCACTGCTCATGTGACCCAGTCCAGGACACATTTGCCTTTCTGGACTGTGAGTGCACATCACTGGGTCATGCTGAGCTTCCTTGTGAGCCTTTGTCACCTTCATGCAGGCACCAATTATCAATCTTAAAAATAATTAGGTTTTTTTTTTCTTATCAGTGATAGAAATGTAGTGTCCCACCACTCTAGACAAGTGGGAAGAGAGCAAGCAGCAAACAAGTAAGGCAGAAAAAATTGGAAGTAATCATGAAAATATGGGGGTTGAGGGGGTGGAAAAGGGAGAGAAAATGTCATCCTCATCTGAGAGGAAGAACTTAAAGAAATTGAGAAAGATGCTAAAGCATGACACAGCACTAATGGTCAGCCAATGTAGGTGTTGGTGCTTCTATAAAAGGAGAAATTTTGGGAGCTGATCTTCATCTCACAGAATTGTTTAGAGGGGACAAGGCAATAAAGGAAGGAAAAGCAGTGTGCTGTGCTGTGGCCTAAACTAAGTATTTTTTCCTTCAATTAAGACAGGGTATTTTTGAATTTTTATTTCCTAATAAGGGATGTCATGGTTCCCTGGCAAATCTGTGAAATATGAGTTTGTTAACCTCAGTGATTTTGATAGATAGACTGAAACATTTTCAGTCATACATTTAAGAAAAGGAAGTTTATTAAAGGGATTTTTCTTCCAACTTTTTATTAAGTCAACATAAATTCAGTGGTTTTTGGCAGTTTGAATAAAAAAGCCATATACTGTGTGAATCAAGCTCATGTCCTCTTTCAAACACTGGGATTTTTTCTTATGAAAAATATCTACATTTGTGAAGCCTGAATATTTTTGCATAGTTTGTCTACAGAAAATGCAGAAAGTCATACAGGTGCAGTATATCAATATGTCACATTCATGAAATGACAGTGTGTGGTATTTTAGTTTGAACCAGGATTGCATTTTTGTCTCTGCTTACTGCATCTCACATCAGAGATTTGTCTTGGAGGATGCAAACCAGATTCCTTGATGAGAGTGAGCTGGCAGACACTGCCCTGGTGGCTACAAAAGGCACTTCAGCTGCTAATGAGCAATTAATCCATAAAGCCAGGGCAAAGCTCTTCTGGCATAGCCCCCCAAAATTGTTACAGTGAGTATGAGACATGCTCTGCATCAACTGCTGCAGTCAGCAGGTCTGCATGAGCAGTCTTGGTAATGGAAACAGCTGAAAAGTGCTTGAGGCAACATCCAGCCTGTGGGGGCTAAAGTGCATTTCCAGCCCTGGCTCTGGATGCCCATCCTGGTCCTGTTTGAGCTGTGTGCCTCAGTGAGACAGCAGTGGCAGCACTGCAGGGACAGGGGCTGAGCTGAGGTGCTCCTCCCCAGCTCCCTGGCCTGGATGAGTGACAGTCAGGATGGTTGGGTCTATTATCTAATAGAAAATACCTGTCCAGAAGTGAAGGCACAGCTGGAGAGGAAAACCTGCCCCTGTGCCTGGACACTCAGAGGATGAGTCATTTGGGGTTTGCTGTTTATATCTCCTGGGAGCCCAGTGTGTCTGTCTGTCTGACAAATATAAAGCTCTGCTCCTGCTGCTTTTCAGAAGTCACATCTGCTTTAGAAAAATAGGATGTCTTCCCTGAATGTACATTAACCATTCCTATAAACTCTGCTTTAAATTCAAGTTGAACAGATAATGCATGAGAAGCCATAACTTACTGGTAATGTGTACAAGGATGTTGTACCTCCTTCAAGGCAAGCACAAAATTAAGGAAAAACACAACAAGGAATACAGAGAAGGGTCCAATTTATTAAAGTAATATTTTCTTTTTTTTTTTCACTAAAAAAAATGTTTGCCTTCTCAGGTGTAAGGCCTCATTCCAAGGGCTTTTTTTTTTAATGAAAAGAAACCACCTTGAGAAAACGCAGAGTAGTATATAACCTTACTAGGCAGACAGCTTTGTTAAATGATTTTTCCCTTCATAGATTTCTCAGGCATCTTAGACCATATGTGTGAGCAATATAGCACATACAGGAAACAATTTCATGCTGGACACAGAGGCTGGAACACGAATCACCGTGTAGACATTTGCACTCACTAATAAATGTACATAGGTACACATATTCAAATGTACATATACTCACATGCACAGCCAAATAAGCTTCTGTCTTTTGCCATTCTGATGTGTGTACAGCTATAGAAGCATCAGTATCTATATCATTTTGCCCATCTATATTTCTTTCTATGAATGATAAATAATTAGTGGTGTAGCTATAAAGCTTATGTATTTCTAGCCAATGACACCTTCAAGGTCCCTCTGCTGCCTACTGCTTGACCTTGGTTTAAAAGCACACAGAATGGAAACCTTGAAACCAAGATCAGCAGGATTCATTCTGACAGAAAACAGATGCAGCACAATGGAGAAAAATACACATTTAATTTTACTCCTTCTCTTTTTTTAACAGCCTGACTATTACCAGTTCTTAAAAAAAAATCCTAAGGTACAGACTGTCCTTCACAGAAGTATCATACATTTTAATACTCCAATTAAGTTTTGATTGGATAACATTGTAACTACAGTCACTATCAATGTCTACATTCCTCCCTTTGGACATAGAGCAGGAGAACAATGTGGAAGTAACATAACAAAAGGCTGTGGCCTTAGGGTGACCCTTCTTAATGGAAGAGTCCTGACTTCATAGAGGTACAAGAAGACACATTTTATTTCATAATATTTGGACAGGAGGATTACAAGGCTGCCCTGTAGATAGATGACACACAGCCTTGTGACCTTAGGGACACTGCTTTTGTCTTACATTACTTCTCAATTTTATGGTCTGTCTCAAGCCACCTAATCTTAGGTAGGGCTTAATAAGCTTCTTGTTTTCTGAAAGGGAATGAAAACAATTATCTTTACAAAGTGGGGAACAGTGTTTGGGATCATGTCACATGTCACTGGTGCAGGTCCATATGAAATGGACAAAGCCATGCCTGGCTTTCCAGCTGCACTTGTCCATGGGAAATGATCACTGAACAGAAGTGTGCCTCAAGTCTCCCCACTAGAATGACTGCTTGCCACTGCATTGTTTGGTGCTTTTATAGACAAGAATATATAAATCTTTGCTGATACTTGTTGTTAATTTGGTGCTTTTATTAGGAAGAAAAGATAAACTTTTGCTGCTATTTTTGACAACGTCAAAGAAAGTGAAATGGTTCTTAAATAATGAAAAGAGGCAGATCATGTACCCTGGATTGCTCAAACTGTTGGTGACCAAAGAAGGAATGTCTTAATACTGCTAAAGCATGGGGAAAAAGAATATGGGACAATGTTGTTCTGGAAAGCAGCAATACTTAAAAGAATTAACTTAGAATAATGCTAAAAAGGATTGGCATTGTATTTGAATGGTAAAAGGGAGACATTCTAAAAGGATAGAAAAAGATACTTCCAATGGTTTTAGGGACACTGGCAGACAGTGTACATATCCAGAGTCCCTTGTACATATCCAGAGTCCATTCTTCATCAGAGTACATGGGCATGGTTTGTAAAGACAGGAAGATCTTGAAGATGTGTGTAATTTAAAGAACCACATTGTAAATGTTTGAATTTTGGAGGCAGATGAAAATTAACTCCATTCCACAAATGCTCGAAGACCCAATATAACAGTAACTCCTGAGCCTAGTTTGACAAAGGAAAAGGTGGCAAACAAATTGGAAAATTGGGAGTTGAACTGTTGTGACAATTGAATCCTTCTGTCACGACACAAGACATTTCTGCAACAGAAGAAGGACTATTCCTTTCTTTTTCATGAGCATTATAAAATCTAGTAACCCATGACTCAGACTTCCTCAGTTTGTGAACATAGAACAGTTTTCCAGTGCACATGCACAGATTTTTAATAGGTTCATGTAGAAGGTTAAAGGTAGTTAAAGAATTTCTGAAATGGTTCCATTCTGTAAATTACATAAAAACAGCAAGTAGGCATCCAGAGGTTTCTTCATCATACATTAAATACCACACCATCCTATTTTCTGTACTGGACAACCATCCTATTTTCTGTACTGGACATCTTTAGAGACCTCAGTTCACCAATGTGGTCTCTTCCCAAGCCCTTTTTCAATGTTTCTATTTATCCAATTTAGTTCTAGTGTGATGATGCTCTTAAGTCCTGTAATTAGGACTTAAGTCCTGTAATTAGGACTCCTGCAAGTGCAGGAATTGCCTGATGCTTCAAGCTTCCTTCTGGTGTTCCCAGGCACTGCCATGTCATGACTGGTCTCACAGTTCAGCACAGACAATCTTCTCTTTTTCACTTTTAATAGGAGATTTATTCTCAATTTCTTTAGGGATCACTGCCCTCAGGTATAGCCAGAGAATCTTTGTCAGGCTGATTTAGTAAGCTCTTTTTCATCTTTGCTTCTTTTTCTGTGTGCACACATACTCAACACACATTCATACCCATACCTGGATACATCAGAAGCTCGAAAAACTTTGATTGTAAAGCTAAGTAAAATATAGGAAAGAAAGTGCTTTATTTATTCTGGGAATACAATTATGTATATAGTTGAATAGGAGACTGCTGTATAACTACACACTGCTTTTTTTTTTCCCCTTTTCTATTTCCTTCTTTATAAAATTGAACTTTTCTGTGGGAAAATGTGCTGGTAATAATGAGATCTCTAAGCACAAAATGTCTGATAATGACAAGAGCAATGAGAAGAGAAGCAAGATGGATAGAAGAATAAAAACACTCAGAGAAAGGCAGGAAAAAATACTGGAAACTTGCACACAGGCCTGGGAGCATATTATTGAATCTGAACCATAAACTTTTATTTATGTAATTTTATCAGTTACACCTAATTACAAAAGTGAATGCTGACAGAGATAGAAAATACTTCACTGAATTTTCATGCTTATATTTCTCTCTCCTTATTTCCTTTTATTGTTAAACAATTTAAATTAACTTTTAGTTAAGACCATTTAATCTATAAACCCATAAATGCCCTATAGCATGTTTTGGAAGGCAGAATAAGCTCCTAACCTGAGAGATGAGTAAGAGGAGCCTGAGATATTTTTATCAAAGCAGCCTAAGAAATGGTGCATTGCAGACCTCAGCTGAGATAGTGCAATTAAAGGGGAAGTCAATTGATCACAGTAAGACATGGACAAATATCAACAGTTTTTTTGTCAATTAGACTTCTAAATTATTGCATGGGATTCACAGTTTTAGGGAAAGGTTAAAGCAAGAGACTTTGCTATGCAAGAACAAATCTCTCATGGGGAGTTCACTGCTGATCCTCAGAGTACTCTTAGGTTGCTGGAACCAAGGCTGGGGTCTCCCCAGTGGCTGTTGTCATGCTGGGTAGGATGTGTCATTGCTTCTGACTTACTAAACCAACATTAATTAGGTAGTGAGGGATGTATTTCACTCTTCAAAACAATGAAATCAGTTAGAGATGGTGTTTTGGGGTTTTTTACATGAACTGACCTTCACAGGCTTATATACTTGGCAAAACTTTTGCTTTTTATTTTAGTTTTAGAATGCTTCTTTAGGCTGCTTGATCACAAGTAGAAATTTCCCATTGGAAGCTTCTGTTGTTTTTGAAGAACTGTTCATGACTGAGGCAGGTGTCATCTTCTTATCTTTTGAAGTAGTGTATCTCAAGGAGTCTGGTTCAGGTTTAAATTACCCTAAAGTTCTTGCAGGCAAACACAAAGCACTGACAGTACTCTGAATAAAGAGAACTCTATAAATAAAAAGAGGACAATTATTCATATACCCTGAAATGTATACTGATCACTGAGAAATAAGAAATGGACTTCAGAATATTGAAATACATAGGAGAAACTGTCTTAATTAGATTTCTGTATCAATTTAGAGCTTAGAAGAACATCAAAAGGCTTGATTCAAAAGGAAAAAACCAATACCTCTAAGTAACAGCTGACAGTTTAATTTTACTGCCATCTTCTATATTGTAATTTGGCAACAGGTGTTTTTTTTCTATTTTAAATGAGGTTCTATAATAACTCCTACATTACACTGAAATAAATAAGGGTTTAACTTTGGTTTTATTCAAGGTCTTAAGCCAGAAATTGAATTTTTTTATGATTTATCTTGAAATTAATATATCCAAGCTACTGTTTAAACATTAAAACTATCTTTCCTTCCAAAATAATATGATTTATGTAATACCTGAAAATGTGGAGCAAAGCTTGAGGCTCCTGTTTATCAGCTGAGTTGAGAAGTTCAGCGAGTTAGACTTCAAGCATTTAGAAATTTTTGAGAAATTAACAACTTTCATCTACACTTCGTGGTCAGTATTTATATCTGGGCTTGGCCATACTTTACTGACAGTGCAGGCAGCTGCCTCCCCTGTCAGTGCTCACCTCCAGCCAGGTAATAGAATGACCTGGATCTGAGAATCCATAGTTAACCACAGCATTACATATATTCTACATTTATACAATAATCATAAGTCACTTTGGGCAGTCCATTTTCAGAAGGTGACTGCCTTGCTCTCCAGACTGAAATCTCTATTCTCTCAGCCTTGTGACTCATAATGCACCTTTAGTCATATTTTAACCTTCAGCATTACACTCTCTGTCACATTTTATTGCTTAATACATGCTGTTGAGCACAGCAACATCACACCACCAGATAAACCTCAGTGACTTCTGCATGAAAAACAACTTCACTCACCCTTTTAATGAGTTCCCTTTAATTTGGATGCTCAATATGAATGTCTCTCTTTGATATGAATGTTGCATTCATGCCCTTGACATACTTGCTCGATAAAAATAACAACAATACTGTCTGTATACAAAGGGTAAAACAGGATATTTTTTGCCATATTATAAAACCATGTTGATTCACTGGGTGTCATCTCATTAGACTTCATACATCTCTCTCTTTATTTTTTTTAAAGTAAATGGAGCTATAAAACACAATAGATTTGGGGATATTTCAGGAAGGACTTGAATCTCTTTATATTCAAAGGCATTTTCCCTACCTTTGTGCATTTCATGTGGAATTTAATGAAGTAATTGTAGCTGGGGAGAGGTAAAGGAACCCCAAAATACAGTTGGTATTTCAGATGTGGCAATAACTTATTCTATGGCTTTACAAACCATATGGATTTACAAACCTATATTCTATGGCAAAAAAAAGGTTCTTGGCTTTTTCAAAAAAGAGAAGCTATCGAGCAATATGATATGGAGTTGATAATCCTCACCAGTCAAACATTATATTAATGAAAAGATAATGGGGTTTTACATAATATATAGTTTTTAAAGGCAATTTTTTTTTCAATTTGTCTTTCAGTATTTTTTACCCTTTGATCAGTGTTCACCTCAAGTATAATTCCACTCAGATTTCAGAACCTGCTTGTAAGGATTTAAGGAAATTAATTGGAAAACCTCCTTTATGGAGAAGTGTATGGAAGTTTATGGAAGTTTGTGGAAGTTTGTGGAAGTAAAGAGGTGATAAGCTTTACTTGTATCCTAGTGAGAGACAGTGAGAGACTGAGTGGGATCCTGGCAAACACAGACTGATCTCTGCAACTGTGGCCAAAGAAAAGCATGATTAAATTCTCTAGCTTTTGCTCCATTAGTAGTTCTACTTTCACACCACAATAACCAGGAATGGGAGCTGGGCCAAGCTCTGTAGAAGGGCTGTGGTGTGGGGGCACAGACCACCCTGATTCCCCTTGGGTCTCCAGGCAGAGGCAGCTCCCTTAGGAGCATCTGTTTGCACTGGTGTGTCCTGCAACTCCAAATGAGGGGATCCTGAGGAAAAGAGTGGTGGAGATGAAGAATTTACTTCCTGCTAGGTCATTCAAGTGCATCTTAGCTCAAAGCACAATCCCCAGCCATTAGAGTGAAAGTGGCTGACAGACACTGCTCCTTCCCTCTTAACACGGGCTGCAGCACCACTGCATGTGCCCAAACCGAGTTTCTTACAACCTCCTTTATTAGGAATTAACTAGAAGATTTGCAAAGAGCTTTCTAAGCTTTAATCTGCTTGCTTTCATCCTTTTCCTGCTGCTTTGATGGATTTCTCAGGTAGGATTAGCAAGTGGCAAAACAAATACTTTCAGAGGTGGGAAAGTATCAAGTTTGCAGCGCAGAAAATACAGGTCGGAGGACCTGTGATGGGGTCCAAATTTTATTTTGTCAACTCTTATTTCTGGGAAAGAGTAAAAGGATGTCACATTTGATCTAGATGGATACTCTACTGGATGCTATTTAAATACTGGATGTATTTAAATTATCATTCTAATTTGGATCTGGAGTAAACTCCTGAAACTCTGCACTCGGAGGGTGAGTGCTGAGTCTGCAGCTGGAGTGGCTTCACTCTGGGGATTGTGTCCTGTCCAGCCTGCTGTGTGGCTGTAAACAGGCACAACAACTGTGAATCCTTCAAAGCTCAGGCACAGCAAGCACTTCTTGTTGCTGCTGCAAGAGAGCTCTCTGCTGCTGAGGTCTGGTCATGTGTACATTATACATGTTTATGTGTATATTGGATATCCACAGGCTGGAGCTGCTTCTGTCAAAGGCAGACTTTGGTAAGACAAAGAAAATTCCCAAATGAGGGCAACTGTCAAGATTCCTCCAGGGGGAAAGAAACTCTGCTTTGCTTTCCACATTTGGAACCAGCAGCATTGCCACCAGTGGCACACAAGGGCTATTTTCTAGCTGTGTCCAAAGACTGCACATAGGCACCAAAAAAATATTCACTGGTCGTGCCAAGAGTAGCTTCTATTTTCTTACTAACCTTGGAAGACTCCTTCATGAAGTCTGAGCTAATTCTGAGGTGCCTTTTAAAATTTTTTTTTCTCTTCCATCAAAATAATGTAAAGGACTTTAGAGCAGAAACTGCAAAATATCAGCTTCCTCTGAGTATGTTTAATAAGGCAGATGGCTACTCTAGGCAAGAATGTTATTTACATGCATGCTGAGAAGGTGGTGACAAAGTCAGCCTGCATGTCTTGAGCCATCAAGGAAGAGATTGCACAAAATGTGTCCTGTTCCTCCACACACATCTTGTGAGTGCTCAGTACCTTTCTGAAATCCAGAGGGGATTTATATCAATGTGCATCAGACTCCTGGCTGCTCTACAAATATGTAAAGTAACTCTAAAATGCTTTCCAAAATCTGCTTTTACAGGCTTAATATTCAAGGCCAAAAAGAACTTTTTTTTTTAAAATCTAAAATTCATTAAGATGATAATTAATGAAACAAACACCAAACATTAAACAAAGATTTAGTAGATGTTATTTAATTCAAAGTTTCACCTTGGACAAAAGCAAAAATCTCGTCAAATCACACATGACTTGCAAGTATTGGAAAATAGAACAAGAGAGGAACTTGTGAAAATCATGCAGATAAAGTGTTTGAGCACATGTACCCCTAATTATAAAAGGGAGGTAGAAATGAAGAGACCTTTTTCCTCTTCTAATATTAAATGAAGACAGATGATAAGTGATATTGAATTGAATAATAAATAATACTCTCTGTAACTTTAAAAATATCCACTAAAACATCATGAGATATTGTAGCTCTAATAAAGGATTATTTGGAAATACAAACTTCTTTTCTTTTAATTCTATGGGATTTTTTCTAAAACGTGAAAGTATTTTGATACTACTTAATACAGTTCAGTGAAAAGTTATTATTTCTTAATAGGAATTTCAGGGGATTTAAAGCTCTCCAAACATTAATCTTTCATATGATGCATCATTAGCAGAACTAAAATTTCTCATATTCGACAAGGTTTTGGAGCACAGCTCTGGAATACCCAGAGCACACCTCCCAGCAGCAGAAATGAAGCAGCTGGTTGCATGGCTTCAGAGAGATACCATCTCTATTATTCAAAAGATTGCTTGCTAGAACAGAAATTTCACCCTTTGTGGTGCAATGGAAAATACTCACTTTAAAACCATACTTATATTTTTTGCTGGATCAAGACTGTCACTGAGGCTCTTGATTTTCAGCCAAAGATTATGTTTTAGAGGCACATGGAGATTCAGTGAAATAGTATTGACTTTGTAGCAGCTGTATGTATTTTAAAAAATGCTGCTAAATTATTTTGTGATCTTTGAAAAATAAAATCAAGAAACTTCCCCCCAGAAGTTTCCCCTTTTTCTCAGTAGCCCCAAGTGCTGTGATTTGAAATAGGGCTTCAATAATGTACTCAGCACAGAAAATTCTGAGTATTCCACTGGACATTAATGAAAGAACTAGAAGGTTCCTGTCAAACAATGAGATTTTTAAAGATACAAAGAGCATTCAGGCCCTGTTTATGAGGCTGAGGAGAAACTTGTGAAGGAAAATGCTTACTATGTAACTGTCTTTTTATAGTTGGAAAAATCTCCTGACTCTTAAATAATTTCTTGCACATCACCCTGCTCATGACAGAAGAAAGAGGAAGGAGAGGGAACTAGCTGATTCTTTCCTTTCTCTAGAACTGTTTCACTGCACAGTCCTAAAATAAACTAAGATGCAAGGGACCTCTGAAGGCCCAGGCTCCTGATTTAGGCAAACTGATTTTGATGTTATTTTATCCCTATTTTATAATATTGTAATATTATAGATGTTATTTTATAATAATATATGTTGTTTTATTTTTATGTTATTTTAGACTCTAATGTTTCTTCACATTATATTATTATTTTGATATTATTTTATGTATTTATGATTTTGATGCCCAGGCCTTGTCCACCCACCACATCCCTGGCTACCAGCAGCACCACTTGGCCTCTCCTCCATCACCAGGGCCCCAGGCTGTGGCTGAAGAGGACTCAGAAAATTTATATCCCCTTGACTCACAGGACAAGTCTGAGTCCACTTCTGTGTCCCTAACAGCTCCTTGCAGGATATTTCCCCTGCTCTCTGGTCCTGTGAGACAGAGGTCTGGAGCTGCCCCTCCTCTTCCCACCCCACCCTGCCCTGCCATCCCACACAGACATTCTTGCCAGTTCAGGTAGCACAGTTTGAAGAGGTAAAAATTGCAATCTCCAAGGCAGTTGTGTCAGCAGGAGATCCCAGGGAGTTACAATTCTGCCACCAAAAATGCATTTTAAAAATATAGCTACTTTTCCTCAAAATTCATGGCTTTACTGTGCTGCTTTTCTAATACAAACCAACCACAGACCTACCAATATAACTGCAACTGCCTTTTGCCAGGGAAAGCAGACCCTAAAATAGCTTCTCTAAGATTAACAAACTATTTCTTCTACAAAAATAGTGTCTATACCAAAAATTACACTGGTGTAACTGTACAGATGGAGCAGTAAGATTCCCCAAGATTGATTCTTCCCTTTCAAGCCTGGCTGACTGAAGTTAGATCTCTCAATCTATTTTCTGGCACGTAGACAAGCGATCTGATTTCATGAGTGCTCAGCACTAGGCAGATTCACAGAAAACTGTTTACTTTTTAGTCACTAAAGCCATTTTTAGAAACACTGAAAGACAGACAAATCTGTGTTGAAGGGTTTCCTCCGACTATTTACATATTGTAGATTTTTTTCTGCTCATCTTGCCTAAAAATAGAACAAATGCTACCAATTTAATTAATTTTAATTCCTTAAATTAAAAAAAAAAAGGTCCCTTAATGCTTAAACAGCCTCTCAGTCTCATTATGACTCTTCACTAGCCCCTGGGAAATGGTGCAAGCAAAATGACATTCCTATCCCATGTGATATATGATTCCTCCAAGTCGAGACCACAAATAACACATTCTCTCTTTCTAGCTTTTGTAGACATTATTTAGCACTGCATACAACTTTTTGCTCAAGTATTTGTAAATGTCATCAATGAAATTTAAGACAGAAGGCTTTGAAATGAAAGATATGATTCCTATAGTTAAGTAATGGAGGAAAAACTAAAATCCCAGGAGAAGGAAAGTGAGATTTCTGGACTGTTGGTTGTTAATTAAGTAGAACAGACGTGAGCACAGCCTCTCTCAGGAAGCAGAGCCCAGAGGAGGAGGAGCAGTGGTGTGGGGTGTGCTGCCCTGTGGCTGCTGTCCTGCTGTGGGGCATCACTCAGCTCAGGGTGACCTCTTTGGGAAGGGAAGCTCAGGCTTTTCTGAGAGGAGCAGTGAGAGATTGGTATGGCTGGGATCACCAATTTGCTCTTCACTTGCTAATGTGACAGTGTTAATGCACACTGCCCTTCATTTGGGATTTCTGGCACTGTCACAGCCTAGTCCTAATAAAATATGAAACAGTGCATTGGAGATTGTTCCTGCACAGAGATTTTTGGAACGGCACATCCATATCTTTTTATGTCGTTTTACTGCTATTTGAACACAATGAAGAAGCCTGCCTGCCTGCTCTAGTTAGCATTTGTAGTAGAGTTTTTAAGTAATTTCTGACCTTGTTAATGCTGTTCAGTGTCCTTGAGCTTAGCTTTAATCTTAAAGAAAAGCACAAGAAATGCTACGTTTTCAAAGGCACAGCTGAAAAGCCATTGACAACAAATGTTTGTAATGTTTTTATTCCACTTTACTAAACTCTCCTACTCGTCAGGAGCTCTGATTCAACCCAGTTAACAAGGTTATCAGATTATATGTCTATTGTCTTGCTGTGGCTTCCTTGGCTGGAAACAAAGCAGGAGCGATGCTTTGTTGGAGCAGCAGGATGGAGGGAGCAGGGCGGGGGGAGCGGGCTGGCGACGGGGCAGGGAGCTCCAAGGCCCTGTGGCTGCAGGAGCTCCACCTGCGGTCAGGATTCCTCAGCCTCTGCCTCCAGGTGCTGCAGGCACTCCCCGAGGGTCTGAGACAGCCCAGGATTCTCCTCTGGGAGTCTGCAAAACACCCTCACAGCATAGCAGGGACACGAGCAAGCAGGACACTGCAGGCACGAGCTATCCAAGCTGGCACATGCTAAGGACCTTGGAAGAGAGGTAATTAAAAGCATTTTAAGGGATTAAATCTACACATTAGCTTAAAAATACATTTCCATTCAGCTCAAGCTATGCCAGAGTGCCTAAATTATAAGAATAACTGTTTAAATTACCGGTGAAAAGGCAAGATCATTTCATGCTCCCTTTTCTGCTCTTCTGTGTAAATGCCAGGTGCATTCAGCTTTCCCTTAAGCACTGTCATAAATTTGCTGTCTCCCTGCTGGCATAATTAATATATGCAACTGTTGCTATCTAAAGAACAGAGGGTGCCAGGGCAGCAGCTGCACAGTTGGAGAACTCGCATTAGCATCATGCCAGTTGGCTGGCAATTCTAATCACTTCTCTACTGTCATGATACTTCGAGAAGCAGGAAAAATATGAGCTCCTTCTACAGTATCAGTTGGTAAAATGGAAGTAATGGGAGTACCTCATGTGGCTGCTGCAGGATTTACAGCATAGTTCAGTATTCAATCTTTTCCTGGAATGGTGTATGTGAAAGTACATAAGACATCAAGGAAAACTTTGACAATCTTTTCCCTTCTCCTTCCTTCTCCCAGCAACTTTCAAGCTGCTAATTTTACTGTTTATACTCCTGCCAATAATTAGTGATTAGTTGAAGGCATCAGTGCATCCCTTGAAAAATTTTAGAGGTTTTATTCAACACCAGTAAAGACTAAAATCTGAGGTGTTTCTTTGAACTTTTAATGACTGAATGATAAGAAAACTCACTCTGCTCAGTTCTCCACTGACAATTAAGTTGTGGCCAGCACCCTTCTTCTTGACAGGATTGTTCAAATATTGAATTCAAACATGATCTCAGCTATAACACCCAAATTACTGCTGCCTGTGTGAAAACATCGTGCTGGCCAGGGCCAACAGCACCGTAACTCAAACTGTGTGTGGAGCCACCACCTCCCACAGTGTTTTAGCAGGTGTGAGCAGTGCCAGGCCCCAGCATCTTCTCCCCTAGAGGTGTGTGCCTCCAGCTGTGCCTCCAGCACTGTGCCCTCCACCTGCCTCCCCTCTTCCTCCTCCTCCTGTGGCTGCCACTGGCCCTTGCAGTGTCTGCTCAGCCCCATGTGCTCCTCAGCTCCTCTTGTCACTTTCTTATACGTGTGCTGGCTGCCCATAAGCTACCAGCATGTTTTCTTCCCTGTCCTCATTTTCTAAATGATCTCTGTGCCTCTTGTAAATGCTTTTTCCAGGGGATGCTGCCTCAGTTTCAGGTTGTGACTGCTGAAGTCTTTGCATGCAACGTGTGTTCCTTACCCTTTTAATTCAGTCAGATCACACTCAGTCTCTCACGTCACTCAAGCTCTTGACTTCGCTTAGGAAAAAATCCCAAACCAACCCAACAAAAAAACCCCGATTTTTTTGTTTTGTTACAGTGGGGTGCCTTCAGAAGGATGTAACCTGGGAGGGACAGGTAGTGTGGAACAGCCCTGCTTCCTGCAGCTCTCTGCATGTGCCAGTGCACCTCAGAGCTGCTGTCACAGGGTCCAAACTCACAACGACCAGAGATTTACCAGCATAAAGCGCTCAGTTGCCTTCAATTCTAGGGGCAGACTGGGATGCTCAACACCTTTCACACTCTGTTGTGTTGGAGGCTGAAGGTGGAGAGAAGCCAAGAGAAAGGATGGTGGATTCCCACCCATCCCCTTCTCTCCCCTCACCTGAGAAAGAGGCAGCTGCTGAAACTGGTCAAGTCCTCATCTAGGTGTGCCCCTTGTTAGGAGAAAAGCTTCTCCAGTCAGTATGAAAAAAAAAGCCTACTTAAAATGCTAATGAGGGCATTTCCAGACTGCTTTTTTGGGTAGCAAAAAATGTATGTGTGTACCATGGACAAGAAGAGCTTTATGATTTAAAAAAAAATAAAAATCCTCGGCTCCAGACAAAGCCTTGCTGGGTCACATTCATTTCAGTTCACTGCAGGCAGGTATTTAACTGAGGATATTTGATGTTGCTTGCTTCCTAGCACTTCAAAATGAGTTTAACTTTCAGGTCAAATACAAACAGGGCATGCATTGTTCGTTACAACAAAGCATATGTTACTTGAATTCATAGAGAGTCAAATGTGACTCTTTCAAAGGGAAATGTCAGAGGATTGAGAAGGTTTTTTGTCTGTATTTTTTTTTTCCTAAATGCTGGTTTTCGTCAGAACTTCACTCCTGACAATTTTCTTTGTGCCAGTAAAGTTTCAGTGAATAGAGCTGAAAACAACTCACATGGGGACTTCACTAAAATGTCTTATCCCTATAGGAGTAGGTAACCAGGTCCAGTCTTTGTGGTTCAGAAAAGAGTGATCTACACAAAGGGCACCAGATGTCTCAACAGAGCCTTTGAGTCACCAGATCCTTTGAGGATTTTATTTTCAAAACACTGTTGTGAGAGAAACATTTCAGTAACAGAGACACAGGTGACTAATTCACCACTGTGCTGTACAGAGACATCTCAGTCTTCTGGGTTCCACAGGCTGAAATCCCTCTTGAAGAGCTGCACTTCTCACCTTTCAAATAAAACACTGTGGCATCCCCTACAGCCCCTGAGACACATCCTGCCACCATCCCTCCCCCCTCCCCAAAACAAACAACCAAAAAGCCAACCCAAAATCCCAAAGGACATAAAACCCCAAACCTAAACTCTACAAAACAGAGGGAAAGAGAGGGAGAATTGATATTTCACATGGGGAACTCCTGGCTAGCACCAGACCATCAAAAATGTTCTGGGGACAGCAGTGTGGGACAAATTCAGTGTGAGGCAGGAATGCCATATTGTGAAAATGGCATACTACAAATTAGGATTCATAAGCAAGGCTATTGGTTTTCAGGTTTGTCAAAGACTGTTCCACCTTTGTTCAGCATGGTGGAGACTTGGCTGTATCCAACTCTGGACACTGTGCTCTAAGAACAGAGTGTACACAGAAGGGTAATGGGATGATCAAAGTGATTCATACATTCCATACATGCTATGGAAAAACACAGCAAGTCTGTGTACAGTTCTCCATTCTGGAAACAAGAAGTCACTCTCTTAAATTTTCATTAAATAAAGGATGAAAATACCGGATGGACAACTGTGTAGCAATAAAGCAAATTGTTTTGGGAAGTCGAGGGAATTCTATCCATGTAGCCTTTTAAGAGTGAGATAGACACAGCTCTGGTAGAAATTATATATACAGCTTTGGTTTCCTCAGGCAGAAGAGGAAATCTGTGTAATTCCCATTTTGCTTAAGAGTTTTACTCAACAATCTTCCAGGTGAAAGGGAACAAGTCATGTTTTGTGAAGTCTGCTTCACATGCTCAGCTGAGTTTGGAAAGGGAGGCAGCTGGGACTTTATTGAAGTGAGTTCTCAGTTTTCAACTGGACACTGTCCAACCTCAGGGTTTTTTTTTAGCACACCCTCAAGTAGCTTCTATGTTCCTGTGAATAAATATTTGAGAAAGCTTGTAGGTTCAGGTGTTCTCAGACATGAGTTGAAAGCAAGCAGTAATTTTGGAGATATCAACTTTGGATGTTTCTACTCAGTAGAATTTTGGTTTCCCTGCATCCTTTAGAGAAAAGACTTTCTTGGAAAGATGATAGGAAAGAAAAAAGATCCAGGGAGCCACAGGCTGCCCAGCCTGTCCTCCAGTCTATGGGGTACCAATATTTTTGGAAGTCACTTCCAGCCATATGAAACATGAATGTGGATTTGCTAAGGGCAGATTATGCCTGACTCACCTGATTTCTCAGGGGCTGACTGACAGTGTGGATGAGGAATGGATGTTTACCTTGCCTTTAGCAAGGCCTTTGTCAGGATCTCCTATAATATCTTACACTGGTGAGTTATAGGTTGGGTGGTGAGTTACACATTGTCTGAACTCTTGGGCTAAACCAGGAATGATCAGTACAAAGTCCAGCCAGTAGCAGGGTAGTAGCTGTGACCCTTGAGGTTCATAATCTCCACCCTTGGAGAGGTTTAAAAATGCAAAAGGACACGGCCCAGAGCCCCCTGCTGTAACCAGATCTCCTTCAAACAGCAGGCTGGGCCAGATGGCCCCTTCCAACCCACAGGGCCCTGTGCAAAACACTTGACTGGAGTTTCCTCAGACAATTGCTTGGCATAGTGGGTTGTTTTGTAGATCAGGATGAGTAAAGGACAGTTATAGCTATATAATCCTTCTATTTGAATGAAAACTAAATTTAAATGGAAACTAAGTGGACAGGCTCTTGGGGATTAAGACATTTTCCAGTGTCTGGACTGTGGCATTGTAGTGTAAGTGAGCAGGGAATCTACAGTAAATCCTGGTGGTGCATCAATCTCCCTGGCAGCTCACCCTCCTATCTGCTCCCTCGCTGTTCAGCTGGGAGATATGAGAAGAGAGAAAAGATCTCTTTGACAGTAGATGTTTTCCTTTGATATTTGATTAGGTGTGCTTGAATTTCTTAGTCTTCTCTATCCTGTGAGCATGTTGGTGTGTATCCTGTTTTGCATGAGGCAGTATGTGCCTACTAAATGTGAATCTCTCCCCTGCTTTCCTTCCATTGTGGAACCAGGAATGCATGAATCTATAATCTATTTAATAGTCTTACATATGTTTCACAACAAACTCTGTCAGACTTGTCACAGCTAAACTACCATTCTTTAGGATTCAGCAATGATAAAGTGTATCGTGTACTCGAAAGAAGTTTTAATTTGAATCACAAATTCTTTTGTGCCTGGTTTATCAGCAGTGCGTAGTATGGTAAGGCTATCTGGGAGTGAATCACTTTCCAATCCAAGCTCTAGAGTACTACTGGCCTATTGAAATGATATATAGAATACCCTTTAGGCATTTCAAGTCTACTGCTAAAATTGCAATGGACAATTCCACACCATGCCATGTTGTTACGATGGGCGGGTGTGTTATCTGAAGTTCATGCCTCTCAGCCAGAAGGCACATAGCTCTGGATAGAAAAAGGATTTTAAAATAATCTTTTCTTAAAAAGTTTTTGAAGGATGACAACTGTGTCATTTGTGGCTGGACACAGATTCCATGCCATAACCTGATCAGAAAAGGTAACATCCTCATGTACGTACTATGGAGCCCAAGATCTCAGCTGGGATACCCAAACCTCTGGGTCTCAACACATGTAAACTGATTAGGACTAATCTAACAGATTCAGGTGAGATCTCAGCTCCTGACATGTCTTAATTCAAAACTCAAACCAAAGGAAAAAAATAGCCATCCTTCAAGACACTAGAGTTTGGTACATTTAATTTTCCAGCATAGTTTCCTAGGCAAACATAGCTTTTGTGAGTTTGCCATCTGTCTGTTATTGCTCTTTAAACATTTCTTGAATCCCAGTAACAGTGATAGACATGTCATGGCCTCAGAGATGTTGTGTTTATGTCTGTGGCCCACATATGTTATCATTCCAAGCTATTATTTCTGACTGGTCTCATGCAGGATGTGCTTGCTGGGCCAAGAAATGCAAGAGCAGAAATTCCATGAGACATGACATTTGAAAAACACCCCCAACAAGTCCCACATGCTTGTCTGTAAGACTCTCAGCCTGTTGTTGTGTATTTCATGCACACACATGTTCAGTGAAGTCTCAAATACAAGATTTAGTCATTATTGGTCCTGGTGTTAGAACGGAGCTGCTGCTGGAATTAGATACCAATAAATATAATAGTTAAACACTATAAAAAATTCTGCAAAACTCTGGGTAATGTCTCCATTGTCAGATCTCCCCTTCTAATTTCTCTCTTTTCTACTCACATTGTAGTCTTTACAAGAAAGGAGCTTTCTCAAAATACATTTTTGTAAAACCCTTGCCAGCTTGGTCCTCTGGGCACGAAAATAATAATGAAAAAAACTCCAGTAATAATATTTTTTTTCAGACTATTATGTGGGAAAAACCACAAATCCCTTATATGTGTAGGATTAATGTTCTATTAGAGTGTTAGGCTCACAGCTCTATCTCATGTGTGCCCAACTCTCTTGAGTAACATGTTTGCTCTACTGAACATAAATAAACTTTTGTAAAATGAACAAAACAGAAATCTTAATTTAAACTTCAGGGGGAAAAAAGTGTGTATTCCACCCATTGCTCTCCAATATTATTACAACACAATCCTTAGGAAAACAAAATAAATCTAGGTAGTCCAGATTGTTTTGCTTCATGCTATTACAAAATATAAAAAATGTAGAGAAGAAGAAAATGAAGGAGAAAATAATTTAATGACTATTACCCCTTAGAAATCAAAGAGTTTTAATGAACATTTTAAAACTCTTTAAGTAATTACCTATAGAAGAGGCCTTTTGTGAGAATTATGAATTGAATTATAGCAATGTCATAGGTTTGACCCAATTATCTTGTGGTGGTTATTTTAGAAATAAATTGCTTTTAGCCTGCAAATTCTTTGGGATGAGAAGAACTCTCCTAGACCCCAGTGCTTGCAGAGCCTAGCAATAGGCAGTACGAATAATCATAATTTAGCCTAATTTATGCAGTTATAAATGAGGGTGGTTGTTGGGTCATCCTGTCCCAGAAACATATTCCTTACCAGTGCTGATTTGAAGCATTTTTGGCATTTCATTATGACTTTTTTTTCTGGTTTTCTTGTTAGTCATTTGCCTGGGAATGATTTCTGGAGGGGATTTGGCAGCAGTCTTGTCTGCTGGGCTTTAGGAATGACTTCTTTTTCCCATCTGGTATATAAAGGAACAGGGCAATATGATTTCATGCCATCTCAGTTTTGTGGGACCAGAGATTGGAAATACAATATGCAGGTGAGCTTCCACAACAAAGTATGTAATGAAAAACCTGTGTTCTTTCATTTTCCCAAGTGCTTGAGATATTATATATCTGTTCACTAACATTGTGTGAGGTATGAAGAAATCTTTGGCAGTTATGATGAATTAGACTCAGTACCCATGTGCACCTTCTGATGTTGGCCCTTTTTATTTGGAATTGGACAAGGTGAACCAACTTAAAGCTGTTTAACTTCATGCCCTTTGCGTGCCATGGAAATCTTTAACATGCTTCAACGTAGTTCTGGATTTGAAGGTCTTTCCTGCAGCCTTCTGGAAAAGTCTGTGAAGTGGCTCCCTGATTTCAAGGTACATGCAACAGAAACAAGAAAGAAGGAAGCCAAGCACCCAGGAAGAGGCAGGTTTTTGTATCTGTCTCCTTCCTTGCAGCACACCAGGGCCAAGGGCGGCGGCTCCGCGCGCGTTCCGAAGGGTGCTGAGCACGCCCCTGCTGTCCCTGCCTGGGTTATCTCTGGGATAACACTCTGTGCTCAGGCTGCTCTCCCCTCCCACACGTGAGCTGTCCCCTCTGTGGACACCCTGTGAGGTCCTTTCTCACCCTGAGGGCTGTGCTGCCCAGTACAGCCAGGTGGGAGGATCAGTGTGCAGTTAGATAACAACACGGTGTCCTTGCTGATTTCTCAGTGTGCCCAGTCTTTCTCTGGTGATGGAAGTATGGTGATGGATTAAAGTTTTTGGTTTGGTTGTGTTTGGTTTGTTGTTTATTTTTTCTTTGTTTGTTTGTCTGTTTTTTCTCTTTGGCTTGTCTATCTACATCTTTTTGAGAGGTATAGTCAAAGGCAGAACTGAAACCATTTCCCTTCATCCAAGGTCCAAAGCTCCTGAATTTTGTGCATGTTTAAAATCAAAGCTGTACCTAAGAGTGATAGACAATTCAAATTGTCCAAATAATAAAAGAAATAAAGTTTTATGGAAAAGAATTCCTTAAGCTGGAACTATGTATGCTACTGTTGGAAATGTTGGAACTGTGATGAGAAAAGGTGCCTTATGGTATCTGAGGACCTTGATCCCATGCTGAAATCCATCACATTGTGACTTGAAATCCAGATTCACATTTGGTTGCTTGTATTTATCTTACTTTTTCCATGAGTAGAAGTTTCAAACAGAAAGATATTACTTGGCCATTTACACCACAAGTTTCTTTAGTTTCTTGTCTGTTATTAAACTGAAGTCCAACAGTGATTTTATGAGCTGCAAAGAAATCCTAGCCTTACAATTCCATCTTGAAAGAGCTGAGCAGAAGCACACACAGACTATTGGTGTTCTTTGTGTCAATAGCTACACATCTCAAGGTGGGTTAATGGCAGCTGCTGAGTACTGGAAGAGAAATGACATTGAAGTTAGATTATCTTT
>VZRX01010916.1:31139-75962 GCA_013398075.1 Notiomystis cincta
TATCCTGTGATTTGGAGGCTCATTCAGTTGCTTGCTTTGAAACACATTTCTATGACCTGAGGCTCTTGTAAAATGAAAATAACATCACTCTGTAGCTCACAGAATATTGTGAGAATTAATACATAAATATTTTGAGATGTGTCAAATGGATAGACATTAGATGGAAAATCAAGGTAAAATCAGGAGGTGAATTTATATCTTTTTCTAAGGAGTAAATTAACTCTTTTAAAGGCACTGTGGGGATAACTCAGGAACCCTCAGTTTTACTGTTTTAAGTTCTTCTAAAGAAATTGGGAGCAAAACTTACATAAAAACACAATTATAAGTTTTTAAACTTGTGGAAAAATAACTTCTTTTTCTCCCCCTTGTTCATAAAAATTGTGAAAGAGGACTTTATTCCAATGTAAAAATAATTATCAAGATTTTTGAGGTGCTTAATACAATTTCAGATTTCTCAAGAAAGTTTTTCTGTAACATCACAAGTAATTTAAAATGTATTTAGACTCGTGTCCAGGTACACCCTAGGTTGGATGAATCTGAAGATTGGAATACAAAGGTCAGCTTATTTGTTCCTTCAAGCACTAAACAGCAAAGTTTGGAAGATCACAGGAGACGAACAAACAGCAGATTGAATAAAACCGAGAGCTCAGGGCAGAAGCATAAAACAAATGCCACAATATACTGAAGAATCACAATTTGGTTTTGAGACAATTCCATTTGAAGGAGTCCTGTTAGTACTTGTAATTGATTCAGTAATGGCCTCAGCACATTTTGTCAGGGGGAAAAATAATAAGCTTGTTTTCGTGGTATCTAGGTGAACAAGGTCGAGCTGGAGCATGGAATAAGATAATACCAATCCTAGTGTAAATATGAGAACGCTTTAGAGGCCAGTCAAAATACTATGATGACTTTTCCAAAGTGCTCCTCTCCTAGAGGAGGTTTGGATGGTATTTCTCTGCTGTCTTCAGCAGTATGTGTTATCCATAATAAACCTCAATAATTGTCCATAATAAAATGAAGAAGTTGTAGTTCCAAGAATAAGCAATATTTATGTTTTCAGCAATCAAACCTAGCTGTTCTTTCTTGCAAAAGAGAAGTGCTGTTTATTTCAAACCCTTTGAATTCTTTACTAAGCTGATGATAGAGTAGCAGGATGTGCCTACTCCTGCAAACAAGGAAAATAAGAAAGGAGATGGTGTTTCCTAAAATTTACTATTAAATACTGCTGTCCCTTAGGATGGCAGCTGAGGGAGAGGAGCTGCAAAACAAGGCAGGGCACAGCTCTCCCCATCCTTACCAATGTGCTGGCTCAGACCACAGCCAGCTTCAGGTGAAGGTCCAGTGCTTTGTTCTGTAATGAGACTAATGTGAACTTATAATAAATCATGGTGAAAAGACTGACTTTTTGGATCATAGCACTGATTTTATTCTCCAAATTATTAAGATGAATAGTTACTGTAATTGCCATCTCAGCTATGGCATTGCAAACGCTGTCCTTTGTATGTTGGAGCCTTTAAAAAAATCTAAGTAATTTACTTCAAGTACATTCTATTTTGAGTTTATTACCTTGTGTTTTCATAAAGGGCCCTCTTGTCCTTCAAAACAGGAAGGCTTAGTTGGCCCCCTCTGTTTTCCTCATTCTCTTGTATAACTGGCCCATAGTTCTATTTTTTTTTAATCAATCTTTTAAGTCTTGTTTTAAATGGGAAAACATGCCCCCTTCACTTCTCTTCATCATTCCATAGTCTCACTTTTAAAATTTTTTTTTTTTGCATGGTTTCCTAAGGCTTGCATGTGAACTCACCTTCTTTGTAGATGCCTATATACCCTCATATGTCAATTTATAATGACATTCAGTTCATTGACCAATTTTATCTAAATTTGTCAGGGGACAGACATCTCAAAGACAATTAGTTTCCTATAAATAACTTTTGAAGACGTGCTGAGAGAAGATAGCAATGTGACCTCACTTTAGCAGACATCAGAGAATTCACACCTGACAGGGCTTGAGAGTTGAAAAGCCTCCTTCAGAGGAGCTTTGATGGCCACTGGCACACAGCTACCAGGACATCATGGAAGTACCTGTTTTAATGATCACAGAAGTATCTCTTTTAATGAGCATGGAATTACCTGTATTAATGATCACAGAAGTAACTGTTTTAATGAGGGGCCTAATGGAGAAAAGAGGAGAAATGGAGGAGCTGCCAGCATGTACTGGGAAAATACTTGTATTTTCCCTCTTCTTTGCTTTAAAAAGGTTTTGAAATTTTGTGCAGTGAGGGGCTAAACCCACCTCTCATCCTGTTCCTTGTGACTTCCTTCCATCTTCCAAGCCAAGCCCACCAGCCCACGGGCCAACCTCCTGGTGTGGGGCAGAAAGTGACCCAGAGCAGCTCTGAGGGCACTGGCTGTGATAACATGGGGTTAAAATCTTTCTAAACTTGTGGTAGCTAAAGTAGGCCTTAGTGACAAGAATGAGCATTGTCTTAGTAGAATCCTGTGAACCTACACTCATGTACCTACCTGTGTGTACCCACCTGTGTGTACCCACCTTTATAATAGATAATTATACACCAACTATGGGAAAGGAAGCTTGAACTCTTTCTTGGGTGAAATCAATATACACACACAGGAACAGTATCAAAGTAATGATTAACATATGATTATACAACAACTATGTAAAGAAAGGGTATAAAGATGTGTCCATCTCAAATCCATGTTGGAGTCAGATTTGGGTTTCTCTGTACCCCTGATTCCCAGAGCTCTTCAATAAAAGCACCTGCACACAATCATCCAGTGACTGATTATGTGTTTTCCACACTAACAGGTGGCTCTGCAGCCCTGCTCAGGAACAGGGAGGCTGTGGGGAATTCACACCCTGCAGTCACCCTGGTGGTTGTTCCTGCTGCTGAGTGTGCTCTGTGTCAGTGCTGGAAACACAAACAGTCACCAAACACCCCACAGCTGCAGTGGGGACAGGGTCACTGAGCTGGGAGATCAGGGTGTTTGGTGTGTGCTGGAGGTGTTAAACCCTGTAATGAACCTCATTACCTCATAAGCATGTATTTATTTTAGATCAAACCAGGCCATACTTTTATTTTCACACTCAATGTATTTCACTCTGTTAGTCCTGTAAAAATGATATTAATTCTATTTTGTGTGTTCAGGAGAGCAAATAATGTTTGAATTTGGAAATTTGTATTGTTCAACTGCAGCCAAACTGGAAATGTTAGGGGAGGTCAAAGAGGATGATAATGGTCTCTGTGTTGCTTATATGCATCCTTAGGGAATATTTTGCACTTTTTCTTTTCACCTATAGTCTGTCATTATCACTACTATGAAATTGCAGCTTAGGGAATATGCTTGATCATTCCTAGTGCTGCTAAATGCTTCTTTGTGTTAATCTCCTACAAGAGATGACTCCAGTGAAAAATAATTCAAGGACAGGGCCTGTGAAACTGAATAATCCTCACTCATATGAACAGTGTCAGGGAAGCAAATTTTCCTCATGGCTGACTATTCAAGTACTATTTGCTTCATATTCAAAGAAATTATTTTGTTTGCTAACTCTTCTTCATACTTAAAACCAGTTCTAACTGATGTGCTGGTTGATAAGTAACTTGATGCTTACCAAGGGGAGACTGATCCCCACCGTAACAGCTGATCAGAGTAAAGAAGATTCCATTTTCATATAATTGGAAAAAAAGTTGTCCATTTCCCCTTGAACACACAAACTGCTTTCACCTTTCCAGTCACTAACACTCATAAAGTGATGTTATCAGTTACTAAGGTAACATGGATCAAGAAACATATTTTCTTATCTTTCAAGGCCAGAAGGTTTTATCATAGTTAGGAGACAATGTTACATTAACCTAAACTTTCTGCTGTAACAGAAAACAATCTGAACTGTGTTTGGAATGTTTACTATTAGTTATACAAAACAATACAGCTTTAATTCTAACAACATCAGCTGTGATGATGAAAAAACTTTTAGCATGCAATGTATGTAAAACCATTCCACTCATTTGAAGCTATATTTATAACTGATTTTTATTTAACATTAAAAATCTTTTAAAAACACATAATTCTCATGTTCATTCAATTCCTATAGTGCAAAATTTGCCAGAGGGGCCCCTCCTCAAATGCCAAGGGGTGTTTAGGGTTGGTCTGGCAGCCCCCACAAATGGGTAGGGTAGAGCTGTCAGCCACAGCAGTGATTTACCCTGTGTGCAGATGATCTGCTGTCTGCAGGGGCTCTGCTGAAATCCCAAAGGCAGTCTTACCAGCCTGCTTAAGTAGGCAAGACCAGCCCTTCTAGGAAAAAGAAGTCAGAATGACTTCTCTAGCAACAGAAATGAAACAATTTTCAACATAATTTTTTATTTTGACAATTCCAATATATGTCTTACCTTGCTCACAGAGATGTTTCTGGAGCCACATGCCCTTGAAGGACCACTAGAATGACTAAACCCCAAAAAGTACCCTGTAAATCTTCCCAACAGAAAGTAGCATTCATAGGAATAAGTATAATTATCATATTAACATCTTTACTGGGTAAAAAAAAAAAAAAACCAAGGGCATTTTCTTTGAGAAATAAGAATAGGATCATAGTTGCAATTGAAGCAATACTTTTACAATTAGAGAAATTTGAATGTAGGGGTTCTTTTTTATAACTCAAACAATTTAAGTGATTCTGCCTAATCTCCACAGAATTTAATAGAATCACATGCAAAGTCCATCATAGTCCATCAAAGTTTTCTGTTTCCTTAACTTGACATCATTGAGTGCAGTTTTGTAGAGACAAATGCTGCTGCCATGTCAGAGCTGTCCTAAAGCCAGTGCTTCTGTAGCTGATTCCAGTTAAAGAAATCCTTTATGGCACAGAATTCTGAGTATAGGATTAAACATTAGATTTTTCAGCTTTAGTACAGAAGTCTGGGAAGGAAAAAACCATTCTGCTATGCCTATATTAAAATACTTTTGCAACAGTTTATTTATTGGCTGTGTCTTAGGAGAGTGACTTTAAACAGGGCTGGAGGGCAGCTCTTCTACCAAAGCTCTGCCTAACATGCATAGCATTTGTGAATCTGGAAAAGTTTAAACAAATAAGAAACCATGTGTGTATCAAAGATGTGTTATCCAAACTGGCTTAGATAGAGATTATCAGTCAGGAAACCAATTTATTTTGAGGTTTCTTTGTACATGGGACTCTTTGCTGTCCAGAGCTTAGAGCAGAGGTCTCTCTGATAATGCTGGTCTTTGGCTTCAACTATTCCTTTTCTCTGGATTAAAAAAACTGGACAGAAAGTGTATATCTCCATAATGTACTCATCCTTCTCCCAGGCAGGCCTTGAGCAACATGGAGGAAAACAAAGAGGAAGCAGTTTCTCATTTTGCAGTACTTGACTTTGATTTTTACAAATATCAAAATCTCACATTTAAAGTAAGGGGCACTGAAAAAGGATTACATTTCTGAAAAGGTGTACTAGAACAATTATTTCTTTTTCTTTTTGTCTTTTGCCAGAAAACACTAGGAAAGTGCTTCTTGGCTGATGATATTGCTCATCAATTGCTATTGAAAGTCTGATCAGGTGGTGCAGGTATCCTTCAGCCTGCAAGAAGGATTGCAGTGACAATGACTGCTTTTGGGACACAAAGTAAAATTAACTTCTAGGTTATCCCCGTCAAGGACCATTAAGTCCTGAACTATGAGGGACACTGTGAACAAGTCATATTTTAACCTCCTGCAAGCACAAAAGCAGGCAGGTTCTTCTCCTCCCCCAACAAATCTGACCTTCGCTGAAATTTATGTGAAAATGAAAAAATAAAAGAAAGCTGTAGCCCTGCCATACTCTGATGATGTGACTCATTTTAATTACTGGTATTTGGAAATTAAATGGCCTGAGTTTCATTCTGTAGTTTGCTGCAGGAAGAATGATTTAAGCAAGGTCCAGATTTGCAGCACCTTTTACAGCAGGTGAGAAACAAGACATTCATTTTTCTTTTAAGGGTGTCCTTGTAAACATAATAACAATTAGGAAGCCAGGGCTTCACATCAGAATCTCCTGTGTGCTCTGGCATTACCTCCTTGGGCTACTTCATCACTTCTAATTTTCTCAACAAGTTCCTCAAATGAGAGCTTTGATAAAGTGACATTGAACAACACCAGACGTGGACAATTTCCCTAAAAGCAAAACATGCAGGAGACACAGAGAGCCAGAACACATGCACTGCTGAAAGAGGCTTCTTAATTAACTGAGCTTCCTTGCCTTTGAATGCTCTCCCTTGTCAGCTCCACTGAGCCAGAGTACCCCCTGCACCCAGGCAGGGATTGCTAATTCTGTGTGCAGCACTGCTGGGGAGCAAGAGCTGTCTTATGACAGCAGGGGTGGCTTCCTTGCCTCTGCTGGTTTTCACATGGTGTTCATCTAACAGGAGGAGAGAAAGCACCAGAGGATGGTACTGGAGCAGTAGTGACTCTCAGCTGTTTCTTACAAAAGTCACAATACACCTGTTCACTTCACTTCTAGCTGTATTTTAGCAGTGACTTTTTGTATATTTAGTCCATCTTTGAAAAGCACAAATTGACTTCAAAAAACACACGAGTTTGCAGTGCTCTCTCTAAGAGAGATGGTGAACTGTCTTACAGAGAATTTTTCAATTCTGTTTAGTGTTTCTGATAATTTTTTTTCAGAAATTCAAATCCACACTTTTGAGAATGAGCAAATCAGGTATAGCTTTCAGATTTGGGGGGTGGAGGGAAGCCTAAAATGTTGATTAATTTATGATTCTTAAGTTTACTCAGGATCCTGGAATAATTTAAAATATTTAAAAATATGTTTCGACTATAATTTACACTGATAATTTTGAATATGATAGTTATTGTTTCTACTATTTTTATTAATGAGGAATTTCTGCTATTTTTATTCTTGAGGAAAATATACCATTTCAAACTATTAAGTACATCTTGTTGTAAGCTTTTGAAACTTTATTGTATATATCATCCAATAACAGTAGGGAGTAACCAAGGTATTTAAATCTGAACTTTACAAGGAGAGATAATGGAATAATTTCAGGAAGATGTTATTAGAGTGTACTAATCTGTACCTTTTAAACTTACACTTTGAACACCAGTTAGGAATTATTTATTAAATGAAAACATTTATGAAAAATCAAACACATTTTACTGACAATACATAATTACCTCACCATAAAGAAGAATCTTTTATCCTAAGTTCCATACATACTAAAACTTCTTTTCTTTAAATGTTCTTCAACACTCTTGAACCATTTGAAGTTAAATTCTAAATAAAATGTTATGAGGGTCATACTGGCTCAAGTAGAAGCCGTGGAATAATAAGCACTGCATATATGCAACAGGCTGTGAATCCTGAAGAATCTTCTTTTGAGATAGTTTTTGTCCACATATTTTAAAAATGCAGTGCCTGGCTGAGATATCCACTGCCTTCCCTGGTGTTTCTTAACAAAATTTCTACTATTATTTTTCCTTTGGGAGGTCCTCCTTATAATACATCTGTTTGAAGGCTGATACTACAGGAATACATTTAAAATGCTGGTGCTGTAGTCCCAATAGCTTGTGGTGCACAGAGCTTTGGAAGTGGAGTGTGCTGTGCCATATCTGTTATGGACCTTCCTCTAAGTCTATATCCAAATGAAAAATCCAGAATTATTGATGGTCTAATTCATCAGAGCAAAGAATACCTGAAAATCAAATTACCCAGGAAGGATATGCAGTTTGTACAGATTAAGGGAAGGTGCAAACAGCTGTGCTCTGGAATGAGCAAAACACATGGTGCACTTTGAAAGGGGGATCAATGTCAAATGGTCAGCAAATATAAAAACTGCTGTTTTTCACTGAAGTATTTCTGTCTACTAATATAAAAAAAATGATGGAAGTGAAGATTATAATAGGAAAAGATGGGAAAGAGATGGACATTGCAGCAGTATTGCAGAGCTTTAATTCTGAATTTAAATTATTCTAAAACATTACCTCAGTTTCAGTGAAGTAAAATCTAGTAAATGGAGAACCAAAACTATGTTGCAATAGTTTCTAGAGGAGAAAAGATGTCTACTTTTCTGTAGTGTGGTTATTTTCACTGCTATAACTACATCCATATTTCCATTCTTGCATTTTTTTGGAGGGCTTTTCCTGGTGTATGATACAAATTTTTGGGAAGGTTAAAAGATAAGCATAGAGGAGTATACAAACAAAATGAGGACAGTCTGTTATATCTTATATAGTAGATATACTATATAAGATATACTTATATAGTAGATATATGGTAGATCTTATGTTGGGTTAATGGCTCCCAGCTCCCAGTGAGCACCTGGTCTGCTCCCCATCACTGTTGGGCTTGGGGGAAAAAAAGAGGGCAGTAATTCATAATCCCTTGGGATGGAGATGGATTAAGTAGCAGTTTAAATTCCTTTTTACAAAGGGCAGCTTAATCATTATTCTGATGACTCTGCTTTGACAGCTACATGCTTCATTGATTTATAATTTACTTTTATTCTTTGGCAGAAAGAAGTTGATACTCAATTTTGAGCTGAGTCAATAGTTTGGAAAAAGAGAACTAAGTCTGTTGATTTTGTTGAGATCAAGATTCATTAGTGTCAGGCCTTGTGATGCACACACCTGTCCTCTAAAGCTGGAACTCTGCTCTGAAATCAAATAACTGCATAATTCACAAAAAGCCACTAATACAAGAATCGAAGGAGGTGATTTCTCCTTTGGTGACACACGATTTTAGGTTGCTATTTGAAATCTTGCTAGCACATATCCTAGCACTGGGAATGTCCAAAGGCTGATAAATTTAGCCTTTTCCACATTTTCTGTTGACTTTTAAGAAATACCTAATTCAGTCCTAGTTATGCAAATTGTTTCAGGAAAAAGTAGGCTAGAGGGCTGGGGCCTGTGTTTATTGACACAGTGCTATGATGAGATACAGCCTGTCAATGCTAGGAGCAAAGTTATATGGCCATTCTGATGACATGCACATGAAAAGAATGATTTTGCACATGAGATAATCACCTTGAATTATTCAAAGTGCATCTTCTTCCTTCCGTATCTATCATATATTACTGCTGGGTCAGGTAAGACAGTGCTAGGTGGTGGTGACATATTTCAGTCCAAAGTGGGCTTTTAAAGATGAATTATGAACCCCTAAAAATAAAATAGGAGTTTATCATGGGACCTTCAACTACAGAATCACTAGTAAGCATAATTAATACTGAGCTCAAAAATGGGCAATCTGCTGCAGTCCTCCACTGGAGAAGGAGCATTACATGAATTAGAATGCCTCACATAATGAAGAGAGAGATCTATTATTACCATAAACTTTCTGGTTCCATTGTTCTCTCCTCCCAATCTGTATCAACCACACCATCGTGGTGTCTGTGGAAGGAATATGATCATTGCACACATGGTTGTCCCAGGAATTCTGAAATAAATACAATCTCTGCTAAACTTACAATATCACTGAGACATCAGACTTTATTTAATGGTCAAAAAAGAAACAAGTACCAGAAACTGATGAAAGGGTAACATCAAGGATGACATTGGCATAATTCTACCTGTGCTATATTTTTATGGAGGAATAAAATCTGGCTGGCCTTGCTACTGAAGCTACAAGGACCCTGATTAGACAAGCTGAGAGCAGGTAACAGAAGTGCTCTTAAGATCAGGCTGAATCATAGCTCTTTGGAAAAAGCCCTTTTAACAAGGATTTATAAAAGAGGAGCATCTTTTGTTTGGCAACAGTGGAACACAATGTCAAACCTACCCTGGTCCTCCTCTGTGGATTCCTTAACAGTGGATTCCACTTATACTTGACCCATCAAAACACAGCTCTGAGTTTTTCCACACAATTTGCATTATTCTTGTATTTATATTTATAGTTCTATGTGTACTGTCACATATATTACTCACGAAAAACGGAGGAAACATTTTTCTGCATTTATGAAGAAAGAGAAGCACATCTCAAGTTTGTTGCCAATTTCATTTAAGTCAGCTGTAGATCTTTATTACCAATCATAAATATTAGCACAGGCTAACTGAAATATCTCTGTAAAATATGAACATTTTTTTCTTTGAAAAATGGCATTCATAAAATAATTATTTTTAAACATGTCTACATATTTTTCATCTTTTCTTTAAATTCTCTTTAAAAATGAAGCATGGGGAGAATGGGTAGTGAATTTTACTATTTGGAAAAAAAGATAAGAGAAAAAAACTTTTCATTTATTTTCAAAAAAATAGATCCCCACCAACCTCTTCTTACATCTGCAATCTCCACATTACATGGAGCATGTGGTGTAGGCGTCCCTTAGTTTCCAGAATTTATCTGTTTTAAGTGCCCTTCAAAAATTTTTTTAGTTATTATTTATATTTTTCCTGGCCACAAAACACCAAGATTCTCTCCTGAGTTTCAAAAATAGAATTTTCTAATGTAATATAACTGCAGAAAATATCCTTAGACCCTTACAGCTACAACAACATTGCAACTGCAAAATTGCAAAGATGGAAGTACAAGAATATGCATTAAGAACAAAGAATCTCAAACAAGTGTCTGATTTTTGAAGGACATATTTTATATTTATGATACACTAGTTGGCAGGAAATACCGATGTTTCTTTATTTTGTCTGACATCCCAGCTGGTTTTAGCAAAAGATTTGTCTTTAGCACTGTGCCTTGCTTTTCTCCATCGTGGCTGTAGCAGTGCTACTACTCTTTGAATCCAGCCTTCACCTTGACTGAACTCCATTTAATTCCTGATTTCTCTCATCTCACTCTCTTATTGTCCTGTAGTGTGAGGAGGGCTGATAAGCATGGGGGGAAGCACATCCAGTCTGCAGGGAATGGGAAGGGCTTGAAGTGAATTCTTACAATGGATGGGGGACAGGGGCTTTAACCTGGACATTCCAGAGGTTGTGGATCTCTGTCCTTGGAGATTTTCCTTTAAAGACCCAGCTGTGCAAAGCCCCAAAAAACCCAGACTCGGTGTTGAATTGGAGCAGGAGATTGGACCAGATGTGCTTCAAGGGTCCATCCAAACAGAGGGGTGCTCTGGGTCAGTGTGCAGCTCTGGTGGGAGTCTGGCAGCTCCAAGGGGCCAGGAGAGGCAGGACTGGCTGTGCAGGTTGATCTGTTGCAGCAGGTGAAGTCCTGTCCTCAGCACAGTTACCAGGAACCCTGTTAGAAAGGACACTGCTGAGGCACAGGACGTGGAGTATTCAAGGTGCACTGTCTGTATGCAAAGCATTTAACCTATGGAGGCAACAGGATACACAATTTTCTGCTTAATCCCACACATTTTATATCATCTGCAGTCTTGAGATTCTGTCCTTTGCTTCCTGTCCCTGAGTCAGAGAGGCTCTGGCCTGACAGACCACCCTGTGCCTCTCTGACACACAGCCCCTGGCTGCAGGTGGGCTTATGTGCATTCCTTCTCCACAGACACAGCTGTGGACCACTTTTCTGTTATCTACTGCTTCTTCCTCTTTTTTCTCTGTGCTGGAACTGCTGGTATTCTTTTATTTGCTGCCATGGTTTTGTTTCTTGACACATTTTTCAAGTTCTAAATACTGTTCCATGTTCCCCATCTAACACATTCTCCCTTCCACCAGCTGGTGTGTTAGTCAGCAATAACTTTCCTTGTATACTTCCTCCCTCCAAAATATTATTGCTATTTTGTATCGCTTAAAGTTTTTTAAACTTTCTTCCAAGGATTTTCACTTTTTCTTCAAGTTTTTCTCAGTAATTTTTTCAATCACACCCAAATGTCACAAAGCCAGTTATGTATAATTGTTACAAATTAAAAAAGGCAGTTTAGCTTGTCACCCTTCTGAAAGCACATCCCCAGCTGTGGGAACAGATTGTGTCAGCCATGTATGGCTGCAGCACTGCTCAAATCTTATCATATCTCAGGTAAGATGCTGTAGGCCACAGCCTTGACTAGAAAATTCATAGTGAAATGTGATGGAGGAGATGGAGAACCCTGTCATCCTTATGTTCTGTGTTACACATTGTCATCCTCTCAAGTAAAATCTAATATAAATTAATCACATTAATCAGAAAATGTGGATTTCTATTTGACAAGCTAAAGCAGCATAGCATCTTCAATTAGACTACCTAAAATTAGCTACTGACACAAGCAAGTACACATGGTCAATTTGCCTGCCTGAATCTGAAAATCAAGTAATGCATATTAGATAATACATAGTCCCAGACTGAATGCAAGGCCATAACTCACTCAATGGGCCACATTGAGATCACATCAACCCAAAATTAACTCAGCTATATATCCAGTTTGGGGTCATTTGTTGGTGTCTGATTTACAGTACATATGTTAACCTTAAATGGGTTATACTGTTCATCAATATTTCAGTTCTTTGGTTAGAAAAGATGGTAGAAGCTGAGATCCATCTTTCAGACCTATCCTTAAATCCCAAGCTGCTCTGAGACCTCAGCTATGAAAAAATGGTAACAGGCTGGATAGGTCTTTTATTTTTGTTGGTTCAGCACACAGTAGAGACTTATTTTCTACAAGTTTATTAGGATGAAATAAAGGGAGGAAAGACAAATAGGGAGAATGTACTTCAGAGACACATGGGCAAGGGCATAAAAGGCTTGAGTGTGGAAGATAAGGAAGGTTCCTAGGTGCCCTCACCCTGAAGTTGAGGCTGGAAATTGCTGAGAACCTCACCAGTAGGGTGCTAGTCCATGAGCAGATGACTGTCATGTCCTTGCAGATGTGTGGGGATGTGTTTCCTTTGCAAATGGACAATACAAGACCAGTTCTTGGCACCCCTGTGCACCTCGGTATCAGTGTTTCGACAATCATTAGCCAATAACTGACTTAAAGTTGCAAAAATTCGCTTCTCAAGGCTAAGTTGTCTCTTGGCAGAAAGAAATTAAACACACACTAGAGTCTTAGCAAAGATTATCAGATATTTCTGACCTTCTTCACAGGGAATCTGAGCTCAATTTGGAGATTAGATTAATTGCTTTTCTCACCAGTTGCCTTCTGGATCTTCAGAAACTTGAACAAAACATATTAAGCTAAAAATCTCTAATATTTCCATGTTTTAAAAAGTCTATCTTCCTTCCATAAAGATCAGGACTATAATAATTATAGAAATAATTAATATCAATTGCAAACCAAATAACAATCCAGCACTCACAACATAAACTTTCCCTAGGCTTGTGCAGCCATGACAGTGTGATTGACACAGAAAGGTCTGTAACACAGTTAAGGATCTGCTGTCTTGCTCTTCTATTTCTCTTTCTCTTCAGATTTTTCTTCCCTCTCTTTTGCATATTCCTGGTGTTTCGCTCTTTTTCACTTCTTCCTTCTGAGAGTAAATTCCTTCAAGCTGCTACAGTCACTTTTATCTAACATGGGTTACTTCTATTTCCATAACAACTAAAACTCCTTGGTTATCCTAAACCTCAATTAGTCTGGCATCTTAATTACTTCTAGAGAAATACAATTCCAATAGAGAGAGAAGAATAAGAAAGGATTTTGAGACCTGAGGGGAACACGATCACGTGGTTTGACCTGCTGCACAATGTAAAATATTTTCTGATTGCAGCATCTTCATCAAGCTTTAAATCTCTCACTGTAGTGATGTCTAATAGAGTGAAGAGTTCTTTCTCTAGTTAGCTTTTCTAATACGTCACCTCTTCTTCTTGTGTGAACCTTATCTTTAAAAGGGAAGCTGATAAATATCAGAACTTGTCCTGTGACATTTACAGAATGGTCCTGCTAATATAGCAAGAAAAAAGGATGGCCACAGGCAAAGATTGAATACTTTGGCCATAAGGTGAATGGGCAAAACATTGTTTTCCTTATTGTAACTGGATAAAGACAAAGGAGAACAGATGAGTTCAGAGAGAGAATTTCAATATATGATGAGTACATGCTTGTTGGGCAGATGGACACCCCCTCTCAAGTGTCTGGCTGCATCTGCCATATGGCAGAAATGAAGGCATTTTGGACACTGAACTGGGTAGAAGACATAAGGAAATAACTTCAGTGCCAGAAATAATGCATGAAGCCACCTCTGTCCTCATACTGAGGGGACAGGCAGTGAACAGAGCATTAGACCAGCTGTTTGACATTCATCCATCCTTGAGGATGCAGACCAGTTTGAAGAACTGCTTCAGGGCTCAGACCATAAATGACTTACAGTAGCCCATCAGGAAATGTTCCAGACTGAGTTCATTGTCCTTACCCTAGGACAGCAGTGTAGGATGAGATGAATGATGGCAAAGGGTTCCTCTGTCCCTGCACTGACTCTCTGAAGGGAGCCTAAATTACTTTGCTTGAGCCTGCCTTTGGTTTGGGATGAATTTCCCCTCATGAGATGTGAGCTCATCCCCATTGAGCTCAGCCCAAGTATCAAAGGTTTGCCCTGAATAAAGGAAGGGCATCACACAGCAACACTGACACAGGTGATGAGCACTAATATAATAGGAAGCTACAATCTGACTGTCAGATCTTTACAAAATGGAGTTCTGAGTTCTTACAACCCTTTGAGAATAAATTGGATCTTTTTCTGTTGTGTCATCTTTGCTTTGAGAGCAGAAATTCTCTATAGATGGTATTTTCAGCCATAATTCATTAAAACACTGTACTAGCAAAACAGATAATGAAGGCCTTCAAAACTATATTTGTGATATAAACCCAGAAAGATGCTTTTAATAATAACATCTTTTATCCTTTTCTTGTCACAGGTAGGCAATAATTTTGGAAAGCTCCATAAAATCCCACAACTATGAAAAGAGTTTGACCCAGCTTGGATCCCACAGTTAAATCACTCAGGGAGTTTCAGAGAAGACTGAAATTCTCATTGGAATGTTTGCTTTAATCACAGGGAATACTTTTTTCCCCATGTACTTGACTGGGAAAGAATAATAAGTTGTATACATAAAAAAGGAATGCTATCATTTTTCATTTCAGTGTTTTCACAGTTTTTAATCAAATACCTCCAGCATCTTTTGACAGTTTTGCTTAGGGTTTTTAACAAGTTAATTGAAAACACAAACAGGCTTCAAACGTTTTTTAAAAAAATTATTATTCCTTTAGACTTTACCTTTTGTATTTTCTTCTCTTTGTATCTCCCATAAATACAGAAATGGAATCATAGAATATCCTGTGTTGGAAGGGACCCACAAGAATCATCAAGTTCAACTCCTGGCCCTGAACAGGACACCTGAAGAGTCACACCCTGTGCCTGAGGTGTTGTCCAAACCCTTCCTGAGCTCTGTCAGGCTTGGTGACCACTGCCCTAGGGAGCCTGTTCAGTGCCCAGGCACCCTCTGAGGGAAGAATCTTTTTCTAATATCCAAACTAAACCTCCCCTGACACAGCTTCAGGCCATTCCTTGGCTCCTGTCACTGCCACCACAGAGCAGAGATCAGTGCCTGCCCCTCCTCTGCCCCTCTCGAGGAAGTTGTAGCTGCACTGAGGTCTCCCCTCAGTCTCCTGCAGGCTGGACAGACCCAGTGCCCTCAGTCCCTCCTCACACAGCTTCTCCTCCAGGCCCTGATGGTACCATTAGTATGGAATTCTTATTTCTAGTATTTCTCTGGCAGACTTGGGCTCCTCTCTTAGTTTCTCTGAAGTTAAAAGAAATCCTATGTGGAACTGCAGAAGGAGGTGCCAGAAAGTGAACACAATTTATTTGAAATACTTGTGAGTAATGCCATTTTCTTGTGAGCTCTGCAGCAGATCACTTGACAGTAGGCTGTTCAGGAGTTTGCTGTCACATTTCATTCTACCGCAAAAAACCTTTTCTGGTCAAAACTCTGGCACTTGTTCCAAAACCATAATTAAATGTGTAATTAGCAAATAAAAGGGATTCATATTGTTTTTCCATTAATTTGTACAAGTAGCAGAAGTTTTTCATGCCTGAGTGAAAATGTAACCCAAACTTTCCTGAAAATGGAATAATACATATAGTAATGTAAATGAGATGAGTTCCAAGTTTTCTTACACCCTACACAAATCCATTTGATATTTCATTAAAAGAAAATAGACATGATTTTTTTGTCAAAATGAATTTTCTAGTTTTGATTTTCATATTTCTTAGACTGATAGTGCAATTAAAACTATATTGAGAAAATGAGAAGTTGACATGAACCAGAGCCAAGAGCTGTTTGAGGCTCAGTTGTTTGATTGTTATTATGCATAAAAAGGAGAGGATATCTTCTATACAATAAATCATGCTATTGTTAGCAGTGCTCATTAAAATATACATATCTTTGTTCTCCAGAATTTTTTGATAAAAGAAAGGAGACTATTCTTTATCACATATATTCTCTGATTTTAATCAAGGAGTTCAAAAAATAAATGTTTTCAATGGAAAGAGAAATTAAATTCAAATAGGGCATTAAGAAATAAAATTTTAAGTTAGTTTTTTCTTCCACTTAGGTACTGACTGTGCCCCCAACTTTCACAGCTGTATTGGAAATCCCTCACCTGAAGAGGGAAACACTTAAGGAGAGTTCTGAGGAGGCCCCCAGATCAACAGTTATTCCAGTTTCTTGACTATTCTAATTCTGTTCACACTCTTTTTTACTCCCACACAATTAGGCAACCTATAATTCAATTCCTTCAATTCAAATCCATTACCACTGTGTTTATCTGAGTATCTTAATTTCCCACACAAACTTGGAATCCAATGTCCTCATGGATTAAATAAAGAAAAAAAGGCTGAAAATCCAAAAAAGTAAATCAGCAGCAGCCACCAATATCAAAATAAGCTGTCACACAAACAAAGGAACAAGAAGTAGATATAAAAATCTGTCCAAAGTCACCTGTCATCTGTCAAAGAAACCTGGAACACTGCACACTGATGAAAGATTTAAAAGTGAACTTCACAGACTGGATGCATCTCAGCCACTGACAATGCAGAAAAGATCCTGGGCTTGTTTGCTGAATAAACATCACATGAAAATCACAGAAAACCTTGGTTTGACTTATGCAAATATATTTATTTAGTTCACCTCACTCAGGGATTTTCCATAGTAGCTTTGACAGGAAACAGATAAATTTAATGAGCTTTCCATGCATTTACTGTGTGATTATTAAAGGCAAATGAATGTTTCGTTTTGTCAATCTCTGTACTTCAGGTAATACAATCTCACAACAGCTGTCAGCTTCACTGAGAATATAATCTTTAATTCACAGGAGAACAAATAATGGACAAAAAGGTGTAGGTAGCAAGTATAAACTTTTTCTACAACTGATGATTTGTCTGTCTTGGGCACTGCAACTTCTCTAACATCTTCACCCCCCAAAAATCCATATATTGGTCTAGCCTCACTTTTCTCTTGCTACCTTTCAGAACAGAGGGCTGCTCAATAACACCTCTCTGTAGGATGTCAGCTCTTGCTGCAACTGCCCTGCTGCCTGCTCAAACTGTGATTTCACCCACCTTTAAAATGTCTAATGAAAACTCTCTTGCTGCTCCCAGAATGTCAGCTACAGGAGAAGCAAACAGTGCTGGTTTTGATCTTCACTACTTTGAGGGAATTGCAAAATGAGGGTGTTCTGAAGCTCAACTTCTACTTTCACTTAGGTAAAAACACCAGGTCAGTGATCTTTCCTCATGGCAAGACTAGCACTAAAAATCACATAAGAGGCTTTTATATATAAAAAAAATTACTTGCAGATTAATGCTTAATTTATTGGCAGCTGCTCTCTTTATTCTCTCTAATGGAATGTCTATACAAATAGTTTTGAAGTTGGTAGAGTTCAATGCCTTGCAAAAGCAAACCAATGAATTAAACCACCAGGTTAAAACATATCCTTCTGACCACATGTGATTTAGTTAGAAAATAAACACATGTAGTTTCATTTCTCCTCACTCCTCAGCTTTCTCATTGCTATATCCTGAGCAAGCTATCCTTATCAGCTGCTGAGGAATCTGGCACAGAAGCATGTTGATCTGAGAGAAGGAGATGGAGAGGAAATCACAAAGGTTTAATGGTCTCATTAAGACTGTTTCAGTGTGTGTGAAGAAAACATGCTGCTATGGGACTCTGGCATTATTGCTCTTTGCAGGCAGGTTCTCTGAGTAATTTTGAAAGCTTCAAAGTACAGTTTTTCACATATACATTTTTAGAAACTTTTTATTGGTTTGTAAAAGACTTCAGACCTCCTGATGAGGATGGATAAAATGTGGGCAGCTTGGAAAAAAAGAGCAGTAGTGATCTGGAGATATATGGACCAACAAGAATTGCATACAAAGTCTCTGAGAAGCATGTAAAATGCTGTTCTGCTAATTTTATTCAATGCATAATTATGTATGGAAATTTACAATAAAGGTTTTTCAAGAACTAGATTTGTGTTTCACAGAAAGTCTATTCTGAAATGCAACTTTGGCTGTAGAATCACAGAACCTTTTGATATTTCCATATCTTTGCCAGTCAGCCTCCTCAGCATATTGAAGGACACCCACTCAATCCCTTTATTTTAAATAAGATGACACACATTATCACCTCTTTTTTCCACCCTCTGCAGAAGAAATTTGGTCCAGCAGAGGCTCAGTTGCCTTCTCAGAGGAAGTTACACAAAAAAATTTAAGAAAACCTTTTTTTAGCTAAAACTCAGACCCTATTTTTGTTTCACACTGATTACTGAAACAGTGTTCAGCATTCATTTTCAAAGACCAAATAGGATATTCTCAATCTTTTTATGATTTTTCATTTTGTTTCTAGTATCTCTAAATAAAACCCCACCCAAACAAAAAAGCCCTTCAGAAATCACTATGCTGTTACTCACATTTTACTTCCCCCCACCATCACTAGGTCTGAACCTGAAAATAAAATATATACCATGTTGAGAATATAAGCACTTCAGTGCTGTGATATGGCAGTGTAAAGAAAAGATCCTAATTTGTTTGTAAACTGATGCACTTCCACTGGAATAATGAAATTATGTTAGCTCCCTGTTGATTGTAAAGATTTTTTGTTAAACATACACATTGGAAAAAATAATTAGGTGCTATTTCTTTCAAATAAATAGCATTGCCTATCCTTAAAATGGAAATTAATCTACATTTTTAACCTACCACAGGAGAGAAAGACCTATTTTTAAGGTTTTTAACAATGAGCAGTACCTGATACAACACAAGCTAATCAGGCTGGCACCATGAAGATGGCACCTCCCTGGAAAAACTGTTGATATTGTGGATGGAGGAAACTAAGAAGGAACAGGTGACTTTTGAAGGACTGTGCTACTTGCAGAAATAGTTCATCAGTGCACACATAACCTATTGACAGATAAGAACATGCAGCCTCTCACAGAAAAATATAAAACCTATATTTGATTAAGGCCTAGACAAAGCAAGATTATTTTATTTACTCATTGAAAGAAAATCAGTTGCTGCAACATAATCCTATTGACAAAACCTGCATGAATGCATGGCCAATCAACAACATAAACAGTTAGAGCACTAAAATAAATAAGCATTCAGACACTGAAAAATACAAACTAGTCATTTTGGTTTTACCATTTAAACTGTCACACTTGTGCCAAACACCTACTAGGTTAACAAGTATTTATTTCAATTATTTCATGAGAATGAAAAGAATTCTGATTCATCTCTGCTGCCCTTCACTCCAAGCTGTAACCAAAGGACTCTGGACACTGGCTCTTCCTGAAAGCAATATTACTCTTTATGTCCCTGGTATGTAGTGCAGGAGGCAGCAGATGAGGCCATTTTTACTGGATGCATGCTGAAATGACCAGCAGCTTCCACATTAGAGTTTCCAGACTGGATGATCCAAACCTGCTTGCAGCACATAAATTTCTTAAGTTATGTAGGACTTGGACACTACAAGAGAGCTCTGTGAGCTTATGCAGAAAAAATACTTCAAAGTAGAAGAATTTTGACCATAATCCATACAGAAATGTGGAGGGGACAGAGATGTAGGAAATATTTGCTGGTCCTTTATGAATTACTACTCCACTGCATTTTAACTTGTATTTCTAAGGGAAAAAATAATAATTAGCCAATCACCCTAAAATCACCAGCCTGCATAGCTGTTCCCCCTCTCAGTAACTTTAAGTCACAAAAGCACTACATTCCTGTATATGTGAAGTAATTTGATGCAGTGGGAAGGAACTCTATTAATGGTTCTACTTCAAAAAAAGGCTAATTTACATGTTTCTGTTTTTTTAGACATCTGAAAAATCTGTATTGGTACCTACTCCTGAGACCCAAAGGCAGACCTTGTTTTATTTTTAGTTGGCACTGAGAACTCTGTGTGGGATGTGTGCTTGTGCCACAAACAGGAAGCATTTCAACATTCCTGGGGCTTTTGCCTTTCTGAACATTTGAGAAATGCCTCCCTCTGACAATCCTGGAAATGCTTTTGCAGTATCTGGATGTTGTCCAAGAAACTTTTCAGGCAGCCTTGGAAGAAGTCACCGAGAATTTCATTTTGCAAGACAGACTCAGTGTGATACTGAACTCCTTTCTTAATGCAGTAATTTAGCAATTGTCAGTAACAGAAATTTCAGTACTATACCCACAGTATTAGAAAAGCTATGAGATGACACTGATTTCATCCCCAGCAGTATAAGATTATTGGAGTAGCACTTTGTGAACAGCATCACAAATCCCTGGAACACATTTGCACTGTACAGCACCTATACAAATGTTGTGCATGGATTTCAAAGCTGTCTTTGTTATAGAATTCTTGTTTGAAGCCTTGAAACAATTAAAATATTCCTTGCTTCAGCAAAAAGATGAAGATTCTTAATAAGATTTCACAGATGTCTTCTTAAAGACTTTTGAAAGGGACTGACATTAGGCTTTGTTACATAAAAAGTAAAATAAAATCAATAGAAGCCTATCAGCTTTTGGATAAATGGTGTGAAAATTAAAAACTCAGACAGCTGTGAGAGTTTCTTCGAAAGCCTCCCAAGCCATTAAGTGCTACCACGAAGGCAAATTTCTTACAGACAGTAGATTCTCAGCACAATTTTATCAAATTAGAGAATTTATGTTGATTCCAATACTTGTATTCCTTCTTTTCTTTGCACTACCTGTTCAATGATGAGTTCCTGGATAATTTAAGAAAGCCAAGCATTTCTTTATTTTCCATACCATGAAGAGCTTTTGGAACATCATACATCTGTTCATCATGAAATAAAGAATAACAGTGCACAGAAAAAATTGTACTTGAATAGAAATCAGAAGTTGGTGTTGCATCCATCAGAAATTTCTGCATCACCAATAAGAAATATAAAAAGATCAATAGGACAGCTGGGAATGCATGAGAACAGTGATCAGAAGCTTCAAAGAAGTGACAGTGTGGGTTGTGCAAGGGTGACTTTGAGAGTTAACTTTCTTACTGACTTTCAAAATTAAACCCTGATAAAATGAATCATGGAAAAGTTTTTAACGACCCACAAGTTTAACTGAATTACTTTAAAGTGCTGTAACACCAATTTACTATTTTGTGATTTATTTCATTCAAGAAGCCTTTATAAAGAAGTGTTAGTGTCTGTTGGTCGATCATTGGAGGGATAACATAATTTAGAGGAAGAATCCATTTAGAGCAAAGACATTAAAATGTGTGCTTCAGATTTTTAAGGCTATTTTGAACACAGCTGCAGCTGCAACTGCTTTCCTCTGCAGAGCTGAACCTAAACTTGCATGCTAGCAAAATATAAGAGAAAAGAAGGATGAAGATGAAATTTGAGAAAAAATAAAGCAAGTTTTAAGATGGGTTTCAGGATATTATAGAAATTAATGGCACCTGAAAAAGATGAATTTTCATGTTAGGGAAAAAATTTTACTTGCAGAAGATATGTTTTTATGGTAATCCAAACTAGAATATCATTATCTTTTTCACTAACATCAAGTTAGAGTGCATTTACTATTATCTACCTACTGTGTTTAGTTGAGTCTGCGTGCAGAAAAGAAAATTTCAAAGTAATTTTTATATAACAGATCTCCTCAATATTACAAGACAAATGATCTGAGACATAAGTTGATGACCTGATGAAATCAGTAATCAGATTTAAATAAAGAAAATTCTATAGATGTAAATTTATCTTTGAAAGGCCCTCTCATGTGAGGGGTACCAAAGACACTCCACATCATGTCCTGTCAGGGAAGAGGGAGGATTTTACATATTTGCAGGATTTTCTATCATTAAACACTGAGATCTTTTCCCCCTAGTAAGATGTAGCCTGGAGAACTTTTCCATGTTTAGTTTTGTAATGAGGGCATTAAGTGTAGTACAGGTACTTTGGGACTGACACTTGTACAAGAATATGTGATATCTGTGATTTGGGAGGTCACCACACAGACTCACTCTGGGTCTGCAAAAGTGATACTTTTGTCCCAGCCTTTGATTCAAAAATCTTGCTATTTTTGTTATTTTTAACAAACATTGAGGAAATTTGTAAGAAACTATGTGTGATTGAGGTTGCTGAGGAAAAAACTGCATGCAGGGCAAGAAGCAGTGCCCTTCTATGACTGTCTCTTTCCTCTAACAACTTTATTCCTTCTAAAACCAAAATGTCAGAAAAAGAAAAGATGTTCTTGGTTTCCACCTGCAACTGTGCTTTTTCTGTTCATTCTCTTTCTGAACCCTGGCTTGGTCACATAAAATGCTGCTTTTTGTGAAAAATTGTCTCCTACTGCTGATTCATCTCTCAAATGAATCCAGTTCATTCTCTTTTTCTCTAAGGGTTCTCTATGCAATAGAGTTCCAAGAGCATCCTCCACAATGAGCAATTTTGGTAGTTGAAGTGCAACCTTACCTTTTCTTCCTTTGGAAGAATTTTGTCTCTTCTGCCCCTTACTGGGGTTTGTTACAAGTCTTGTGAGGGGTAGGTGGGCAGCTTGCCTAAAGTGGGAACAGAACCACCATGCAGCAAGTGCTGCAGTGCAGCAGAGTGGGAGCTGGTGTGTAGAATAAAACAGTGCTGAGCTGTCTGCATCCCAGGGGGTTTCCTTTGGGTTAACTCCAGTCTGGTCCCTGCAGCCAATCCCATCAGCAGTTGGGGAGCATCAGGTACATTTCTGGGGATGATATCTCAGTCTAGCTTCACCCAGAAGAATCTGGTTTGCACAATCCAAACCCACTCTGCAATGCAAACACCCTGCAGGGATATTGAGCTGAACTAAAATACTGACTAAACTGCTGTGTTAAGTTTCCTTCCTCCCAACATTTCTTTATTCTTCTGAATGGGATGTGAAACAAGCTCTCTGAGATAAATAAATAGGGCATTCCCTCTAGCAATGGTACTTGTGATGGTGGAAGGCACAGCTGAGGTAATATTTTTCAGCTCTACTATACTTTTCTTCTCTTAATTTTCTGCTCAATATTTTCAGAAGAACATAGCAAAGCACTATCTTGAATATTTTTCCAAAAAGCTTCATGCAAAGACACACATCACAAGACTAGAAGAAAACAGCTAAATCACTGTGAAAGAATGTGCACAGGAAAGTAAAATATATTTCAAATACCATCTTTAAATTTAACATTTATTATGCCTATATACTATTTTGGATGTTTCTGAACTGTTAGGGGTGGCTTGTTCATTGGTATCAGAGGACAGACTGTTTCTTAAGGAATGTGATCAATAAATTGAACTGGCAGAGCTGTCCAAGCTAAAAAGGAAGGAGACTAGTGAATTCATAACTGTCACCAAGAAAAGTTAGGAATGGATGAGATAGCATCAACTATTAAATGAAGCAAAATTTTTAAAGAAGATAAGCAAGCCAAAGATAGTAAATATTTATTCATAGAATCCTAGACAAGGCAAATGAATCAAAATTTGCATTTTAGTTGATGTATATGGTATGAAGAAAATAGAAAAGTGAGAGTGCAAGCTGAAAATTGTCACTTAGAAGTTCCAGAAAATAAATACATCAATTAATATATGGACAATGGTGATATTTAAAGTAACAGTCTATAGACATGTAGGAAAACATATTCCCTTTAAAAAAAGACTGATTTGCAGCTTCAGAGAGGGGCCTTGAAGCTGTCCCCAAATGGGCTTGCTCTTCTCACTGAAACTACTGCTTTTACTTTTCATTCCACCTGCAATCAAACACTGATGAACCCAGCAGGGAGAAAGACAAAAGAAAATCCCAGAAAACACTAGAAATAAAGTGGCCATTTTCATCTCAAACCACTGCAAGAAATTATGATCACATCAATCAATTAAAAATTAATGTGATTACTTTATTGCCCCATAAATATCACTGGCTTCATTACAATGGCACATTTTTTTCTTACTGATAATGCAATTTATTTGTAAACAGCTTTGTAGAAAAAAATACCTGAGTTGAAGCTGTAGGGAAAAATAACACATCATGAGGTTGTCCTGCAGTAAACTGCCTTGTTATGGGTATCAAATTTGCCTCTTACACCCTCCAAAAAAGGGACATTCAGTGCAAGGCCTCCTTTGGATCATATAGAAAGTGATAAGATTATTGAATCTTAACAATTATTGAATGCATGCATAATAAACCTGGATGATGCCAGTATATCTTAACAGTTCAGGAGATTTGGTACTTCTTTTGTGATTTTTCTGCCCTCCCTTACCTTTCTTATTTAAAATTCGTGGTTTCCAAGCAAAACTTTAGAATTTAAAAATTACACAGTATCACATTTTAAACATGCAAAAGACAATTGGGATTTCAAATTTTCAAAAACCTCCTCACACCCTTACAGGTGTTTGCTGCCACACCTTTTTTTGTGTGCATAAACAGTCTGAGGCCAGCTCACCCAAGGCAGGCTGTGCTGGAGAAGGAAAGGGATTCAAAACACAGCCTTTGGAACAAGCCAAAATCGGGTTCACCATGCAGCAGTGCACGTGAACTTCTCAAACGATAAAAAGTATAAATTGGCAATAAGTTTTCCCACGAAAGATGAGGTCAGCTTGCCCTTGTGTGCTGTTGAAAGCTCTCAGTCATATAAAGCAGAGGACACTCTAATAGGTTGGACTTGTTGGTTGAAAAACTTTCTCCCTCAGTGGACCCAAATTAAGATTTTCCTGACCTTGACAGAAAGAAGCAATTAACTTGGAGTTTTCACTCATCTACAGCCAACCTAAGGTTGGCCAGGCATGCTATTATAGTATCTTTGTGAAGAAAACAGCAAAAATAGACTAAATCCTGAAGAAAAAAATACTGAATGCTAGGAAACTGCCTGTATAATTTCAAGACCTAGACCTTCCCAGAATTATTTTTGTCATCTGCATACAATTTCACAGTTAAAGCCAAAAAATTTCTACAACTCCATTTAGCCCCGATAATACCAATTTCTTTTTGTATTTAAGAATCTGCAGAAAAAACCCATGAAAGAAATTAAGATTTCTTATTCCTAATCTCTAATCATAATTACTTTGAAACAGAGCAAATCAAACTAACCACATCCAAGAACAAAATTAGAAAACATACTCCTAATCTAGAAAAGATGGGCTATTTACTAATTTAATCGACTAAAAGGTTATTAAATAATAATAAAAAATAATTTCCCTCAGCAGTTTGTAGACATTTTCATTAGTGCAGATCTTAAACCATATGTCCCTATCTGAGGAAAAAAGTGGTCATACTCCTCAGAAATTCTAGAGCACAGGACAATGAAGGGCTATGTACAGATATAAAAGTCTGAAATCACTATTATGAGCTAAAGGCAGTGTGAGATTAAGTTTAGTGCTCAGCACAAATGCACTTAGCACTGAGCTAGTGATTGCATTTATTTTTAATGTAGTCTTTCCTTCAAGCAGACTTGGAATTTGAACACTGCTCCCTGCAGAAACTCTACTGAGCAGTGTTTACACTAAAAGCACACAGTCTAAGGGGAAAATACACCTAAGTTCTATCCAGTCATGGGATGCCAATATTAAAGAACAGAAATTCTTAACATAATCATTTAAAATATCTCAGCCCAACCTGTCTTCTTTTTTAGCCATTAGTGCATAGTTTGGGATCACAGTTCCAGTTAGAAACCCACTATGAAACTCCTGAATTTCAGCCTTCATACAAAGTCCTAGCTGCAAACAAACTATATTCGTTTGAAATATTTGACAAAAAATACTGTTCATATCTAATGTCAATGAAGTGGAAACATCTTGCAAAAGTTGCATTTCCTTCCTTCCCTCCTGTCTTCTTTCTGCTGGGGGTAATTTCTGATCCCTGACAGCCCAGCATGTACTTAGTGTTTGTAGCAAGAGATGATTCTTCAACACTGAGTTCTTAATCAAGAGCAAAGTATAAAACCTGCAGTTCCTCTCTGGAGTATACTCTACAAATACTTCTATATTTTGAAGTCCATACATGAACTGTTATCACAGGAAGCTGTAAATAGTTGCCCTTCTATGTTCTTTTTAAATACAATGCAAATCCTTATCCTATTTGGGATTATTTTGGTGACCAGAAGATAGAAACAAAGCCTGAAATAAATTTTGAAATGTCTCAAATTTTGAAATCTCTCTGCAGCATGGCACTATTTAGGTTTAAATACATTATTCGAATTGGTCTTTGCTTGGAACACCTGCTAAAGATGGAGTGGTACCAGCAGAGCCCTAAATTATTACAACCCCTTACATTTTATACCCCACCATAACTTCCTTATTGCCAACAATAGCATCTCTGATCTTGCAGATGTTTTTCAAAAGATGCTGTCCTTACAAAACATGGGGAAAATCAAACAGAGCTGCCAGAAGATGGACTTTGCACTGCAGCTAAAAGCTTTGGCATGCTTAGGGAACTGCTCTGAAAACAAGAGGGAAAAAACACATGTTAAAAAAACATTCTGTTCAGACATCAAAATTGTTGACTAATGCCTATTAAAAGGCAGAGGAATTCTTACTTTAAAGTTCCTTTTCAGTCACTTTAATTAGCCACCACTCTCTTTTACAGGCTTCAGAAGCTGGGTGTGAAGTGGGACCAAAGCCCAGTACTGTCTGATCAGGTTCCTTTAGGTATTCCATGGAGGGTGCAAAGTTTAACATCAAATGGACTTATTTAAAGGTTATGTTACAAGGTATTTCTGATTTGTCAGAGTGATACAAACTATATTGCACAGCACAGTACAAATGTAAGTTACACAAATGCATGCACAGGAACTGCAATATGGAGTTCAATCACAACACCAATGTGATTCCCACTACTGGCCTTTAGAAAATGCTCAGCACCATGACTGGGCTCCTCAGTCACCAGGAAACTGTAGATGGGTTCCAGACACCTCAAGCCTGTTCTTATCTTTGAAATTCTGTTGATAGTTTTTCAGTTTTTGTACTCTTTGTTGGGGTAAGTCAGGTATTCTCCTCATGCTGATCTGGCCAGCTCAGGGAGATATTCCCACTCTTCTGATGAATTCAGGGAGAAACTTCTACAGTGCCTGTTGATCCACTCAAATGTTGAGAGGTGAGTACCTGAAACAAAGACCACCCTCTGGCCCCTTGGGGCTGAGTCAGCTTCTGTATAACAGAATTTGATCAGTCAAACACTGCATTTTCCCCCAAGCTTCATGGGAACATTTCCTTGCCCATCTCCTTTTCACCTTCCTTTGTGGGGGCTTATTGGTCAGTTTCAATTAATCTTAATTTACAGGTTTAGAAAATCATGAGAGAGAGAGTACCTTCAAATACAACTGAAAAATATGAAACAGAAGAGAAAGAAAAGGATAGTGTGAACATGAAGATGATAAAGCTGGATTTCAGCCATGCTCTGAGGTGCTGCACAGGAGCAGCAGGCAGGTAGAGCCCCTCCTTCCCAGGCACTCTACTCCTAACCTGCACCACCTCCCTGCCAGTGGAGCTGTCGGGTGTCTGTAAAAGCCTCCCTGAGCAACTGTTTCTCTGTCATGAATAAACATCACTTTCAAACCAGACCTCTGCAGTAGGAAGATATTTAGTCCCCTTTCAGAGGAGGGAAGTTGGAGTCTGAGGCAGACTGTTTTATCCAAGGTCAGGCACAGTATCTGCTGTCTGAGCTGGGAACTGAGCTCAGACCTGCACTACCCTGCACCAGCACTCTGCCAGCATCCCCTCTAATCCTATCATTTTGTTTGTACTGAATATGACCTTAATTTAGACTTGTTATCACCTAAAATAAGCTGCTGCTTGCAAGCCTCCTCACAAGCTTGGAAGGAGTTAACACAGCTAGACTAAAGCTTTCAGTAAATACAATTTATTTTAATTACAGCCTACAACAGTTTGACATTTTTTTTCTCCACACAACAAGGGCATAAGTCTCAATGCAATAACTTTTTCAAATGATTAATGAGAAAAGTGGGTCAATATCAAGGATTAAATGGTACAGCAACACAAAGTTAATCAAAGTTAATATTTAATTCACCAGGAGAATAATCCTATTTTGTTATGTTCCAGACTATATTTTTAAATACACTGCTAATATGAAAATAGAATTTCTTTTCAACTCTTCACAATTCTAACATGAGCTGTGTAAGGGCACATCTCCCATTTCTGTTAAGGCACATAATATCACAGGGTCCTTTTTCCTTACAGCGTGGTAAAATATATTAGATCTAAAACCTGAAATTAATAGTGCCATATTTATATTATTAAGCCAACTGTGTGGACCTTTATAATCAAGGTAACAGTTACAACATTTTCAGTTTGTATATACATAATTTTCATTTTCTTTGCATGAAAAAAACATCAGGAACAAAAACCAGCCAAAACCTGTTATACCATTCTTTAGGATAGTGATTAGTTATAGAACCATTAACATGTGGAAGAAATAATTTAGCATGGTAAACAGAAGGATGAAACAGGTGGTGAACAGAAATACATAAAGGTTCTGTTAAGAGAGCACAAGAGACAAATTAAACTAACATATTATTGTGAGTTTCTTGAATTGCTTCGTTGCACTGCCAGCATTTTTGTTAAACAATGCCTTTTTGTTCCTCTCTGAGGAACATTATATTTCTATTGTCCTTGGTATCTTGTCAAATTTTGTAATTATGAAATAATTTCAGAAGAGTGTTTCTAATGAAAGAATACTTGGCTTGTCACTGATCTTTGCTTTCTGAATAATGCACATCATGTTTTTAAAGGTCATAGATGGAACTCTTAGTAAACAAGCTTTTCATTTTCCCCTTGCTTAGGTGTACCAAGTGATAAACATTTTTGTTTTTCATTTTTGTTTACCTGACAGGCAAAGCACAAACACTGAGATAGAAGCAGGGCTGTTCTGCTTTTGTTTTTGCACTGCCCATAACCACTTTAAAACTCAGAAAAATAAACTCAAAGAAGCTCCAATACAGTCCCTAAATCAAGGAAAGCAAGGAAATTGAACAAAAAATAAGTGAATACAGGACACCTTGTTTTCATTACTGAGCTACAGGGGGAAAGGCAAATAATGCAAATATTACAAATATTACAAACGAAGTTCTGGTCTCTGCTGGCACTGCAAGTTTGGTGATGTAGCCAAAGAAGGCACAGGCACCTAGGAACTCTGTGCACAATATCCAAGCAAAGCTCCCTTGCTGCTACTGGAGCTCAGGACACCTTTAACAGATGCAATCAACTCCTCTGCACAGCAGCCTGCACCTCTACAATTCTGTGAATTACCATGTAAATTTGTAACATATTAGAAATTATCAGCATCACACGTCAAATATAAAACACCTCTGCTCTGAATGATTGCTTTTCATGAAAGAAAATATATCAGACTATTGTGTACTTTAAATCCCTGGACCTCTGCTCTTCTCTCTTCACAGCACAGTGTGAGTGCATGTGACAGAGTGTGTCTGTGGTGTGCTTGAGACCATTGGACTGACAGCTCTGTGTCATAAACAGCATTCTGAAAACAGCACTGATAATGTGCTGAAACGTTGTCTTGTGGAGGTAATTTAGAGTATAACACATTTCCCTTCACCTTACTGTGTCTGTGCTCTGTGATGCAGTTCTCAAGCACTGCACTTCCATTGCCCAATGTCCATCACAAAAGAGGGTATAGAGAAGGGTGAATTTCAAGCAAGCAGAATTGAAAAATGCTCTCAAAGAACTGGGTCATAAAAACAATTAATGTGGTATAGTAGACATGAGTCAACGAGGATGTTGTGCAAGGTAATTAGAAAAAAATAGTGATTTTATGCACAGTTCATGCAGTGTCAATAGACAAAAAATAGTGTCTCTAACATGTAATGAGAATTCACTTGCCTACTCTGTTGCTTAAATTCTGATCCTGATCTGGTGGATAAATTTGGTTTTAAAGATATTATAAAGCAGATACAGTTTTAAATATCAGGTATTATTTTCCAAAGTCAAAAGAGGCCATAGTCTTAGCAATGCAGGATCTGGCATGCTCAAGATTTTAATGAAACAGTATTTGTGAGTAGGTGGAGGGCCATGCTGAATATTTTTTCTAAATATTGCTAGCCTCATCACTAACACCACAAGCTGCTCATTGCATTTAAAAAGGGTATTATCCTCCACTGAATCCTCTTCAGCTTTCTTTGATGTATGGACAAATTCTTTACAAATGGAATTTCAGCAGATAAATTACAGACAAGAGGTGTAGAAGACTGGGTATTCAGAAAAGGTACAAAATTATCTACAGCTGTCTCTATGCTAACACCATGCAGGTTGATAGTGCTGTTTTTGCATTTATGTGCATAGAATTTGCCCTTCTTTTGCTGATGTTTTCAGAAAGGTCTTGTAGGAAAAGCAAGAGAAAGCCAGCAGAGTATCATCACGTGCTGCTGATAAGAATGTCTGAACTATTACAGTCTATTTGGGAATGTCCTTGGAGTTTTAACTTAAGCTTCTCTAGGGGAAAGAGAAGTCCTAATAGATCATTTTTCTAATAGCAATGATAGCAAATAGAACTGATATCAGTCAGCTGTTGTATATCAGGAAAAATTGTCTCCTGTTTCTTTTAAAATGACACAGTTGAACCACATCTGCACTGCCTTATCACACATTTTCTGGACAAAGGGCTTCTCCTGCTTGTTATTTAGTACAGGGATAATAATAGAAATTAAAAAAATAGTCAGTGGAAAAGGGGTAGTGGAAGCTTTGCTGAAATAACCTGTGGTTATTCACAGTGTCTCTACCCTTGACAACACTTCAGGTGTTTGAGGCAGTAGGTGAAACAAACACTGTAGTCCTGCTTCACCAGTGGTGCATGACACTGCCTGTGTTTCTGTTTATCCAGCAGTGACAGGAACATATTACTGCCTCCTACCTGAAAAATGGCCCAGATGTTTTTGTTTGCTGATGAAATTTTTATTTAAGGAATAAAAAAAATAAAAAATTCCCCACATTGTGGTCAGACAAATTGCTTTGAGATAGTTTGAGTTAGGCCTGGCTGGACACAGTCTAGTGTCACACAAGTACAGGAAGGGGGAAAGAAACCAAAATTGATTAGGTCTCTAGTTTATCATTGCTCTTGGATTTTTTCATACAGAACCTGCTGTTCTATGTGTTTCTATGGTCCAAATTCTAAGCCACAGAGTGGTCCAACATTGTAATTATGGAAATTATTGCAGAAAGCTTCTACATTTTTCTGCAGAAGCCTCTTTATGCCATTCCCATCCATTCCCACTCATGAAGCTAGGACAGAAAGACACAAATAAGGCAGATTTTCTTTATTTCACTTTATTTCACTGAGAATGACTGACAGCAGGAGAGCAGCCAAGAAGGTAGGAATAAACTAAGCCAAGTATCCAAATCTATTTGAGTAATTTGGGCTGAATTTAGGTATTACAGGACTAAATTGCAAGGCTATGCAATGTGAACTGACAGGGAGAGGTTTAATTTAATTTAATTAGGAGTCAAAAAGTCACATTCGCCAACATTCAAAGATTTCAAATATTATGTTCAGAGCAGATTTCTTGAATTCATGTAAATAATCATATTTTTTAAAGTTAAAGCACTGAGTTGAAAGTTAAGCACTAAGAGAACTCTCCAAGGTTTAGGTCCTCTAGGGATACTGTTAACAACCATGGCCAAACACAGGATGTGAAATGGAAAACTAGGGACTGACTCGACCCTGGAAGGGTAGGATGCAATTTATATGAACCCTGGCCAAGCTTCTGCTCCCCTGGTTACTGGCTGAGCACTACAAAGACTTGGGTCGTCTTTGACCTCTTCATACTGTACAGAATCTGAATAAGAGAATAAAAATACCACCATAACTAGAGGATTTAGGAGAAACTAACTCAAAACTATAAAATATACTAGTTATGGAAGAAACTAGTAGCTATAGAGGGAAAAGGATGGATGGATGGATGGATGGATGGATGGATGGGTGGATGGATGGATGGATGGATGGATGGATGGATGGATGGATGGATGGATGGATGGATGGATGGATGGATGGATGGATGGATGGATGGATGGATGGATGGATGGATGGATGGATGGATGGATGGATGGATGGATGGATGGATGGATGATGAATGGCTCTCAGAGTCAAAATAAAATGAGTCACAGGGCAAATCAAGGGCTTCACAGCCTCTCAGAACAACTTTCTGATAAACTATTTGAATCACACTGTGGGTCATGAATTGTTTTTCAGTTACTCATGTTATCCTGATGTTTTTTCCCATCTCTTCTTAAAAGAACATATTTTCTTGGACTTTTGATTTTTATTTGTTGTTGTTTCTTTCTTTTTTTTTTAAATTATTTTTCCCTTACTTCACTTTACTTCAGTGATCTCAAATTTTTAACCAAAAGATTTAGAACATCCTCAGACTGGTAAATTGAACACTGAGCTACAAGGTTCAAGCAATTTACTTGTTCATTTTCAAAAATACTGGAAAATGGATTTGTATTCTTATTATACATTTGTATGATCTAAATGAAAATGAAAACTAAAGCTAGCAGAGAAGGCTATATTAAAATATGTGAATCTGATTGTGAATCAAATGAATGTGTTGCTCTGTGATGTTTTGTCTAGTCAATTAGAATATTTTAAGGAAGCATTCAACTTTTCAGTAGTTATCAAATATTGAAACTTTCAGTTTGTTAATCCAGCCATGGTCTTCTTCAAAAGCAGCTGCATTGCTTCAGAATGAACAAAGCATATCCATGTGGTAATATGTATGAATAAATATTTCTGAAACAAATTTAATATCAACCCTGGTGCAAAAATTGCTATAAATTTCTTGGTATACAAATTTATGGAAATAGCTTATTTTCTCTTGACACAAATAAAGTAGAAATGCTGGTTTGTTCCTTGAACTTGATTTTCTTCATTGCCCTGAATTAAATACTGAATCCTCAGCACCAGAATAAAAGGCTAGGAGTGTAAGATCATATGACCATAAAATTATTTAAATTAGAGCACAACTGAACAATTTTACTGAAAAAAGTCAACAAAAATATGCAGTCGGAATCACTCATTCAAGGGTGAATTTAATGGAAATAAAAAAAATCACAGTGTTCTTTCTTATTATTTACCTTTAAGTAAAAAAAATCACATTACTCTTGCATACAATTAAGCATCAAATAAACCTTTTGATATTAGCAAACAGCCTTACCTAGGAAACTGCAGCCGTGCTTGGACTCTACAAATTTTACTCTGCCTGTCTATTTCTACCCATCTTGTTTCCCTTCCTTTCTATATAGCTTTTGGTCTGCAATGAAGCAGCTGAACAAGTATAAAGCTGCTAAAGCAAAGAGCAATGTTTTCTCTCTACATAACTCCAAGATTCATTATTTTTATACCTTTTTTTTCATCAGTTTGCCATAGGACTATTAAGCTGTAGTGCTTCACTGAGCAAAATCACTGGGCTGAGCAGCTACATGCCCTGGTAGTAGATATGGGATATACAGCAAGGCTTTCATACAGGTTCACATTTAAATGGGGAAAGTAAAGCCTCTCTCTTTTCACTAAACCACTATTTATCACTGGATTAAAACACTGAAGCTTTCATTCCTTTTTAGCAGTCAATTCTAGGATAACAGCATGCAAATTGTGTGTATTAAGTCAGAGTCTCAAAATGTTGGCTTTCTTTTTCCAGACAGTGTCCTTGAGGATATTAATAATATTCTTAATTTTAGCATAATGATAGGTTTCAACATAGGAAAATTATCTTCTCTTTCACTTGATCTTCTTCCTGCTTGTTCTCATTTAACTTCAGCAATTTATCACAAAGAACTAAAACACCACTCTGATGGCTTTAGCAATTATGAAAGAACAGGCCCTCCTATCCAGCTTTTCTAAGCATTTTTCTTCTCCCAGGCCCCATTCCCCAGGAGCAGTGAATGCTTTCAAGAAAAGTGGCACAGATATGTATCAGTATCTTCTATGTTTTGGAGGATCCTGAAGTTAGGGGCCCTGTAATGACTACAAAAGCATTTTCAGAGAAAAGTCAGGCTTTGGAGAATTCACACCTGCATAAAACCACCACACAAGGAAAGAAGATTAATGAAAGTGAAACGGGAAATTCTGCAGAACTGATTCTACCCTGGAGTATTTACTGGGTGGAAAGGGCTCTGGTACATCACCTGTGATGGACAAACAGGCAAATGTTCCCAGTGTTGGTATCAGAAATGCTAACCACTCCCTTTTATGTTAGTTTCCACTATTTCTCTGAAAGTTCTTTGACCCAGACCATTTAACAGCCAGCATGACTCAGGCCTTTGTGAATAATGCTCACATTTCTCAGTGCTTCATTGGTGAGGAAATTGGCCAACCTTTGTTTCAGCTGATTGGAGATCCAACTTTCCAGTTTGGTTTTGTATGTTCAGCAAAATGAACACACTGTGTTGAACATGGCCTGCAGTATTTTAAAATTAAGGTGTAGGCTTGGCCTGGTGTGGAAGAGAGGATAAACTGGGAAATCTGTAATATGTGGAATGAACCTTGGCCTCATTGAACCCAGGGGAAAATTTATTGCTGGCTTAAACAAACTGGCAGATTTGCATCACAATTCTGTTTTTGATTGTAAATAATCTGAGGCAAATAACTTCATATCTTTGTTGCTTGTCCTCACTGGTTTCTATCCTCTTCAGCCAATTGTGATAATCCCTGTGCCAAACTGCTGACAGTGTTTTATTTCTAGTCAGAGATCCTAAGCACAATGGCACACATCTCAGTCTTTAGTCATCATTGTCCCACATAAATGGCAATATGAAAGCAGACTGAATCAGAAAATCCATGAGCACTCCTTGTTTTCACTGGGCCCAGTTGCACAATTGCTGGGGATAATCATGAGTACTTACACAAGAACCCTCACTGAAGAATCTTTTGATGGCTACAGACAACAGCCAACACCTAATACAGAAAACTGAAGTGCTCAGAGACACAGGGCACTGAAAACAGTGTATTGATACAAAGCACCCATAAACCAGGCAAGGTGAGAGAATTCAGAACAGGCTCTCACTACATTCCCTGCCTTGCTCTTGTAGCACGGGTTACAGATGATATGTCTGTTCCTGTGTCACAAAGCCTACTGAATGACTACACTTACCCAGAGTAGGGCAATTTACCACTTGAAATATGGCCTTTAACTTTCCTTAATTGTCAGACTTTAACAGTTACCTTAAATTTAATTCTGTTGCATTTAAGGCCCAGCTTTATGATGATATAATTTATTTTGGACATTACCGGTGACATTGCTCTGCCTGTCAATGGAAACAGGAAAGAATATCATCATAATGAATATCCATGGACTTACATAAATCACTCAAAATACTTCAGATATGTACAGAGATTTCCATTGACCCTGTAATGACTTTATTAAACCTGTTTCTACACAAGCTGTGTCAGCAACAGAGACACGAAATGACGGTGCTTCAGCAACATCACCTCAGCTTTTAAATGTTGTGGGAAAACAATGCTAATTTTCTTTTAGTAGTGTATATCCAAATTACAGTCTCAGAGAACAGCACAGCTCCGTATGCTGGGAATGCTGGGAACCCATGGGACTTCTTTTTGTGTTGCTTCATAACATCAGGGAGTTGCAGTTATCACTGGGAACAAATCAAAGTTATTAAGAGTATGTCTACTCATCAAAATGAAGATGTGAAGCCTCTGCAGGTTTAATTTAACCATGAGAATGAAGGTGATATAGCTGAGAGCCTAGAGGACTTGGACAGTGACTGCCATTTCCAGCGTGTCGTTGCTACTCCTCTAGACTTAATAAAACTACTCTTGTTTAATTTTGTGGGATGGAAAGAACCTTAGAGGACTCTGTTTGAACAGTCCAAGGTACCACAATTTTACATAGGCCCTAAGAGCAGTGTGATTCCAGTGACCAGAGAAGAGTCATGGTGGAGTTCAATATCTACTGTGGCAGTGGCTCTGACTCTTTATATTCTTTGGTAAGCAAGACACTGGGGAAAAAAAACACTCAGCCAGTTTCTATTACAATAGGGTAATTTTCTCTCTCTCCTTTACACATTTTTAATTTTAGTCTGATCTGCTTCCAAGTTAAGCCCTCTTTCCTTACCAGGAAAGAGTCTCAAAGATTCAGACTGGTTGAATTTAAATATGCCAATATGTAAATATTGTTTTGTTTTGGAGGTGGAGGGGAAGAAGACAGATGGGAGAAAAAGGTCTCCAGGGAACTTCTGGGATTTGTGTGTGTAAAGCACTAACCCTTGCCAAATTTGATAAAGGAAAGAACACAGTTTTGCTTTAGGAGAAGTAAACAGAAGATACAAAATATGAGATTAAGTTTTCTATGTTTATGTGGGAATTTCTATTGTAAGGATAGAACATAGTTAATAAAAACTAAAAAGTCATGCTTCAAATTGAAAGTAAACATGATGATTTTACTCAAACTGACCCTCATGTAATTGGTGAAAGTTTTAAATATTAACATCTACAATCAGCAACAGCTTTGCTTCTCAGAATTACAGCAGTTCCAAGATTAAAAAGAAAGATAATTATGTGATTTACTGTGCTACAACTGTACAGAGAAAACTTGGCTGTGCAAAAAGTGGAAGATTTAAACTAAGTATGTTCCTGGATGTAAGAAAGAGATAAAGAAATGTCAATGATGACATTGTGGGTTTTCTTCTCAAGTGGACCCTTTGCATATAAGTAAGCAAAATAAATGACCAAAGTGTGAAAGAAGGAATTCACAATCTGCCTCTTCTAGGGAGTTTAGAATATTTTCAGAGACAAAACATAGAAAGACATGCTTTAATAGGACACAGAAAGCAGTGAAATAGCGAAATAATCATATTCTGGTGAAATTTCACTAAAAAGAGAGATCTATGCGAAGTATGGTTTGCACAAGAATAAATGGAAAAGTATTTATCAATCTTTCTTATTTCTATAGGACCAACTATCTTAATTCTGTCTACTCTTTAAAGGTCTTCATCCCCTGCAGGCCCTTCTGTATTTTCAGTTCTTTTTTCTTTTCCTTTCTTTATTTCTCATCACTTCAAAATGTCTTCTTCCAGTGTTCTAAGCTAAAGTTTTCCTCTACAGGCTTATTTTCTATGTCACATGGCCATTCTCTCACCATCCAATGTACTTCCTTTCTTACTTAGTAATTGATTAGTATTGATTATTATTCAAGGCAGAACAACCTAAATATTATTAAATTGATTGCCTATTACATCCTTAGTGAACAATTAACTCTAAGATAGCATATGATCCTTGATTTGTCTGAGTTTTTCAGTGACATTTATGCTATTGATTTCAGTTCCACTACCCCTTAGTATTTAGAGGTTTCAGAATGTTTCAAGAAGCGGCCCTAAAAAAATGCAACTCTTACCACTCAAGTCTTTAGACATGAAAAGCGCAAGAAGATTAAAACTAAAAATAAAATAAATAAAAAACAACAACAACAAAACCCAAACAAAACCAAAAAAACCCCAAAAAACCCTCAAAACACCAAAAAAAGAGATAGAGAGAGAAAATTGTATCATAAAATACTGTGTGCATGTTTTTAACATAACACATTACATTAACTTTTTCAGTTATATGGAGCCTAAATACATTTTTATAGCAGTGCACTATAATATTCAACTCTTTCTGGGTCCAGCCAAAAGTAGCTGCTCAGATACAACATTTTTTAGAATTCTGGTAAGGCATTTTTCTGACAGATATGACATAGCATTTAAAACATCAGCACTGTGCAATAGCAAAAAGTGACTTGAGAAAATTAAAAATTACAATGGACAAAAGACACTTACTGAGGAAAGTATTTCAATATTACCATTTCTAACTCAACAGATATGTAGGCATTCATGGACAAAGATGAGGATCAATGGTGATGAGGAGAAGTAACTGAAGGCCAGAAAAGCTCTCCCCTTGGACTGCTGGACCTGTTCACATGGAACACATTATAATGCAGCCAAATGCAGAACTGAAAAAAAGAAAGACACTCTACCTCTCAATAACCAGCTCTGTTGTTGAAAGAAGATCAGAAAACTGTAGGATGTCACAGAAGAGAAGCAGTCTAACAAGAGTTCCCAGTGCCATATGCAATTATGACCCCAAAAGACTGATGATTCTTTAAAGTAGGAGCCTGGATAATAATTGTGGGCTGGGGAGTTGCTATGTCTGTCTCTGGCACTGGTGAGAACAGCACAAGTGGAATCCTCTGTGAAGTTCTGATGTCCACGCTTCAAAGGCTTTAGAAACTGGCAAAAATGTTGCAATGGGCACAAAGGATATCAAAGAAACAGGTTAAAGAGAAAAAAGACCTTCAAAGTTTTATCTTGAAAGGCTGTTTATAAGATAAAATATGTTTTAGTCCTTAAAAACAAAAGGTGAATATTGACAGGGATTATTCCTGTGCTTTTAAATTAATAGGGAAATATGTATCAGAAGCCTAGAAGTTATAAACTGAATCTGGAAAAGAGTAACACAGTGCTAATGTTATACAGTAAGAGTGGCAAAACCCTGGATAAACAAGCAGTGACTGGTGGGCTTTAGTGCCTCGGACTGGGTTTGCAAATCGAGATGGATGGTTTCGAGCCGAGGCGCAGAGCTGAGCAGAAGCTGTGCTTCATCAGCCCCAGCTCCACAGCGCTCAAGAGAGCCCTGAGGAAGGCAGAAAGGGGGGCTGGTGTCCCTCAGAGCCACAGGCCAGCCAAGGCTGCTGTCTGGCTGAGCTCAGGCAGATGAGGATGTCAGCACTTGCCCCTGTGCTTTGGGCTGTCAGTGCCTCGGGTGCCCTGAGTGTAGGACACAGCTGTGGCCACTCCCTAACCCGCCTGGGCCGAAAGATCGAGGCTACAAAGCTCCTCTCTGTACAGAGGACAAGCTAAGCTGGTTATTTCCACAAAACTGGAGATGCAGGCTGTCTTGTTGGCCAGCAGAGCAGAATGCCAAATGATTTCTCTGTTAGCTACAGAATGGGTAGAACATTTAGAAACCTGGTGAGTGGCGATTGAAGCAAAGAATGCAAAGGACTGCTGAAGTTATTTAAAGATTATAAATATCTGATTATAGGTGAAGCTTTAAATTAAACATATACCTTTCAAACTCATGTTTAAAGAATAGTAAATAAAGAAAGAAATACAGTTTTAATACCATAACACAAACTTGGTCTAATGAGAAATTATATCACTGGTTCTCCAGAGGACAGTATTTTTAAATAACCAACTTGGATGAAATACGTCTGAATTAAACCTATGGAAAGTTGTATGGATTTTTAAAACCTGCACATTATATTCAGATAAAATACATGCCAAATTATAGGCCTATTTGAATGTAAATTTTTATTAGCAGAATATCCTATGATATTGGTCACAAGTGAAAGTGTATTTATGAACTCACAACTCTCAGATAATTAGCTGCATAACATACAGAACTTTAAACTTAAAAATTGGTGCAATGGATACATAGTATCCTCCTGCCACTGTAGAGCTAGAATGTGTTTTATTCTTTAAGCCACAACCTTGAACATTATCTCACTTAATTGACCTTTTTTTCCTGACACCCATCTGTTATTCTGTATCAGCAATGTATTCTTCAAGGTAAGTAACTGAAAGCTATTTCTACTCTAATATTTTGTAACACAATTCTCTTATTCAAGTGTCATTAGCAAGAGTACAGATCAATTTTACATGGTATTTAAAAGAATAATTTAAAACCAAAGCTTGCTGCAAGCCCTCTCCTAACACCTATTATTCTCTGCTCTCAAGATTTAGGGTTTTACCTTCCTGAGGGAGCAGTTCCCTTTGGTGTCTGAGTGGAATACCGGTTTGCAGCAGTATTTCCTGCTCTTTCCCCATTCTCCTGGAAGGGTGGTAAGGCTGCACCTTTCCACCTGCTCTGGAACCCATTTTAGCCCCAGCTGAATTCAGATCAGTTCAATTAGCAGAAAGTTACAGTTTTTTTCTTGATGTGTTGGCTTTTTGCTGACTCACCAGGCACAGTTCTGCTGCATCATGAAACTTCAAAAGTATCACTGGGTAAAATAAAGCATGGAGAGCACATTTCAAGGTATCTCATTTCTCTGCTGCTCTTCTGGTAATGGCTGTCACAAAAATGCTCCCATGTTAGAAAGAAGATTTGGCTCACCAAAGAACGAGGTGTGGGCAAGGAAAGCAGTAGCAGCAACACTTCTGTGGGAGTCACCTCTCTCAGCTCCAGTGAGCTGCTGGATCGGCTCAGGAGGGATTTTGGGACAGCACCCTTTAGCATTCCACACTGGCAGATGTTTGGGAGCCCCATGAATACACTTTGGACCCAAATATAAGTTTTTACTGATATCAAAACCCTGAAACCCCAAAAGCATACCTAAATGTCCAGTTTGGGATTGCTGGGACCCACAGCTCTTTACAGACCCCAAACATCAATTAATTTTTTTTAAGGGGAAACAACTGAGTGTTCACTGTAAAAAGTTTATGAGGTTGCTTCTTTCCCTATTTTTTCCTACCCCAAAACCTAGTTAACTCTAACAAATTAACCTAGCATTAGCTAAGGTGAATTAGCATATAGGTACAAGAAAAAAAGGCCTGGGGTATGTGAGGCCTCCTTAAATTTGCTATCTGCCAGGAAATATGATAGTGAGATATGTGGTCCAATAAGTGTAAATTGAAATTCAGGATTGCTGTTTCTGTATTCAAATTGCCATGGCCACATTTTACAAAGAACTGCTCTGACAACAACAACATATTCCCTTTTGTATGTTCTGGTTTGTTTAAGATATGTTAAAAGGCTGATTTTGCACCATTACAGTTTATACAGATTAGACCTCATCTGCTTTCAAGCAGCTGGCAGGAAGGTCTAAACTTGGATAAACTCTTTTTTATGTACTCTGGCTGATTCCATAAAAATGTCACCATATGCTCATCCTGCTCATACTGTTAGGTGAGCTGGTGGTGGGATACAGAAACACTGTCAAATCTCAGCCTTGGGGAAGCTGAAAAAGCTCTGGAAATTCTGGTCAGCGTCTCTCAGCTGGCTCCACCTCAACTCTCTTTGGCTCAGGCTCTCAGTATGCCCCTCCTATGGATTCCATGGCCCATCCTGGAAGGGGACAATAGTGCCATCAGGAATATGAGGTGCAGCACATAGGTGGAACTACTTTTCCCTAAATCCCCATTTATTTCAAAAAGCACACCAGGAGAAATAGGGGAAATGTGAATGGTGGCCAATCTATCAAATGGCTAGTCACAATGAGAAAAGAATGAAAAGCAGCAATATACTTCAATTCCAAAATCTTGCTTTAATAAAGTATTTATTTTTACAAAAGACATATTGCTTATCATATCCTTATAACAATATTCCACACTAAACTTTGAATATCTGCAGAGAAAAGTTAACTTCTCTTGTGTTAATCAGCAAATTGATCCTGCTTTATGTCTGACCTTAAAATCAAATTTTATTTTTCAGCACTTATACTAAAAGAAATAGTGTGTATTTATAGGACACCAGGATCAAATTCTACACTGGAAAAAAGACTTTTCTCAAGCTAATGGCACTGAAGCATTGATGGCATAAAAACAAATGCTTGTTTGGTCTTGTTCTGAAACTGAAGTCTTGCCCTCTGGCCAAGAACCAAATGTGCTACTAGATGAGTGATACAGACACTGAGCATGAGAGAGTGAGGCTGCCAAGACTGCACTGTATCACCTTCATATCCAAGGCTTTGTCTGAGTTAAAAAAACCCTGTAACCACACACAAACACACACAAAACCAACCCAAAACAAAAACAATCCAAAAAAGCCCCAAACAACACAAACAAGTAGTCCTTTGTCTGGAAGCTTGTAAACCTATTTGTGACTGTACTACAAGCTTGGTAATACCCATAAAACATCAGAGACCAAGCATTTCCACTTTATGCTAAAAGGGTTTTCATGCATTTTTCATTGAACAGTTAGGTGTCTGTGAGGGATTTTGGTTTTGGTTGTGAATAGAATGCTTTGTTAACTTTAATTTGACTTTAATTGAATGCTATGGACAGGCAGAACCCAATTTTTTGAATAAAGACTGTACAAATTGCTAAATGCCCTCATGAAAAACAAATATTTATAGGATATTCTTAATGTTTTAGCTCAGAAAGAGATGATTTACCCTGAGTAAAATAAATGGCCATGTACATCAGAATACATTGAGAATTAGAATGAGAGAAATAAGTGTTTACATGCACTCATTGGAGAAGGAAGTACACTTATAACTACAGCAATGTGATTTCTGGCACTGAATAGTAAATCAAGTTTCAGTTCCAGTGTGGGATACACATTTTGTTATAATTATCAAAGACAAAGACTTCTTGTAAAAGTCTGTTTAGCAAATGAAGAGTCAGCAAAATCATTCTATAACAGAAGAATTGCATCTACATTTGAGACTTGTTTGAAAGAGAAATACCTTGAAAAATTAAACACCTGCAACCAATATTGCTACATCAGGGAAAAAAAAATCTATTGTAGACTTGGTATAAAAGTTAAATATTTCCTTTGTCTATAGCCCTGTGTAAGCAGCATCCTCCCATAATAAGCAGAACATTCCCACAGTCGGAGTCCAAGGACAAAGCTGCAAAGGCAATGATTCCAGTCTCAGCTGTACTGTCCTTTCCCATAGATATTTTCCAAGTTACAAACTCATAAAAAACACATCTAGATTCCACAGTCAGGCTACTAATCTGTACCTCATAGGAGAAATGTTACTGAAGAAAACTAAAAGCTTAGAGATGTCCTTTTTCTAAAAATTGGCAAGATTTACCTCTGAAGTTAGTGAACAATCACTTCCCAAAAAAAAGCAAGAAGGAAAAAGATTTAAAAGGCTGAAAGAAACCATCTAAAATCCTAACACTGAGGAGGCATTGATGATTATAACAGGAAATGACCTAGAATGGCAAAAAAATATTCTAGACAAATAAATGACTGTTTTCTCATTACCAGTGATAAAAAAACCTGCTTTTCATAGGTAAAACCAAAAGTATGATAATTTAGATTTTGGGCAGCTTGCATTTGGAAACAAGGTTTACTTGAGGCAGGTAGCACATCAGTGTTTTATATAACTTCATAGAAAAGTGCCTTACAAAAAGCACAAGCCATTTGTAAAAGCCGTTTGTACAGAATATCCCCTCTGAGTCCCATTGTGAAGAAACAGAGGGAAAAGATTATCTGTATATAGGTATAGAGATGCCTGTGTAAGCTGCTGTAAGGACTGACTTCACAGGAAAAAGAAATTGCTAAGATAAAAGCCAAAATAATTTTGTTTCTACAAAATCCAAGGCACTCAATGGTATTTGCTTAAAAAAACCTCATTAATATCTTTATGGAAAGAAAATGCAGCTTTCCAAGGGTGATTTAGTCTTCTCTTGGTAGCAGGTACTGGTGGACCAGGTACAGAATTTTGCTTAAAACCAGCTGCTGTCTCTAACTCTCTGTCAAGGTTCTTCCAGACCTCATGAACCAGAAAATGTTTCTGTTTTAGCCCATACACAGCAGACAGAAGTAACTTTACTTTCTGCACTGTTTATTTACCCACTCTGCTGCACCCACTTTTACTCAGCCCAGCTGAGAAGGTGCTTATTTTTCTCACTATCCCCCTCTCCCTCCCGTGTACACATCAAGGCCTGAAGGATTGTTTCCTTGCTTTGGAGTCCACATGCCACTCGGAGGAGATGGGTCACAGGAAAGTAAGTGTCTAAGAGGAAATATTCACGGAGAAGCAGAGTCTGAAGGGAAGATGAAAATGGATGGAACAATATGACATAGGAAAGATGGGCCATGTGTTGAAAGGCAGAACAGGGGTGTTATTAGCGGGAGTGGTTCCGTGGGGGATCCCAGTGGGCTCTGCCGCGGCACCAGCCTCAGGACACCCTGATGGAGCCTTGTTTGCAGCCCTGACAGAGACCGATTTGGGCAGGGACACGTCCGATTCTCCCTCCCCGCATAACAGCACCGAGGAGTTCATTTGGCAGGCGAGGCATCACTCCTCAGGGCGTGCACACACAAAAGTCCTCGATGCCATCAGTAGCGTCACCTTTTTCCCCTCCAGCGGGAATTTGATTATTTGGACCAATTCAGCGCTCCTTTCTTCACCGCTACACCTTTCTCTCTCCTCCCCCAGACCTCTCGGGTACTTGTGAGGGCAGCGGGACCGGCTGTCGTTTCTCGGGGGGTCCCTCGGGGGTCGCGGGGGCTGATCGCAGGGTGGCAGACCGAGAGGGCGGCGGGAGCTGCCGGGCCCGGCCCTGCCCTGCTCGAAGCATCCCGGCAGGACATCAGCCGGGCCGGGACTGGGAAAGAGGGGCCGGGAAGGGGCACCCCGCGGCCCCGCGCTGGGCGAGGAGGCTGCAGTTCGCCGCTCAGCACGGCGCAGGCTGCGGGCAGAGGCGGCCGCCTCGCCGGCTCCCCCGGGTATCGCTGTCTCGGGGAAGAGGAGGAGGGTTTGGGTTTTTTTCTCCCCCCCCCTC
>VZRX01010917.1:0-32262 GCA_013398075.1 Notiomystis cincta
TTGTGTCTAAACCGGCACACTGTCCCAGAAAAGAGGGTTAGACTACACAATCAACACCTAACCTATTTTTTTCTATTAGTGCACTTTAACACCATTTAAATTAAATTTATTAATAGGACCAATACAAACAGCCAAAGCAACAGATTATTTTTTTCCTCAGCATAAATATCTTTTCCACCCTGAAAGGAGAAATAAGAAATTAGTTCCAGTGAGGTATACAGTGTTGTCAGCCATGTGTGCTGGAAAATAAAGGATGATTGATATGCACTGAAAAACACACTGATGATCTTGTGCTAATTAATGCAGAGCAATACATACACTGACATGTAAATGATATGCTATTATCAGCACATACAAATTGATAGAGAAAAATGCACTAACAGCATTTCTTTTGCACTACTTCACATTATCTTAGCACAAAATTTTAGCAAAACAGAACATCTCAAGTAAATTCATCCCTCCCCTCATTCACCCTTTTCTCCTTTACACAGCAGTGCAGTTCCACTGACATTCAAAAAACTTGATTCCTGGTATATACTTGAGTAAAAATCAAAATTACATTCATCAACTGGAAGAAATTAATTTCAAGAACATTACATAATACAAAAGGATGAATGTAAAAATGTTGATCATAGAAGTGAGTAAAAGGCTATACAATTACATGAAACAAAGGTTCAACATAGAAAAAGAAGAAACTCCAGAGTTGAGTATGTGTCAAAAAATCATTCTAGGATGTGTAGACACAGGTATGGCATGTGAAGCAGTCCTTTTGCTCCACTCATTTTTGGTAAGGCCCCATTTGGTAGTTTTTGCATTAATAAAAAAGCCCCAGGAAACTATTAGTGTAAAAATGTAGAAACTATGACCTCTGATCCAGCAAGTTGGGGTTGTTTAGATGGACAGAAATAGACTGAGAACATGCTAATAACTGATCATTAGTTGTCCTTTTATCAGCATAATTATGATAGTTAGTTCACAATAGCAAAAGAAATTGGTGGATGTTTCTACAAGGGAGGACTGTTCTCAAGAGCAAAGCTCACAAGGCACTTGGGGTGGGGTTTTGTGGAGACACATGATAAAAATAGTAATGTGAGATACTTTGTTTCAAATGTTACACAAGCATTAATTACTGATTGAGCTGCTTCTTTTCAGCTGTCCAAAACTGCAGAAATTGGAATGCTAGCAGTAAAAATCTGCAGGTATGGATTTATTATGGACCTTACTCTGAAAATTTATTTCAGAGTCAGAGCAAAACAAGAGGATGACGAGAAGAAGTAGAGATCTTCGGTAGGTTCTTTCTTCATTTTCTTAAGGGCTCTACTGTTAATTTTGCATAGAAAAAGGTAATGTTAAAATTGAGCTGAAAGCAATTCAAAGCAGATGTAAATAAAAAGAAAGTTCTAACAAATAAGAATTCTATAAATGACCCTTTTTCTAAAACAGAAGGTTTTTTTTAAAGAGTACAAAGAGCTGAAGTGCAGCAAAGGACTGTCTTCAGACATGATTTAATAAATGGTTATTCAAGAGTACAGAGAAAATTTTTTTAGAGAAAACACATGTATCCTGGCTTATACATAGTGGAGTACAGCTAACGGTCTTAGAAATTCAGGCTTCATGGCTTATGAATTTGTTAATTTACTTTGCTCTTTCAAATCTGCATTTTGTACAGAAAATTAAAAAACACCAAACCTAAGTAATCTCCTCTGCATAGGACAAATAATTTAGAAAAAAGTATATTAACCTGGTTACTTGGCTGCTGAAAATAAACATATCTGAAGAAGATATAACTAAAATAATATTTTCTTGAGGGAATATTTTCTGCAAGTAGTCTTTGTCACTAAGTATCTGCCAAAGCAATTGAAATCAAAAGACTTAAGGGAATCAGTCAACCTCTGAGTACATTTTCCTTTAAGCTTATTTCATCTCTACTTATTCTTAAATTTCAACATTATACAGCAAAAATAATGTGTTAGGTTTTAATTACACATATTATAACTAGAATTCCACTCTGAACTTTTGCATATCAAGAGAGGATTGTCTGGATTGAATTTCTGTTCCTTGCCAACCCATTCAACACTAGCACAAATACTGGTTATTTTAAATGACAGACTGAATTTACAGTTCCTGTATCTAGTGCTTTCTTGTGCAGGGATCTCTAATGACATCAAAGCTTTTAATTAATAAAGTATACAATTTATCTTAAATAGATATTTATGGAAAGCATTTCATGCCGACTATAGAAAAAAGGTTTTTTTCATTTGATATATGACATCAATTAAATATGAAGCATCCACTCAAGACAAAATTAAAATCAAGTATTTCAGGCTTTTAAAGCTGAATGAATAAAGCAATATCAGCAAATGTCTTGACTGAAGCACTATAGTTGACCTCCATATTTTGCACATATGCTGCATGAACCTTGTTAGAAATTCAGTGTTAGATCAATGGTAATGTTCTCCTGATTTACAAGAAGTCAGGATTTAATCTGGACTTTACAAAGAATCCAAAGAACACATTTATTCCCAGACATCCAACTTGTGTTTGACTTTCAAGTCTTATTTGATTTTCTTCATGAGACAAAGGAAAGAGAACAAACAAATCACTGAGAAAAGCTGCTTCTTATGCAGTTCTTTGTTAAAGGTTTTCAGGGAATTAGCTGTAGTAAAAGATCATCCACAGTAAAGGAAAAGATAGAAGGAGTAAAAGTGACTCAAAACTCCTAAAAGCAATGAGCTACCTTTACAGAAGATTAAGTGTGAGAAGTTTTTCAGAGACTAAACATGTCACAGATATTCAAATTGTTCTCACTTGTTCTGTGTAGGTTCATTCTATTCTCACCCTCTCATGCAAAGAGATAAAAAGGTTCATACAGGGAACTGTGAAAGTTTGCTGAACACTTACAGAGGAGTGCTTTGTACAAAATCTTTTAACAAATACTGCATTAAAAGAATTTTGATATTTCTCATCAAGCTGAGCTCTACAAGCAAGGGGGAAAAGAGAAAGGTCAATTTGACTGATACTCATGCTTCCAATTAATTTCCATTTAGCTAAGGAAGCCCGAGCAGATTGAATCTCAGCACTATTTTGGTAACCACAGTGCTTGCACCAAGACATGCTTGGTTCTGCATTTACAGCAGCAACCCAAAAGTCAGTCTGCACACCTCAATGCCTCCTCTGAAGTGCTTAAGGGTAATTTTACAGACATAGTAAATATAGGCTTATTGTTTCCCAGAATGTCTTTACAGCAGCATTATAGAAATATTTGCATTAAAGATTACCATAAAAGTTTTGAGGGCAATAGTAAGTTATCATGGCTTTCACTACCTGAAAACATTCTACCAGAAGCTCAGTATAAATGGTACAAAGTAGAGCAACACAGAAAGGTATTACCATTGCTAAACAGTAAAAAAAATTCCCGGTTTTCTGAGACAAATAGAAGATATTGTTAAACAAAAATGGCATCTGTTGCAAATATGCTGTTGATAAAAATATTAAATTTCAGTGTAGTAGAACAGGAACTACTTAAAAACTTACATGCTTTTTTTCAATGACTAGTTCAGTGGTGGCAAACATTGTTAGAGTTTGGATTTTTGCACATTTCAAAAGTCACAATGCAGTTTCAGTTCCAACTGCAGAAAACTAATACATAAGTTTCAGTTCCATATTTTATTTCACTATTCCTATGACATAATGATTGTCAGAGAGGACAGATTCAAAATAACATCTGCTGCTCCAAGCATATGAATGGCATCAATGTCACAAACTGTGGACTCTAAAGATATGCAGGACCAGAAACACATTGTTTTGACCAATCCTCCCTCAGTTTGCTTTTTGACAAAAGCCAGTAAAACACCTCCTTAGACATCACCACAATTTGTCTTGAATGATATCTTGAGAAGACTCATTTTTCACAAAGCCGTGTTGCAGAGAGAGGTGTTTGGAAAACTACTCAGAGGAAATTGCAAAGTGTGAAACCTTAAACTTGGGGGAAATTCAGTCATGGAAAGCAGTGTTAAACTGCACAAACTATGCATTAGTCTCTAGCACACGACTATCAGACAACTCCATGTACATGTGAGGTACTTAGGTACACTGGAGAGTCTTAGGCCTAATCCTTCTTTTCCAGGAACACCATTTTCCCTAGGAATCACAGTCTGGCAGTCATCTCTCACCACCTTAGCAAATCCCAGCCACTTAAATATATTTGTCATTCCCATGTTTTCTGAATAGCTCCAGTTTAAACAGATTTTTTTCAGCAAAGAATTTCAAATGTTTTATAGCTGTCTGTACAGGCTCATTCTACCCTTAAAGCCTACCAGGTCTTCATGAGAGCGAACTGCAGGCAGAGGAGCTCAACAGCACAGAAATCCTTATCTACCTGAAGCAGCAGAGCTGTGCATGCTGTCCTCTATAACATGTAAAGAGAGGCTTTAGGGACAGGCTACCATTGATGCTGCTTTAAAAAATGATCAGAATTTAACTTTTCCCAGGACAGCTCTGGGAGGAACGAACCAGCACACAAGGACACTGCTCTCATCTCTGTGGATGCTGTGCTTTCTCGCCTGAGCAGAGAAGCTGCACGTAGTATTTAGCAAATAACCTTCTGTTGTCCTCTGCAAATATTGACCATGGATTCTTGAGTTAAGTGGCTTTTTTTTGTGATTTCAGTCAGAATTTTTTCAATTGAAAGCATCCATGCCAATGTATTGATAGAGACTTTTTTTATCAGAAGGAAACAGAAAGGCATTTCAATCCTCCAGAGCCTTTGCTCTAATTCCTAGATTGTCCTTCTTCATTTCAGATATCTAAGATCAAAATTTCAGTATGTCAATACAGTGACAAGAATACAAACATGCAAATTATAACTTCTGTAAATTTTAAAAAAACGCATTAATTGAAGCAGAATATAAATAATCTGAGATGATTGATAGAACATAGAGGACCTTTTTGTTCCAGTCAGCTATTTCATGGTCAACAAAAATACAGATCCTGTCACTAGTAGCTTTTGTCTTCAGCAACATGGGGAACCATGATTATCTTCTTGGTACTGCAACTCAGTACTACTCCTATTTGCTCTGCAAGATTATGAACAGAATAAACTTTCAAAGGAAATATCTTCTCTAATCATGTACAAAGACAAGCTGTGCAATCAAATGTTTTGCACCTTATATAGTGCTCTAGTTGCTGACACTTTCTTTGTTGCCACTACTCTCTGTTAATGCAGTCTTGACATTGTGGTTTCTAAGTCAGAAAAAAATGTAGTCCTGGCAGCAGTTTCAGTTTTCCTCTCACAGACACCTTTTGATAACTAAAACTCTTTTGGTAGAGCTGTAATCAATTAGCACGCTATGCTGGAAAGTTTTACACATGCACATGCATATGTACACAATCAATGGATCTATACCCAAACCTGGATGTGGTGGTGCCTTTAAATAATGGCAATTACAAGGCCAACAGAGAAAATTAATTTTATCTTCTAAACTCCCATCCTTGTCCGCTGGTGTCATAATTAATGCTCAATTACATCAACACATATTTCAGTTAAGAATGAGATTGTGTTATTTCAGGTACACATCAAACAAGCAAGAGCAGGAACTTGAGAGATATTTCAGAGCAACTGAGTAATGAATGATGTTTAAAAAGAGAACTAATTAACAACTGTCAATCCTTCAACAATGATGGTACGCAAAGAAGTGATGAAAGGTTTTAAGTAGTTGTAGCCTACTTTTAATCTGGCCAATATTACACGAAATATCAACCTGACATAATAGAAAAGTAGTATTTAAGGAGAGATTTTATAGATTTTTTTCACAACATTTTAGAATTTCGGTAAGAATTTCAATTTTTTCAATGAAAGTAAGACAAACAAAAATGCAACACAATGATTTCCAGTGATATAAAAAGGTATGCAGGGATAGAATTAATTTTATTACAGTACCTAGGATGAGGCTATGATTTATATTTGTGCTGAGAGTGTTGTTGACAACACTGAGATATTTTTGCTATTGCTGAGCAGTGCAGACACAGAGACAAGGCCTTTTCTGCCTACACAATTGCCCAGCCAGTGAGGAAATTGGGGGTGTACAAAAAGTTGAGAAGAGACACAGCGGGGACCAGTGGCTGCAGCTGCAAAGGGGTATTCCACACTGTATGATATCATGCTCAGCACATAAAGCTGGGGAAAAACAAGGTATATGGGGTGATATTCAGAGTGATGGTGTTTGTCTTCCCCAGTCACCATTGCACATGATGGGGCCCTGCTCTCCCAGAGATGGCTGAACATCTGCTTGCCATAGGAAACACTGAATTAATTCCTTGTTCTGCTTTGTTTCTGTGCATGGCTTTTGCTTTCCCTATTAAACTGTCTTTATCTCAATCCAAAATTTGGTTTTTTCTTACTTGTACTCTTCCAATTCTCTCCCTGATCCCTCAGGTTAGGAAGGGAGCAAGCAGCTCTGTGGTTCTAGGTTGCTGGGCTTAAACAGTGTCAGAGGGGAATCAGGAATGGATGGTAACTGCTAAGGGAAAACATTATTGTATTTGGTGTAATATGAATGACAAAACACTCACTGCCATTGAAATATTTGGAGAAAATTTAGAAAGCTATATAAATACTACTCATCTGTCTGACTGTGGCAGATTCCACAGCCTTTGGAACACTGTTCAGAAGGGCTTAAGATGGTTTGTGGAAGAAAGACTGGGCTCTACTTCATTTAAATTCACAGCAGTGCAAAAAAAGGGGTCTTGTGACCTTGCCCTACAATCCATTCAGACAACCACTGGTGTGCACTGCTGGCACATGCAGCACTTTGGAAGCAATCATTAAAGATCTACCTTTAAAAGGTAATTAAGGGTGCACAGCACAAAAAGAAAGTGACTAGAGAAACTGACTTCCCTCCCACCCCACCCCAAAGGGGTAGTACATATTGGTTCTCATAATCAGTATTTCATTGATTGAGGCATTTATTGCCCAGCACCAAGGAAACAGCATGCTGGCTACACATCGGAGCAGTTGGTACTCCTCCAAAATGCATGTTTCAAGTGTCTTTGGTCATTAGACATGAGAAGATCAAGATGCATGTTGAAAAGCCCAAGAGTAGATAGCAGGTCTTCTTTCAACTTGCATATTGTACTGTGAGTGTAGTCATATTTAAGAGAGTGTAAAGTAAACAGCCATCTGTTATTACAGTAGAGCAAAAGGTGAAATGGTTCAATGGTCCAATGTTCTCTATAAATATTATCTTCCTGATAAAACTGGAAAATTGACAGATTGCTCAGTGCAATTCATCTTGTTGCTTTATCAGTGACCAGGGATTTCAATTGCAAAAACACCCCCGAAACAAAAGCAAACTAACAAAAACCTAAAAACCCAAACAAAAAATAAACAAACAAAATCAGAAAGAAAAAACCAGCAAACCACCACACACACCCAACAACCAACCAACCAACCAACTCTAGAAAACAAGCCCACCAACCTTAGCATGGTAGAGTTGAAGTAAAGAGGTGTGCAGATTTGATTTGTATTCTAAAAGGGTTTAAGATTAGTGAACAGTTCTCTGAAAAATACAAAATACAAAAAGCCCATTAATTCATTTAATGACTATATTCAGTGTTGAACTGAAGCATACTAGATTTATGATCACATATTCAATAACGAGGAAGAAATCAGCTGGGAAAAAATTCTGTGTCACCTAGACCTCATTTTGGGAGTCAGTACAGAGCTGAATTACATTTTTTTGGAAAGCATCCCTACAGGTCATCCCACTCCCATAAGCAGTATTGGAAACTAGAAAAAGAAAATGTTAGGTATTATTGGTTGAATGTAAGTTCTATCTAATTCAGTAGAAGTGTTCTATCAGAAACAGTTACCAATTCCATGAAATCAGGCAGAGAAAAGAAAAAGGATTGACAAAATACTAATATATGGTTCAAAATAATTTGGAGACAGCAGATCAAAAATTTTCACTAGTTCCTGCCCATTGTTCATTTTCACAGAAAAGTAGAATAAATAATGGCATAAGTAATATTTTTTTCATTGACTGAGCTTTATTTCCCCTCTTGGTTCTTAACTGGCAATCAGGTATCTAACTCCACTTTTCAGAAAGCATTTACATCCAGCTAGCACCTTCAAATTCTTCCTCTGACCACATTTGGAAGCAAGGGACAATCAATAAACACATAATAAAAGAAAGGAGGATATTCTGCAAAAATGTTAAAAAAATAAGCAAGATTGAAAAGCACCAATAGGTAGAAAAAGCAGAAAGTACAAAATTTTTTAGTCTAGGAAGAAGAAGGCATGCTCTGGGGCCCTCTCTAAGTGCTTCAGGAATCCAAAGTATTTTGAGTCCAACTGTGAATCCAAATTCAAAAGGGAAATTATTCTTGTGCTGACAACAGGACCATCTGTCCCCTAGGACTACTGTCCCTTCTCTGGGACAGTAACTGGTGATCAATTCTGGCAGAATTCCAAGCAATTTGAATATGAACTAAAAATACATCATTTAAATTATCTGTGTTTGTTTGAGTCCATCAGTGATTCAATGCCAGTGGAGTACTACTTAAGAGATTTTAAACAATCCAATTGCTAGGACGGAGAAATTGCAGAAAGCTCTCAATCCAAAGCTATGTCAGATAAAATCTGTACAAAGTAATTTAACACATGAGTAAGTTCTTGTGGCAGGCTACATGTTAATTTTGTTTGCAAAATGGATAATTTTCTGAAGAGTTTCACAGATAATGGATTTCATTTTATTTCTGTGAGCTGGAGAAAAGTGTAATGTTGTATTAAAAGTCTCTAATGTCTCAGGGCTTTTAAAGCATAAAAATAAGAGTCACTTAAAAGCAAAGCCTGGAAAATCACTTCAGTGTAATGCATTGGCCACCTCTGTATCTGGGAAAAAAGTATCTTTGACACAGTGCTTCACCAAATGCTTTAGAGAGGATGTTGAGGAAATTAGACTGCACCTATACTGAAAGTTCATGGTCATTTTTCTACCTTGCTGTAGTTCTGAGGAATCTGTGGTACAGAAAGGGCACAAAGCAAACAAACCAACTCTCTGGTGGCTTTGGGCCACAGGTGATTTCAGCTTTGTAGCGCTGCTGGTGTTTGCCAGTGTGTTTGCCAGGACATGTGTACCCTAAGACACTTTACTTAACATTAACAATGTTTAAGATAGAAATTAGCCAACAGAAGGGGAGCATGTTAACAGTTCTTCCAACATTTGGAGACATAAAGGAGCAAACTATTTTAGGAGTCAAAGCATGATAAAACTCCTCTTGGAGCACATTAAAGCTTGAAATTATTTCCAAGTAGTAGAGAAGATACAGAAGATCATAAAACATACAAGACACACAAAATTGGAAATAGAGATTATTAAAACAGAGTTGATAAGAAATCAACCATCACATCCTGAAAAACACATAAGATCCAGGCAACAACATAGCATCTTGTTTCTGCACAAGCCCTTGTTGAAGAATTGCCTTCCTGAGCAACATTTTCACTGGTAGCTTCTCTGGGAATAGTCAAAGAAATTCTGCTTATTTATTCTGGATAATGATTGTTTCCAATCTTACTCACAGTATTAAAAAAAAAAAAAGAAAGAAAGAAGCGCCTTTCTGTTATTTGATCCTGCAACTGCTTAAAATACCAGAAAATAGAGATTTCCTGATAAGAAAACCAGTGCTGTTTATCAACTGCTGTCAGTGCTCCAGGAGTATAAAGACAGCTCAGTGAGACCAGAGCGAACTCTGCATTGAGTTGTATCAGACACAACCAAAATATCTGGAGGTGAATAGTGAAATATTCTGACAAACACATCCGGGATTGAGCATCTTCTCACTTTACAGGCACTGCCTGTCCTATTTCTAAGAGAAAAATCTTGCCTGGAAAGACACTGGAGGACATAATCCCCTAAAAGACAGAGATAAGAGACAAAGTGAAAGCAAGCCTATGAAGTCCTCCTAAACAGGAATGTCTATGGTGTATCTGGACACAAAGTTCCTGTTCCCACAGCCCATGAACAAATTCTCACATTTACTCTCTTGATTTCGTTTTTTAGAGGAAAAAGGAAACTGTGAAAGAAACGCTGATTCATGCGAGATCAATATTTACTCCATCTCCAGCAATGCTGTATTACCAGTGTGCTCTCTCAAACTATACACATCCAAAAGGAAATTATCAAAATTTCTGCATATCCCATATTCAGGGGAAATTGAAAAACATTCTCCATATTGCCAAATGCCACCAACATATTTTTCAAGTGTAAAGAAGGTGTGTTTGCAGAAGACCAAAGTTGTGTCTGTATATTTACAAATTAATAAAACTGTTTAAATGACAACTTCTCTTTGCTCAGTATATCAGAGGTGTTGGATTAGATGGTCCCTTCCAACCCAAGGCATTCTGTGTTTCTGTGAATTCAATTTTATTGTTCATTAGGCTCTGGTACTTTTTCCCCCCAAGAAAGCATTTCAAGAACATCAATCTCACAGGTTTTTTAATGCACAATATGTTTTAGGAATCTAGGTTTGAGCAAATAAACTTTCTGCAGCTCTCTGTAAAACAAAACATTGAATAAATGTTAAATTGGAAAGTATTTTTGAACCATTTTTGGGTTTTGCATATCTGTATACTCAGGTGCAAGAATATTTATAGCTGTTAAAATCACTTCCTTGCAAATGCAACTTTGAATTAGAAAATGACTGACATTAAAATCTTTATAATAGCTTAATTAAGAAAAATTCATAATTTGCATGTAACTGACCATGTTGGCACACCTGAGTGCATAGACACTATTCTTATATGCATAAGAGATTACAACACATGTGTTTTCATACAGTAGAGAAAAGAGAGAGACCAATAGAAAAAAACCACCAATATTAGATAAGTCACCATCCTTTGGAGAGAGGTGCAGACCGAATCCTTCCAACCCCAAAACACTAGACTAATAATGTGTTCTGTGGTTGTGTTTGCTGCAGATAAAAAAACCTTAGCTGAAGGAGAAAGATTCTCTTTCAGAAACAGGAGGACTATGAGGCTTGTGTCAGGTTTACTATAGCATGTCCTTCATCACCTACCACAAAGTGCTCAAAGTACCAGCATGTGTTCTCTCAACAAGCCTGTATTTTCCAAAGGAAAGATCCAAAGACTTTATCTCAGATTCTTAACTCAAGCCTATGGTGTTTAACTGAAGATATCCAAACAGCATTTGTAAATTTAACCCCCTAAGATATCACCTCAGCAGGTTTAAATGCAGTGAAAGAAACACATTTTCCAAGAAACTTCATTCTCAGCAAGATAGCTTTGCTAACATAGCACTGCCAAAGAAAAATTTAGGGGGAAAAAAACAATCAAAAAATGAGAAAAAACCTTTTAAATTTTGTTCTTTCCAACTGTATGTCAAATCAATAGTCCTTCTGTGGAATTAATTTACTTTGTGCCCAGGTAGACAAAATTGAAAATTTAATCAATACAAAAGAAAACTTGTTTGACACATCCTGAGTGATAATGACCAATGAGTTTGCTTTTCTGCCTCATTTTTTCCCACAAAATCATTATTTTGTGCCCAAGAGCTATAACAATAATACTAATAATAAATAGAAAACTGTCCTACTCGTACCAGAGCCACACCTGCCAGGCAGAGTTCAGTGGCAGGGCAGCATTCTAAAAAAAAGGAAAAAGAGAAAATAAATTATGGAAAGGTCCAAAGTACATCTTTGCTATGAGCAGTCCTCTGATAAAATGTTATTTAATTACATTCCAGTAAAATAGAGAGGCATATTTAGGAGCTAATGGCATCCTATTATTTACTGAAAGGAACACATAATTTTCCTGTAAGCACTAAAAGAAAAAAAAGAAAGCAACTATTCAGAAAAAAGACAATCCAAATTTTCCACCTTCACTCAGCCATTCAACTACTGATCTACTTAGATATGAATTTCCCTTCAAATTTAAGTTATTCTTCATTGCAGGAATCTATACTCAACTGTCTTTATAGCCCCAGAAATTAAAAAGCTTCTGTAACATGGGCAGTTCTTACACCTGGGCTGCTACAAACCAAGAAAGATATCAAAAGTCTCCTCCTGCTCACAGAGAAACTCATCATATTAGTATTGCCTTTTCCACAAAAAGGTGAGCATTCAAATACAAAATAGTGGCACAATTGCTGTCACTGTCACAAGCAAAAAGGCATTCTCACAGGTAAGTTTATGGTTCAGTGTGAAGACAGGATGAGAGGTTACATATCTGTAAGATGAATCTATAAACATCTTCATCACTGAAAGGGGGAAAGATATAATAGAAAATAAATATGTAAATTTTTGACGAGCTACACATGATACATGACAGCTGTGGTTGCAAATGCATTTTAATCATAATTCTTTAATAACATAGGAAATACTCTGCATATAAATATACAAGTATATAATATGCATAATTAATCATTAATAATTACTCAACTCATATTCTAGCTATAGAATACCTACAAAATTATAAGTATTATATGCATGTATGTACCATGTATGTGTACCCATACGATATATATGTACCATGAAAATGTGTGTAGTGCTCTCAAATTTTAGGATGGGAAGGATCTACCTCATCTAACTTCAGGTATCTATGAACTAGTCATCCACAACTCAGCTATTTACTCTTGGCCCCCTGTATAATCAACAGAGGGAAAGAACAACTGGGATGAACCTACTCCTCTGCATTTAATTCCACGTCACACAATTCATAGCTGAGGTAAGAGTACTTCCAGAATTAGACTGGAGGAACAGTAATTCATAACACCAGCCCTGACTCCTCCATGATTTCTCAGCCTAGCATTTGGTTTCCAAGTCAAATAGTTGTTACAGGGCAATTAATTCAGAATCAAAGGCTGATCAACAGGAAGTTCATGAGTGTGACATTAGCTGTATTTTGCCTCTGCAGATCTAGCAAATGTACAGTTCTTTCTTCCACATGGAAAGTTTGAGGAACAGTTAAACACAAAAATATTGACCAGATTCAGTACCTTGGCTGATAAATAACACCATTAGAAGTGACAACATGAATTATTTTTATATGTTTATGTGTTGCACTGTATTTTTGTTGACTTGAGTGGAATTAACCTGCTTCTTAACCTTAATTTTAAAAAGTGTTTAGTCATTTTGCCACTATTTTTATTTGAATAAAATTTTCCAGTTACTGCAGTCATAAAGTCTCAAAGATACTTCCCATTTTTCTTCACAACCCTTTACAAGTCATTAAATGTTTCGCTAAGTAATTTTTTGAGATATGGCAAGCCTCTGGGAAACTACTGTTTTGAAGATCATGGTAGGCACTGTATCATTATGAAGGATTTCATCTCCCAGAATGCTGATTCTCCAAGACGATCAATAGCTGGTTCCTCCTGCATCTTCTTGTTATTTTGTTCAATAAATAATCCCTCAGTTTTTAGCATTTTTATACTCTTTTTTTTTTTTCTTGTTCACATTTGTAAAACTCTCTTAATATTTTTCTCTCCAGACAAAATTATTTAAACTAGACAGGAAAGACACTTGGCTCCATAGACTCAAAATTTACTCTTGGAGCAGAAAGCCTCGAGCATTTAGACTTTACATGGGTGCCCAGCTGAAGCACAGTCCCACAGATTCACAGGAGCACCACCTCACGCTGACTGGGAATCCTCTGAGGTACTCTGAGCTACTCTTACCTATCAGTATGGACCAGAAACTCCAAAAGACCTGGGAAGTACATCCTAGGAAGTGGCAGTATCTTTGTGATCCATTGGCTGAACAAGGTCCTGGTTCCTGTGAAGAACTGCAATGCAATAGGAAGCCTTTTTCCATCAGGGAGAATTCAGCCTTCATAGCACAAAACAAAACTGTAAGGTATCTGTATCTGTGTAAACCACAAAGATTCATGGAGCAGAAAGGGGACTGCTTAGAGGAACTCTGCTCACAGAAAAGCAACCTGCAAATTAAAACATAAGTAAAGATTATCTGTCACAATTCTATGCTCTCTGCAGCCAAATGTCCATGAAGGAAACTGCTTAATGAATAAACTAAGCCCATATATAATAGCTAAATGTCCATCCGGAATAGCCACTGAGTGGCTGGTCTGGAATTACTATGCAAAAAAAAAATCAAGCAAAGCCAAGATGATGAAAAATGAGCTGAATTTCTTTGATTAACAGACACAGTATGAGACAGAATAGAAAATTTGTGCTGTTATTATTAAAAAAATGTATAAATACCCCACACAGAGAAGCCTACTTAAGTCTACCATTAAAATGTTTTTGTAGTGGTTTTGTAGTACTTCCATTTGTACAGAAGAAAAGGATTCATTTTATTGAGGAGATTTGTTCAACAAGAGGGTTTTTATTCAAGAAGAATAAAAAAAAAAATCCTTGGGAAGAAACACTCCTTGAGACCAGGGGTTAGACATCAGGTTAGATATTCTCAAACAGTGTTACTGGCATAACCCTTCCAAGTTCTCTAGTCTCAAATTCTTCAAGAAAAGTCAAGTCAAGTAATGTCAGCAGCATTCTCTCACCACAGGTGACAGGTAACACCTGTGAGCAGTAAACTCCTCTCCTGAACCACAATGTGAAAACTACTGCATGCCCTTTACTCTGAAAAAGCCTGCTGTATTTCAGTGTTTTATTCTAGCTAGTATAGGAGTTCAAGAATGTGGATTTTTTTTTTCAAATATCCACTTAAAATTATTGAAAATAAACAATTTTTAAAATGTGTGGGCTCCTATGGATGAGAACTTAGAAACCCCAAGATCATTAAAGAGGAACATTCTTAAAATACTACTGTTCCTAAAAGTATGTAAGAAAGCTTTCTAACTGCACTGACTCTGAAGCTCAAGGAGTTTGAGATAGTTCAGCTAACAGAATTAAAAATACAGGAAAAATTGATGTAGTCATTTATTTACATAATCACAAGCAAATCTAGCTCATGGCAAATGGAAAATTGCAGAAGGTTTCTAATGAGTGAAGATTTTCTCTATTTATGTAGAGGAACATATGGTTCCAGAAAATCTGGAACAGAAAAAATCTGACTGCTCTAATGATGGGGTTGTTAACACAATTGTTATTTAAGCACACTGGCATTTCCCCTTCTTCAGTTTCCTAAAGCCTTGCCAAGTGTTAACCATTTTCACTGCAATGCAGAGATCCCACCACGAAATTGTCATAGCTGCTAGGTCATCCTTTCTCTTCCTGCTATTCCATGCTTTGTCAACTACACATCTTCCAGATTTTTCAGTAATTGAGACAACAGTTTGACAGTCAGCAGCTTTGTTTGCAAAAGAATCCTAATTAAGCCACGGAGAAATCTTTCTTCTGCACAGAAAGAAAAATTCTGTGGAAAATAATATTGAACCATATAATCAAGTCCTCAATAAAAACATCTCCTAACTTTAATAAAAGCAATACATTCTTTCCAACATCACTTTAAGGTGTCATTATTTATATCTTGCTGAGTATTATTTTGCAAGCAAGATTGGCATCACTACCTGAAAAAAATAAGTTGAAAAATACTTTTAATATGCAGCTGCAGAAAACCAGTTTTAAAATGTATTTGGAGAACACCACAATAATCAATAACTCCTACTCATTACATCTCCAACAAATCACTAACATTCATTTGGTTGGTAGACTTTGTGTATTCCCACTGGTACTTCGGGGATTTTCCAAAGTTCCCTATATTGCTTTCTCAGGGTCAAAAATCTTAAAAGAAATTAGAGCTTTTCAGCAGATGCTTTTCTATATCCTAACTCTTTTTTTCATACTGGGTATGTCCAAGAAAGAAAATGACCCAGTTGTTCAGTGGCTTGGCTTCCCAGCTTTTGGGAAAATCCAGTACAGTTGCAATATTGGTATGACAGTGATGGGCGCTGTGGTGGGATCCCCACTGCCAGGTACAGAAGGAAGCAAGCCAGCAAAGGGTACAGAGCACAGCACCAGCAGCCTTGGGTGAGATACCCCATCCTTAGAGATTCTGGCACATGGTTCAGAGAGTCAGGGAAGTCAGCTTCCTCCTTGTTAAACCATCATGAAATAATTGCTAAATGGCACCTCTCGATTATTATGGAAATGTTTCACATCCACGTCCAAATCATATCCCAGCTAGGAAGACATTTGTGTTTCCAGTATCAGTGCTATTCATTTTCATATAGCTAGGGCTCCTTAAAAGTATTAAAATGGTTTATCTCTTTATTTTCCTTTATATGAATAGAAAGTTGAGTCTATGCAGTTTAAATTTTTTCATATCTGTTCTCTCTTAATGATGCAAAACTTTGTTATAGAGTGAGGTGATCAACAGTGACTTAAAACCTTGCAAAAAACATACTGTTGATCTTGCAGCAAAGTTCCAATTAATGGGTATTCCATAAATATCTCTTTGCAAAGAACAAGACACTTTCAGACCTTGTTTACCAAAACAAGTTCATAGAAAACAGCATAATAGTCTTCCTGCTTGTTATGATAACAAATTTTTAGATAATAGATTTTTTTAAATTATGCACTAAAATCTGCAACATTGTGCCTCACTCAAAAGACAGGTTTGTGTGTTTTAAAGGAAGCTGATCTGAAATACTTTTCAGGAAGGGAGAAGGCAAACAGATGCATTTTAAGAGACTACAAGGCATCAAGTTTAGGTCTCCTTTAGTTTGCTGAGACTCAACAAAATTACCTTCTCATGTAATCAGGAAGCACTATCTTTTCAGCAAGACTGTGGGGTTTCTTACTGAAGTCTGAACCCCTCCATATGAAGTTTTCTTACATTACTGGTTAGAGATTACCTGTGTAGGGGAGCGAATATTTCAAGATGTAAGCAAACATGGAAAGGTATTTTTAACTTGTATAGTTTCCTCTGTAGTATTTAGGAGATGCTGTCTTTGCTGCTGGACTAAGAAAGTGGATTTCCCCCACCCTACATAGAGAGCACTAGTACCTGGACATGATTCTTTTCTCCTTCCAAGTTCTAAAGTCAGGGGCTAAGTTCTGCATCAGTCTGTTTGGGGGATTCCTCCTGCCTAATCCTACAGTTCATATAGACAGAGAAGTTTCCATAAATTCCTACAGGTTAACAGAGATAGTTTGTGCTATCTCACAATTCTTCTTGCTGCATATTAGAAGATATGTTGTACATTGATAAAGTATTAAAGAAGGAATCTCCAAGGCATAATCTCCAAGCTTCATTTGGGGTGTCAGATGCCTTTAAGAGGAAACTAGTACTACAAAAGGTACCTGCTCTGTTGTTCTGAGACAAAAGACTGAAATTGGTGATCTTAACCAGACCACTTCTCAGCATGAGTTAAAAACAATTGTTCACATTATTCACTACTGCCAGAACTACCCAATAACAATACCCAATAACAAGATATGTTGTTCATTTCATCTCACAACCAGCAAACTGAAGAATTTAGCTCATTATTCAGTTTCACCTGAGCAGTTCAGCTCCAGGTAAATATTCAGCAGGGTCAAGACAGAGTGAAATACCCATTGGCCATTGTATCAGAGTACCTGAATGTGGGCTATGTGTCAGTAATGTTCTGAGACAGTGTCTGTTCCCATGGAAAGTGTTTACTGAAATAACAGTGACAACTGCAACAAAAGTTCTTCAATATCACAACACATTTTAATTCTGTCTCCACCAAAGAAACCAGCAGCAAAGGAAGGGGAGGAAAAAGAAGGAAATTAAATATAACTTCAGGCAGTAGAACTCTCCCAAGCAAGGCACCACCCCCCCACCATGAAACAGCTCTGGAAGATGAGGAGTGTGCACTGATGGCATTGCGAGTTCTACCAATGACAGGCATGAAGGAACTCTCACCACATCCCTAACTGTGCCCTGCAAAGTGTATCCGTGCCAGGGATCCCCAGAGACCTCCCAAAACACCTGTAACACACATGGATCACACCAGATTGTGACATCAAAGGAACAACGCCATTGCTAACACCAGAGCATCCCCTGAGGAAGTGGAAGGCATTCCCACTTTGCACCAGTGGGATTAAAGCAGAGAGGCTTGTGCTTTGCCCTTTCTGAGTCTCCAATGATCTCCTGCCCTTATCCTCCTGCCCCAAGGTGCTGCAGAAGCCCCAGGAAAACGGAGTGGTGGTTGCTAGGAGAAGAGCATGAGCTCTGTACTGAGCTAGCAAGACTGACTGAAACCACAGCAAATTTCTAGCTGAAGCTCTCTTTTCACACCTGGCAAGGGAAATGGAAACTCAGTGGAAGGAAAGCTTTGGCACAAGCAGCCAAAAAGCACTAATGTCAACATTCTGCGCTCCAACTCTGCAATCCCTTCTGCATGTTTACATTTAATATTATATTAGGAAAGGGACTTTATCCTCACCCACAGTTCTCTCTTCACACTCTCAAAAACACTCCGGAATTGCAGAGGTATAAAACCCACTCACAGTTAAGGAAATTGTAATTTTCTACATTTTTGCACGAATGGCAGGATGATAATTGAGGAACTTGCTCTGGTCTGTCAGGAAGGTCTGATGGATCTTAAAGAAGAAGCTATTTGTCTGTACTGGAGTAAGACATTGGCCAGAAGCCAAGGGTACTTCACTCTCATTACAGTGGTATTTGGCAAAGAAACACTCATGAAAACAATGTCAATATGTGAGAAGTACAGTATTTTCTGATGATTAAAAAAGCTGAAGAAAGAGCTTCAGGAACTTCCAAGGAAGCAACATGCAACAAAGAAATATTAAATGAAAAATAAACATACATAGGAAAGGGAATACTAAAATATAGAGGATACAGGAAAGGGAAATGGAAGATATCCCAAAATAAGTGAAATTCACCTCACTTAATTTCAGGTGCTTACCATTGCATGTCCACATTGAGTTGTCTATTGTCTCTCTACAGTCAAGGGAGAGGAGACATTGTCATAATCCCATCAGTGCAGCCTAAGGTTTCTTTCACCTGACCAGTCTGGGAGCCCCCTTTGGGGTGAGATAAACTACATAAAAATTTCACTCATAACACTGGCCACCTCTCCACAGCTAAGAATGCATGACCTGTTCAAGGACCAGCACAGTATCTTATTGCTTCTTCTAATGCAGAAGTTAATTCTGAAATTCTTTCTTTCTTTCTTTCTGTCTCATGAACAGAGATGTAGATATCAGACTACAATCAGCAAAGCCATCACTCCCTAAGAGCACTAATTTTTTTCAATTACTATCTGAAAAAAAAATTCAAAATATACCTGCTATTTTTGATAATTTCTCAGATGATGAAAGCATAATACATTTTTTTGGCATTTCAAACTAGACTGAAGCAAAAAGAATGCAAAAATATAATTAATTAAAATCCAAATCGCATGTAAATAAATTATCCTAAATCACTCTGCCAGTTTTCTTTCATATTTTGGAATGCATCTACGTTGTGCAATGTAGCACTATGCAAAGATATTTGGATTAGTTATAAACCTGTATGCCTGTGCAGCACAGTACCTCACACTGTCAAGATGCTGGAAGCAGGAAAGATGAGCTGTGGCTGCACTCTGCCTAGGGTATATCCTCAACAGAATTTATCAACCAACTCAAATGAAGCATTTTCTTAGGGCAGTTTTCTTCAGGTTCTATGGTTTAAATGGTTTAAATAAACTTGGGTTCATGAACTCATGAAGCATGGGGTATAGACCCTAACTTTCAACAAAATGAGATGGATTGTTACATCTTATTCTAGCCATTTTTACTTCTTAATACTGTAATATTACCATCTTTCTATTGATGACTAGAGACTGCTCTTGCTGCAGCAGGTGAATAACAACTGCATGATTTTTCTCCAGATTGGAGAAACACCTAATTCTAAGTTGTTATTCCAATAAAGAAGGTCTCCTTTACCTAAGGAGTCCCCTGTCATCCATTTACTGACAGATTATTATTCTTCTGTGTCACCCAGAGGGCCATGGAGGGCAGTATCTCAGTAAAAATCCTGCTGAGTACAGCATGGCAGTCAAGAACCAAGGCTTTTCAACATTAAAAACTAGGTGGAATTTAACACTTCAAGAATTTTCTCTCCAAAAAATTATATCATATAAAACAGTTCAACAATATTTTTTTATTTTATTTCCAGCTCCAGAAAGCCAAATCAAAAAGGTAAAATTTGGTTTGGATTTTTTGGAAGTGAAACATTCAATTTCAAACAACTGTTTCAAATATATATTGTTCTGAAATAGTGTATTTTGTTCTAAATAAAGGCAGAACTACACATTTAGACATCATTTATTCAAAATACTTTTCTTAATTCTCTAAAGCTATCTGATACTCAGAGTTTCCATAACAACTTGAAAGGGAGATGAAATGTCAACATTCTCCAAATAATGAAAACATTGTTTTCCCAGTCCACTGAGTTTAGCACAGCAAATCAAAACCAGTTCTTTCCATGCAAAGATCAAGTCCTTTAAACAATAAGAATGATGAACTGCCCCCCTGTAATTCCAAAGAAACAAGCTCAGGAAAATTACTGTAAACAATTTTTAATAAGGTACAGAGAGCAGGCAAGACAGCCAGAATCAGAATGCCAAATGGCTGAGTCTCCTTTTGTCTGTGTTAGCCAAAAGACCAAGGGATGGCTCCTTTTACAAGTGCTGCCATGTGAACCTGCCCCTGTATTGGACTTATACCACTGAATCACACAATAAATGTGATTAGAATAGAATCAACAACAAAAGAGAGAATGCATTTCCTCTTCTTGTTCAATCTGTCCCAAAAGTATCCATGAAAATCCTGGTGGTTCCAAATAAATATTATATAAGTGAAACTAAATCTTGCTCTCATATATACAATCAGAATGGATTGCTAGAGAACTTGAGTTGAGTCCCCCATGGTCACAGACGAGCATGCTATAGATAAGGCTCAGAAGAAACAACACATTTGTTGTGGAGAAGAAATGTGTCTCACACATTTCATTTTCAGGAAAAAAACCCACACAAAAAACCCAAACAAAAAACCCAAACGTCAACAACAAAACAAAACCGAAAAAAAGAGAAAAACCCACCATCCTAATGAACCAACCAAGCAAACAAAAATACTGCCAAAGATAAATTAGAGATGATTGGCCCTTAATATATCTTTAACTTTCCTTTCTGTGTCCAACAAGGCAAGAGTAACTTTGAGCCCACAATAAAATGAGATTAAGAAGATTTGGCAGTTATTTTTTCATCATCTACATTGAATCAGATTGCCTTAGAGATTGTTGTGTACCATGAAAGAATTTCTGGAACATCACATGCAGCTTGTTCTCCCCTTCCACTGCTAGACAGCTTGTAAGGAAAAGTTTGCTGACCAAGATCTTAAACAACAACCAGTATAACTACTGCTGCCCCTAGGAGCTGATCTCCTGTTTTGAACTGTTTTGAACTGTTCTGAACTTAGACAGTTCTGGCAATGGCACACAGAGGGCAAAATCACCTATGTGCTATATTCCTGGTGGACACCATGAAGGGAGACAGAGGAAAAGCAGGAAAGTGGTTGCCAATTCACCAGACACTGCAGTGACCTGCTCCTGCCCTTGTGCCCTGGGCTGAGAAAATGGGGCTGAAGTGCCAATTCCATGCAGGCATTAGATACAAGACACAGCTGGCCACTCCTCAAACCTGAGGAGCCCCAGTGTGGAACAGAAAATTAAACTTTCAAGCTTTGAAAAATAATGCGTATATCATCTATATCTATATCTAAATCTAAACAAATTAATGGGAAGGACTTCCAAGAATATGTGTTTAAAAACACCACTGCAAAGGATCATTTCATAGTGCATTGTAACTGTGCCTGCAGAAATACTGAAAGCAAACCAACATCAAATTGAAAATAAAGGCAGCTGATTCATGTAAGAACAGCTTTAGAAAATAATTTTTCAAAAATGCACAGACCAAATAGTTCACTGCTTCCTTAAAATATATTTTTGCAGCAGTTTGATATTAACCTTCTTTGATTTGTGGCTACAAAGCTAACTTTCAGAAAATGTACAGAAATGCACATTGCAGAATCTTCCTTTGCAACTGAAAATACTGGCTGCTCCAAGTTTCCATCATTTAACCCTAGTATATTGAAATAAAAAGCAGCAATGTCACCTGATAAACAGTGGGAATGAAGGATGTCCTCAGCAATTTCTAGCTGTTAGAAAAAGAAGCAACACAGCTTATTCCTAAAATCCCTTCATCCAGAGCCAGGTTCTGACTACTGAGTGTGACTCTTTGAAAGCAACCCTAATACAGCAAATCTGGGAACTTAAAGATAGTTCATTTTCTGTACTTGTTTAAAGTACAAGGAGCCAGCTCCATCAGCAGAAAATGAAGGGTTTACTTACTGCATTTGCATGTTTTTTCATGCAAGTTACCCTATCACACTCTGAAATAGCAACAACTTCACAGGCTTCAACAAATCAAAACAAAGAGAAAAAAATTATTCAGTGATACAATCAGGAATATAGTGTCAAAGTTTTAAAAGCTTTCAGGAGCAGCATATTCTGATGCTGCTAAAACCAAAGGTGAAATTGCTGGCAGGTGAGACTGTAAAGTTAGATTTCCTCGTGGCTCCTTAAAATAAAAGTATTATCCCAGCAATTAAGCTTTTAAGTATACCCAAAGGAAACCTTTAAGAAATTCCAACTGGACAAAACCCCACTTTCCTATGTAATTTTAATAAAGGTTTTCTTTGTACAATTAATTCTTTTCACGAGGAAAGATATTTATCCATGCCAAACTTTTTTTGCACATTAGCATTTTTAGAACTGAATTCTTAAGCATAAAGCAGGAATGATTATGTAACCAGACAATTTTATATTAACAATTTGACTTTAATATGCGCAGGCAGTACCTGGAATGCCTAAAAGTGGCCTGAAAACATGAACTTTCTTCAGGGAAACAATTCTCCGTATCAAAGTTATTCTTACTTCTATTCAAAATTATTTATAAATCTGCCCTTGATATTTTAAGTCTTCAAAAATTGATTATATTTTATGCTTTCATAAATTTTGACATTTTTACAATGAAAAACTCTTCAATGAAGATGTATTTCATTGTTTTTGCTTATATGGCAAGAAACTACTATTTTGTTTTTAATGTGGGGTCTCAATATACAACAATTTATCTTTATCATCCAGAAATGCTTGACGATATAAGACACCATCCATTCTGATTTTGAACTGGCAGACAATTTAGCACATGCACAGTGAGCTTCAGCAAACAAACAATACTTCATAACTACCAATTTTACAGTGGATGTTGCTACTTTTAAATATCTTATTTTTGTTACAAGCTAAAGTTAACAGCTTGCTTAGAATTTTGAGGTTTTTAAAAAGTGTTTAATGATACATTTACTTAAATATAGTTACCAGTAGGTAAATACTTGACCGTTTGTAATTGTGGCCAAAAGTGTTCACCTTACTCTTTGACTACATTGAAATTTGTAGATATGTATATCCACAAATTTCTCCTAGGTTTTGTCATCCTAAAGAAAAATCATGTTTCACACCCTTTTTGTAGCTGCTGTACAGTCTTTCTTTCCAAGACATCACATACTATTGCTGCTATTGAGGGGAAGCAGGCTAAAAAAGCACAAACAGACAGGTAAAGAGGGAGCTGATTTGTAGTCTGTTGCTACAAATCGATCCCTATAAGGAAATAAACTTACTTCTGTCTTACCTGTACTTCATTCATATTGCTACCACTTGAATGACAACCTTAAGTGACACCTAGTCAATCACTCAGCAGCATATGTTAAATGAAACACTTTCACTGAGCTGGGTATCTTCCATAACACAAAATGGGACAAGACGTGTTTAGAGGACCTTAATTTTCCATGGAATAAAGGGCATCAGTAGAAATCTCTTCACAAAAAGGGTGGTTAAGCATTAAAAGGGGCTGTGCAGGGCAGTGGGGGAGCCACCATCCCTGGAGGTGTTCAAGAAAGGGCTGCCTTTAGTGCTCTGGTCTAGTTGACAAGATGGTGATCAGGTAAAGTTGAATTCAAAGATCTCACAGGTCTTTTCCAAACTAAAAGATCCTGGTGAAATTACTGCAACAAAACTCCAATTCCATTACCTCCTGGAAGAACTTCCAGAACTTTCAGAAAGATATGAGCAGGAAATTGGACAGAACAGGTCTCTCTTCTCCCTGCTTGATCCCCTCAGACAATTACAGCCACCACACAATGCACTGCCTTCCACTTCTTTGCAAATCTCAAGCATGATAGCGCCTAATCCCATCCTGACCTGCAGCAGGGTCAGTTTAACCTTGCAGTCAGCAATCTCAGAGGCAGACATAATGCCTAAAATTGCCATAACTGTACAAAACTGTACAAAAGAGATGGTTTTGCCAAACTGATAGAAATATGAGGCAATCTCACTTATCATATCATAAACTGAAATGCAGCCAAGAAAAACATTATTTTTGAAGACCTCGAGGGTTTCTGTAACTGCTTTGTAACCACTGTTATACAACCTTTCGCAATAATCAGGGATCTGCAACAACAGTCATTACCAAGCCAGGGAGCATTGAGAAAATCTGATTATTTTAAACGAGACAGCCCACTGCTTTGTCAAATGTAGGTGGCATAGAAATACACCACCATCATCTCTGTTGCTTAAACAGACAAGGAGCCCACTATGCTTCATAAGCATCAGGACCTTCATAAATAAAACTGCCTTAAATTCAACAGGGAATAAGTTTTCCTTACTGTGCTTCCTGTTTTAACTGCTTTATGATGAAACTTGACAAGTGCTTCTCATTTTAACCCAAGTATATATGAAAGCATCTGGCCAGCAAATGAGGTTGTATTTCATAACCATAAAGACTCTTAAGAAATCACATTCTAAAAGCATTTAAAAAATAAGTATGTGAGTCCAACATAAACCTCCTAAGAGTTTGAATAATTTGAAAGCTTTATCTTTGTATGTAGTTGCAAGGTCGCATATCAGGAGTAGCATTTAGGAAATGAATTGAAAATGTTCAAGAAACTGAATTTTTTTAAATGTTACTGCATTTTCACCTGAGATTAATGACAAAGAGCCCAATGAAGCAGCTGCATTCCAGTTCCTGAACAGTACATTCCCAGGAACAAAAAGCCAAGCTGTCTTTTTGTATTTTCCCAGATGCTGATCAGAACATCTAATTATCAACTTGAAGCTGCCTGCTTAGAGATTATATTTCAGTGACAAAAGAAGTTCTTCATTTGCTTTCTCTATTTCATTGCTTCAACAGTGATTTACAAGTGCAGTAGAACATTAGGTCCTGCTCACAGGAACACCTCTGTGTTGAATCATAGCAGCATTTTCTAAATAACACTGGAAAATACTAGTTTTCTAAAAGTGGAAATCTGCAAATAGCAGCTGTGTTTCTTGTTCACTATAAACCTTTCATGTATATAACTACATTATTTATCACAACTGATTCTACTTCTCCACAAATTTATAAACTACTGTTAGTAGAAAGAACAAATTAGAAATGCAAAGAATCCATATGTTAGCGTTGCCATTTGCTTTATGTACAATTTTGCAGATTCCCTTCTGGCTCCTAATTGATTTCATAATTTGCTTGGATGTACAAGAAACTGACTCCACAATGAGCTCCTGTGAGTCTATATTTCCATATAGTTTATCTGAAGTGCTAAAAATTAAATTAAAGGTATTTCAGAAAACTCCTGCAGTGTAACAGGCAACACTGTTTAAAATTAATTGGCAGAATAATAATAAAAAACTTTATATTTTCATCTATGATTCAGTATTTTACTATGGTAAAATAACCTGGATCTCATAACCTGATTGAGCAGGATAATACTTCACGCTCTTCACTTGTGGCTCACTCAGTAAATTTCAAATGCAACTCAAATATATTTCTACACTCCTAAGCCAACTGTAAGACCCTTCTTTTAGTAGGTGTGTCATAATTTCCTTTTCTCTCAGAAAAAGCAGCAAAACTGTTTTGCCAGATCTCTGGCACCATTTTGGTGGTGAGCAGTCTGCTGCTCCTCCCCAGCAGAAGGGACAGCATTTTAAAGGAAGGCTTGGAGATGCAAAGACAGAAACCTAAAAGAAAGCATGGGCTGAGATATTAAGGAAAGGCCATACAATGCAATTTCAGATTTTTAGCACATTGAAGTTGTAACACAGTCTATTATTCTTTCCTTTTAAATTACCTCTACAACACCACCTCTGTGGTCACTACAAAAGCTTAGCATTTCCTGGATGGAAAAGCTATTTTCTCCCATCTGTTTTCAATTTGTTTCTCATTAATTTCCATTTCTGCTTACTTGTCGTATTTAGATTGGTCCATCATTATAGATTAAGATGGAAGAGATTCAGCAATTAGTGGGCCACAGACAAACTGCCCTTTCCATATTAATTTCAAAGGTTTTCTGACAACACTCTTCTACGAATGCTCACTATGATGGTTTGATGTGTTTGTATCAGACATAAACTTGAATTTCCTCAGTATCAAAAGCCAGGTCCTCATCACATTAAATTTCAGCAATGTTTTCCTTCAGGAATGGATCAAATTGGGAATCCAGAACCACATTTCAGATTCAACCTGTAAATCTCAGGCTACTTGTTCTAGCTGTCCAGTCTGATCCTGAAATATGGGATTCTCACAAAATAATACTGAAGTGGACCTAGACATTTTTTCACATGTATATTTTATGTGCCTCAGAGCATAGTAAAATTTTACTTATTTACAGGATTTAATTTCCAGCAGACACGGTAAGTATATTTTGCTCCTCCTGACCACAGCTCCCTTCTTTTATTTTCAACTTGCCCCCATTTCATTCAGTGTTTTAAATCTTGTCTTCTTGATTATTCAAAATCAGAAGTTTTCACTACCATTACATCACTGTGCCTCTTGTATTGATTCAGGAGAGAAGGTATCAAAACCAAGAAAGAAGGCAATAGTAGCTACCATTAAAATATATGACTATATATATGAATACCTATATACTGTACTGATATAACTGAGCATCTCAAATTTATAAATATTGTATATTGGGATGTCTAACTACAGATGCTTTTAGAGGTAGATCATTATCATTAGTCCAGTGTTAATATTTGGGCAATTGGATCAAAAAGGTCTTTTGAGTACGTAATTCCTTTCATAAACTGAAAATTGTATAACTATCTTTTTAAATATTTTACTGTATACAGTCTAATTCTCAAGATACTTCTCCTACAGTTATTTTACAAAATAAATCCTGTGAGGAGTGGCTGAGGGAGCTGGGGTAGACTGAAGAAAAGGAGGTTCAGGAGAGACATTATTATTCTAACTACCTACTACTTCCCATTTTCCAAGAAGCTAGCTCTGTCACAATCTACTCCTGTAAAAGTACACAGGCAGACAATCCATCTCTGCACTCAGGGACATTTCCTAATTGAGTCAAATTCTTTGGAGCAGATTCAAGAACATTAGCCTTGTGAAGGTATCCTACCCTAAATTTGCTGATTATGTTAAATCAAGAGGAGTTTCTGTTTCCCTCAAAGAGAGAAAGGCCCTGCAGAGAGACCTGCAAAATTTAAAGGACAGGTTATCACCAGCTTCATTTGTTCTAACAGGGGCAACTCCCAGAGCAGCCTTGGATGTGTGGAATGAGACACTGGAGAGCAGAACTGCAGAAAGGGCCCTGGTTGTCCCGGTCATGACAAGCTGAACCTGATCCAGCAGTGCCCTGGCAGCCAGGAGGGCCACCCGTGTCCTGGGGCCATCAGGGACAGCAGGGCCAGCCGGGCAAGGGAGGGGATTGTCCCGCTCTGCTCTGAGCTGGGGCGGCCTCACCTCGAGGGCTGGGGCAGCTCTGGGTGCCACAATCCAGAAAAGACACTGAGCTGTCAGAGAGTGTCCAGAGGAGGGCCCGAGGGTGGGGCAGGGCCTGGAGGGGAAGCCGTGTGAGGAGGGGCTGAGGGCACTGGGTCTGTTCAGCCTGGAGAGGAGGAGCCTGAGGGGAGCCCTCAGTGCAGTTACAGCTCCCTGTGAGGGGAAGAGGAGGGGCAGGCACTGATCTCTGCTCTGTGGTGACACTGACAGGATGTGAGGGAGTGCCCTGAAGTTGTGTCAGGGCAGGTTTAGGCTGGACATCAGGAAAAGGTTCTTCACCCACAGGGCGGAACAAGCTCCTCAGGGAAGTGGTCACAGCACCAATCCTGACAGAGTTCAAGAAGCTTTTGGACAGTGGTCTTGGGCACACGGTGTAACTCTTGGTTCTTGTTCAGAACCATCAGCTGAATTTTGATGATGGTTGTGGATTCTTCCCAATTCATGCTAATCTTTTATTCTATGATTTATTGATATGTCCAGCCCTATAGACACTGAGATGTACTAAAGACGCCTTGATACCAAGATACACACCACAGAAAAAGGAATAAGTTTTTCAACCATGGATTAAATCAAAAGCCATCCCAGTCATGGTTACATTGGATGATTAAAGACAGCTAGGAGCAGAGGCACACTGCATATTTTGGTTATGTATAATAACCAAGCAACATCAACAGACCTAAAATTTTACTCTGTGAAGCTGACCATGCTGGGCATTTCACCTTATCCAGACACTTGAAAATGCAAAGTGATTGCCACTTGTTGGCAGAGCCAAAGATGTCTTGGTCAGGATCCATTATGTGTAAAATCAGTGGAGCTGCATTACAATCACTTTGCATTCTATTTATTCATTTTGGCTTGAAAACAGTTCTTGTTTATAGAAGATCTGCATCCATACTACTTTAAAGAGCTACAGAGGTTTGATACACAAGCTGGAAAAGAAAGCAATTCTTATACACAACAATATGTGTAAGACCCTGAGTTGTCTTCTCAAGTGGAGAAGGGAAATACCCCAAGGACAATGCAGCAGAACACTAGCCTGGCACAAAAGAGAGTGAGAGGCTCTTCTGTGTACAAGAGAACTCATTTGGTTCAAGGCACTGCTCATTTTCTCTGCATGAGCAGGATGGGTTTTACAGTCCCTCAGACCACTGCCAGCCAGAGTTCCTATAAGCATAAAGCTGCAGTTGTGCAGAGCTCACTTACATAAATCTAACCATAAACACATATCAGGGTGATGATATTATATAAAAATACAATATGTGAGCAAACAGCTAGATTATCAGAACAGTGATCCAGCTGTTTTTGAAACATCTAATTACTTAAAAATTTTCCTGTGAATACTTACAAGTTGAACAGTTTAATAACCACCATGTAGGGACCATCAGAAAATTAGCTGTGGCAAAACACAGCTCACTAACTGCCTGAAACACAGTAGTTTCCTCTTGTGACTTTAAAATTGTAATACTGTTAAAAGTCTAAATTTCAGGAAGATATAGGAGAGTTCAGTTTCAGTCTCACCCAGAAAAACAAAAAGAGCAACCTGCTGTTAACTAGAATTAAAGCATCTAACCTTCATTTATTCCCTCTTCATGTCTTTTGAAGAAAGATGATACCCATGTTACTGGTTTTCTGCAAATAAAGATTTTCCAGTTATTTAGCGTAATAAGAATCCAGTTTATTCAGATTTCTGCCTTAAAAAAACAAGAATTGTCCTCATATATATATTAACACCTGTTCAGAAATCAATATGTCTGAGTAGAGTGCTGTGGCCTAAAGTGAGAAGAACATTTAGCCAAAGACACAAAAAGAAAAGGAAAGTCACTTTCACAAGGTTACCTGCATCCATCTTTTTTGACATGAGATGTATACTGGAATGGAATTTGGCCAGTTTTCCTCACTAAAAACTACTTGGGACACAGAGAGCTTCCTCAACAACCTCAACAGCTTCATGTCTTGCAGCAAATCGTGACTATACACATCCAGGAAACAAAATGGCTTTGCCTAAATTACCTTACCAATGGCTTCAATTGCAGTCACCAAGCATAGCTCAGAAAATATTAGACCAGTGCAATGTCTAACAATATCTGAAATTGCTGCAATTACCACATTTTTCATTATGACTCCCTAAATCTACTAGTAAGCAGCACCCAGCCCAGGAGGACTAAAGCCACTTCAAGAAATCTTAATATGGTGTCTTAACTTCATGCATAGACCCTGACTGTCTTCAATAAAAGATGTAACTGAAGACCACAAGCCCCAAGATACATTTACCTAACAGACTAATATTTTCAAAATCTCACTGTCAAGACTCAGCACCATTTGTCTGCTCTCTATCTTCCTCTCCTGCTCTGTCCCCACAATCCCAGTTTAGAATCCATTCCTTGTGAATGTCTCTTCCCAGAGTGATCCTACTCTTATCTCATTATCTCTTACCATGAAATGGAATAAAAATCCCAGTTGATTCCTGGACTATTTCTTAAGCAGGAATTAAATCCATCTCTTGGAACAAACTGAGCAAACAAGACTGCTTTGTTTGTACACCCTGCATTGCAAACAAAAGCTGTGAGGAAAAGGGGAAACATTCTTTTCTTTTCAAACTTTGATAGAAACCTCCATCTCTGACAAGTCAGTATTGCTATCATTCAATGGTGATGGGATAAGCCATCAAAGTCTTTTGAATTGAAGTTAAATAAAATGCTCTAGCCATTTCTCTCAGAAATAGTGACCTAGTTCTGCTACCTACATTATGGCAGCTCTTTTTCCTTTCAAGACTGAAATTACCCTTGCACAAATATTTTTGTGACAGAAAAATTGTTGTCAACTTCAGAGTCAGGAAGAAAGCCTGAAAAAAAAATCTCTATTAAATCAGAGAATTATAAGAAAATAATTCTAGAGCTCATTTGCTGCTGATACACTACACAAAAATTAACTATCCACTGGACTTCAAAATGAGTGTCCAACTTATTCATTGGTGATCACAACATGCAGAAAGAAAATTAAAACAGGGAAGCCTGAGAGAACTGCTGTGTTAGTTCTCATTTCCTATTTTGCCAAGAGGGAGTGCTCTAATTTCTCTTGCAACTGATTGATGAAACTATAAAAACTGCTATAGAAATCTCTAGTAATACTTGACTACAAAAAAAAAAGAAGCAATGGTTTTGTTGTCTGGGTTTGTTGGGTTTTTTTTGTGCTGGGTGGGTTTTTTTATAGTTCTTTTAAGTTTTAGCACGTCATTTTACCCCCAGTTTGCAGTGTGTTATTTCCTTCCTGCTCTGATTGCTATTGTTCACATTACAGAGCTCATCAGGAGCTTTGGCCAGCACTAAAGTGGTGTTGCTGCCTTGCAATCTGGTGTTGAAAAGCAAGTACAAGACAATAAAAAGTACAATGCTGCTCCAGAGATTTTACTTTGCTCCAAGTAAATTGCTCCAAGTTATAAATGGGATATCATACAGTAAGAATATAATACAGCAATTGTATTATCCCCATTTTGTCTGTGGTGACCACAGGCATGCTCTCTTCCTCCCTTCCTGTTCCTCCCTCTGCTCCATCCCCTAGGTCCACATGGAGGGATGCAGTAATCAGCAGTTTACCTTCCACAGGAATTGGAAGGAGCTAGAGAACAACCATTTTCCAGGTCAAAAAACAAACCTGCAGCTAAGAATCAGACCCGTATCGCCTATGCCGCAGTTTTGTTCTTCTGTGCCATTAGCAATTACCAAGCTTCCTCTTCATAAATAAATGGATGCAAATTTTCTGAAACAAAACTGTTAGTTCAGGAATGAGCACTTACATCAACAGAGGGTCCAAAATGCAAATGTTGAATGAGTTTTTGTACTGTGCCAAAACTGCATTGTGGCTAACTGACTGCCTACGAGTGAACTTTCCTTCATCCCAGGGAATAATACTTGATACTTAATGTAGGAATAAAATTATCATCATTACTTTGATACCTAAAGCTTAATAAATTTTGACCTTCAGACAAAGAACTTTTTTCTCTGGTGGATAATATATTTCGCTTACAATTTTCCCACTGTTCTAAGTGACAAGGTATCTTCATTTCCTGGCCTGTGCTTTCTCTTAATAAGCAACTTCTAATTATTGAAATCCTAACTGGTCATTTTGATATTATCTAGAGACATCCCACAAGTCCAGGACTGCTTGGAAAGCCTCTATCTTTACAAATAACTGATTACCCAAAAGTTTCAATTACCCCTCAGAGTCTCAGCTTAACATGGCTTAACAGATATCCACTCTCATGGTGAGTGCAAATATCCAGTCATGCAGGCATGAATGGCTGATAAATGGATAACCAACAGCACACTTACCTACCCAGTTCTTCTTTCTTCTACATGCTCTGAATTAATATTTGCAAAGCAGCTTAATGAAGTGTTTCAAATATGGAAGGGCAAAAAGCCAAATAATGAAGCCAAAATTTTATTTATTCCTATATATTT
>VZRX01010923.1:0-102009 GCA_013398075.1 Notiomystis cincta
GAGCTGGGGAAGGGGCTGAGCTGGGGAAGGAGCTGAGCTGGGGAGAGGGCTGAGCTGGGGAGGGGGCTGAGGTGTCCTCACAGCAGCAGGGGAGACCCAGCACGCCGGCAGCACCACACCTCCCTGTCCCAGACCCAGCCCACTGCCAGGTGCTCCTATGCATTAATAGGTATGGACATAACAGCCATCAGAAAGAACATCTTCCTGAGCTGTTGACATTAAAGAGGCACTAGGTCTGTGACAGACCAAGGGATTCTATTACATACCTTTAAAAATGGAATTTAAATAGCTACAGAGCAGCTTGCTAATAGTAAATGGCAATAAAACTTCTCTGCCAAATTTAAAAAAACACATGAAAAGAGAAAGTTAAGAATCTTCCCCATTGTCTTTGCCTACTACACACCTTCCAAAAGACATGGCTGGATTTTGGCCTTGGTACATGGAGGAATATATTGCTAATAACTAGATCTGAATTTGTACTTAGGTATGTACTCCAGGGAAAGATATTACCCGGGTTGTCTGCAGTTGTAGCAACTCATTACCATAATCTTTCTTTTTTTCTTCATACAGGCACAGAATTAAAAATCAATTTCCTTCTTAAATAAAGATCTGGGGCTGGATTCATCCCATACATAATTCTGTAATTTCAGGTCCTCTTGATTGATTATTTCTTCAGCAATCCCTAAGGATCAAGAGTGGAAAATTTGAAGGGCAAGAGGATGTTTGTTAAACACAACTATATGTGCCTTAATGCACAAACGATAAATAAGACCAGAAAATATTTTTCCTGTAATAAAATGAAGACTCCCTTAATCTCCAGAAATTCACTGCTTTTCTTCAGAGCAAACATTTATTGGTAATGTACACTTTCCTGAACTAGGTAAAACTCACAGCTGCAAGATCAGTGGTGGTAAACCAGAGGACTAGACATGAAATGAATAAAATTACATGTAAAATTTAGTAATAGAAATACCTGAATATTTTATGGGACAGAGTCTTCTGAGATATATTTATTCAAGGCAAAAAACCTCAGGCCTATGTTCTTGAAGATATTTGCTTAATCTGTGGTTAAACCTTTTGGTCAAACAGGTTAAGTTATATCACTTTACATCCTGAAGGACAAACACTGCCCTTACTTGATTTGTAGATGTAAAAGATGCTGGAGGCAGTGATGGAAGCAGTTTACACGTTTTTACTTCTATTACAACCCTACTTCAATCAGAACCAGAACTTTGTGGCAGAAATTGCACAAATATCATACATATAGGTACAACTTACACCCAGAAATTCAGCACAGGCGAATTAATTCCATAGCAGCAGAGGTAAATTTTGCAGAGAAGTCTCTAGAGAGGAGGTGTCGCAGTGGGGATGGGCTTGGAGCACCTGGGGAGTGTCTGGGCTGGGGGAGGATGAGCTCAGCTCCCTGGAAGGGCTGGGGGGAAATTCGGGCACCACTCAGGGTCTGCCCCAGACCCAACTCACTGTCAGAAACCACTGCTCAGAACAGGACTGAGCAATAAATACAGGAGCCATCAGCCATAAGCCTGAGTGGAGGGAAATGGAATGTAGTGCTAATAGTCTCAAAGTATAAATTAAAAAATTTAGGTCAGAATATGGTTTTCATAATTAATAAAAATGGTAACGATTGTACCATGTAATAAATGGTTACAGGTGTCGTGTAGGGCTGAATTATTAACAACACCACAGAACAGTTCATTGCAATGCTACAATCACTTTTTAAAAAACATTCTTAATGCAGCAAAATATCTGAATAAGCCAGAATGAGCATTATTATTATTATTATTATTATTATTATTTAGGCTGCATAAATGGACACTAGTGTTTAAAAAATCAAAGATATTAAAGTCATGAGTAGCAGAGCAACACTGACAAAACAGCTAAACTTCAAACATATTATTTTCATAGCCAAATCAATTTCTGGAAAACCTTACAAGGTAAAGGATATACTACTAAACCCTTTGTGTTATTTATACAAATTATGAAAATAAATGATCATTAACTAATTTATATGTATTTCATTATGAACTACATTATCTTTTGCAGCCAGCATCATATTTTATCAAGAAATTTGTTGGAAACACAGGGAAACTGTTTAATTTTTTTTTTTATTCATCAGTTGAACATACTTAATATTATTAACTGCAAATTAGAGTGATAACAGGAACAGACCTAGAATATGTGCTCTGAAGCCTATAATGATGCATTGCACTACTTACCATTCAGGACAGACCTTTCAATTCAGAAAGTGCTGAATGCATTACCAGGCCCATTGTCCAGAACCTCTGCCAGACATATCATTTGTCTCTATTGTGGTAATAAAGAGATTCCTGGCATTCTGGCATTAAGAAACCAGAAGTAATATATTAGTTTTACTTTACCTCTGCTACTTAATAAGGAGCACATACAATAGAGCACACACTTCAGGGGACTATGAGGATAGTATCCTCCTGAATGACAGACTGCCTGGTTGATTTACATGAAATACCAAGTGCTCGTATGAGAAAAGGTTAAAATTAGATTGACGAGCAAATGTGCTACCAGACTGCTGGCTGACAAATGGCAAAGTTATGCCAACGTATTACTTATTCTGGAGGCGCCCAAGAAGCAAGCGGGAGGGGAGTAATTCATGTGCTAAAATATATTCACATTTAGCATAAACAAAGAGTCCTCGGGGTCTGCAACAGGAACATATTAGCTACATGTAATTTATGCCAACCAGTAAGTCAGTGGAACAATTTCATTATTAGATATGGAATTTGAATGACTTGTATTTTCTTAAGTCAAGGGTGGGCTGCTCTACTGTCATTTAAATTGTTTCAGGATAATACTCTGATGAATGATTACATTGTTCTTCCAATAAATTGACTGTTGTGCTACATCCTCCTTCCTGCTACCAGCCACACAATGAAAATACAGATTAGTCATGTAGCTTTCACAGTGGCTCTTGGATTATAGTCTGGCAGCTTCTTGATCACCATAAAGAGCAGGCTGATTCAGTAGTGGTGACTCCTTTCCCTTTCTCTTTTCCTTTCAGGAAGTTCTGCTGAGATCCATGCAGTCATCCATACTAAAACTTGTTCCCTAAAAGGTGTGAACTAAGGAAAAGTTTTGACTTGCCCAAATAAAGGCAGTTTGAGCCTTAAAGCAGTGAAGATGCATCACAAACTGACCTTTGTGCTCTGGGCATGTCTGCAGCTGGAAGTGGAGTTTTATCATTCTATGGGTACAAATATCAACCCATCAGAGAAATGGGCACCTCTGCAAGCATCATCTTTAACCATCAGAAGTTGGATTTTGATGTTAATGAATAACAACCAGTCAGGGGTGTCTCCATTTTTTTGTCTATAAACTAAAAACAATGTTCTGAAAGAGATAGAAACAAATTACTGATGCCTCCTACTTTTAAACTCCTTTTGCACAACTGAACTAATTACGTCATGAAAAGTTGTTACTGTATGAAGTGGACAATGCAAAACTGTATCTTTCTCCCTTCGCAGCCAATGGTAATTCTGCAGTTTACTCCTGTGGAATTACAGGTTGGCTATAAAGTGAATTTTTCAACATGTGAACATGAATTAAAAAGGAATTTACAGAGCAGACAATACGAGCTTGAACCTGGTCTTCATTGGAACAATTTTTTGATATTTTGTTAATATGAAGTTTCATTAACACTGAAGCTTTAACAGACCCAAACCCATTTGCCAACCTGTTTCCTTAGGGAAAAGTGTTCTTATTTCCTTTCCAATCGCCATGACAGGCAGCAAGTTAGAGGAGGGAGTTAATTGTCCCCATTAGTCATCACCTTGTCAGGATGACTGGCAGTCAGTAGCATTCAGGCTTGCTTGGAAAGCTAAAGTCAGTTGAGCTCTCCTTAAGTCTGGATGGGAGAGACACCTCTGGACCTGCTGCCCCTCAGTGACACCTGAAAAGCTGGTCCAATATTTTATGCCAGGTCTGTAATATGTCTGTTAGTTCTTCTTCTTCCAAAACTCCTGTCAAGAAACAGGAGAGGGGAACAAAAGGCAATTCAAGGTTTGAACCCCACCAGGTTCTCTTTCTACCCTCCTCCTCCTCCTCCTCCTGCAATATTATTCTTCCAAGTCATTGGTGACCAAAGACATGCAGGAACAATTTGTTACTATCTAAAATAATCCACTAGAGTGCAAAATAGCCTCTATAAAAAGAGTAGCCATTTCTGGAAAAATCTCTGCTTTAAAGCTATGACATATTAAATGGAGTTTACCAGCAGAGCCCTCACAAGTAGCTGCTGGAAGCAGTTATTAAAGTAGGTATTAGGCTAGATGCAGATCTTGTGCAAACAGTTGCAGCTCCCGTTGACAGGCTGGTTTCAGTCCTCGAGGCAAGAGAGAGGCAAAAAGTGAGAGACGCTAGCGGAGCATCTGCCAGTCAGAGCAAAAAAAGTCTGTCTTGTTGGCACAGCTATTGTCCTTTGGTCACACCAATCCTAATTTGAGTCCTGCTTGCAGCAGCATATAAAACCTGTGACAAACATAGTCATGCTGACATTGAGCTGGATGCCAAAAGAAGATAATCACAAGTACTTGAGACTGCAAAGAAAAAAATCCCAAAAAACCAAAATAAAACAACAAACCAAAACAAAAAAACCAAGCCACACACAGGGAAGGAAGGCTTTCAGGTCTGAAATTGGGGGTGGGGGGAACTGTGTCTTTTCCTCCCCAGACCTCATTCAACATTAAAAAAAAAAATCCTCAAAAATTGCAAACACATGCCTGGATCAGGTCTTTCTCCAGAAATTCAAGTCTGTGTCTCTGCATGGTTTAGCCTAAAGCTAGGGTGTATGCAAAACAGAGAAATACTTGGTATTTCCAGACTTACAGTATTTTTATTCATGGCTGTCTGTGAACTCTCCTACTTGTTCTGATTGCTCTTTGGGTCTTTTATTGTGTGTGATACAGCAATCTGGCCTGGCCCAGAAGTGAATCATCTAATTACTTTGAAGACTGACAAAATCCCTGGCAGAGATTAACAGATGCTTCTTGTAGTCCACATCTAAGGGCAAGTCTGTGCAGGTCAGAGCCACTGGCCAGGCCTCAGGCACTGGGGATGAAGCCCAAGGCTGTGTCCAGCAGAACCAGAGGGGAACACAATAGTCCAAAATGCACTGGCAACAGGATTCTCCCTGACCAAAAAGGATGCTGCAAAAAGCTTCTGTGATCTGAAGCACTAACATCCTCTGTGGGTTATGGTTAATTTATTCATTAGATTCAAGCTGTACAGATAGAGACAAGCAGCAAAAATATCTATTTCTGTGGGCCCCTTCTCCCACTTTGCCACATCTGCATTAGTCATCTGGATTGATGTGTAAGAAGCCCTTTTTAGTGATCAATGAAAGGTTTTCTTGAATGAAATTTGCAAAAAATGAGCTGCCTTTTCTACAGTACTTTAAATACTCAGAACAATTTTGGTTTGTGGCACAGATTTTTCATTTAGTCCCCAAGGCACCAATTTACTTTCACAGCTTTATCTACTCCCTGAGAAGGTATTTGTTTGTTTTTCACTGTGTTTGGAACAAGTACACTTTCAATTGCCATGGCTCTTATAAAGATATAACAATAATAAAACAGATGCTCCCAAGAATGTATGAAAATAGACTGGCTTTGGGTTAATGGGAAAAAGGTTTCCAACTCTGGTCTGGGTTGAACCTTTGCAGGCTGCTTGACTTCTCCAGAACTCCCTTGTTGTTTGTTTCCTTTTTTGTTCATCTGTAACCTACAAGCTACTTACCAGCTCTCCCTGATCTTGCATGGAGCACTTGTATTTCTGGTGTGGTTTCTATTATAGTCTTTTTTTCCCCCCTTGCCTGCTGTGCAGTGAAGGCATCGTTTCATTAACCAAAAGAAAAAAAAAGTTTTTATTTTCCTCTAACAAAGACAACCCTCTTGTTATCTTAAGGAGGACGAAAAATGCCTTATCAGAAGTGTGAGCACTTGCACTGCACTGTGCAAAGGCAGGATGAGGTTTCACTCCCTGATGACACGCTATGAGGGGGTGTTTACCTCTCGTGGTTATTTCGGCTTATCCCGGTGCCCTCTGCTGGCTGCACCAGGAGCTGGTTTTGAGCTCCTGGGTGAGCTCAGCAGCTCTGGGGCTCTGCCCTCTCTGTTGCCCCGACAGCACCAACAGCCGAGAAGGTACCAGAGCAGCAGCCGAGAGAGCCTGAGTCCCGGCTGGCACCGAGCATCCCTGGAGCCCGGGGCTCTCACCCCTCACTCATCTCGTGAGTCCGACTGAACAAGGGCAGCTCCAGCAGTGGCTTTGCTGATGTAGCACAACATTGCTTAGGAAATAAATTGCAGCCTTGAAACAGGGCAGCACCACACGCTGCAGAGCTGATCCCCACTTGGAAGAGATGAGCTGTGCATATGTGGACTGTAATACACGGAATGATATGGTTTGTCCTGAACTGTTTTTCCAGAGATGACTGGCTAGTTTCATCTGCAAAACACTCTTTAGGAGAGGAATTTCTGTAACTGCCTATTTTTTATTTTTAAAAAAAAAATTTAAGAACTGGAATCTGGATTTTCCACACTGTTGTACAAAATTCACCCTAGAATAGAGGGCAAGGCTTGCTGTTTCCAGAGACACCACAGTAAAGACAGAGCTAGACCACTCTTAAATAAGAACAGTTCACATAGAAACAACTTAAACCCCAAATGTTCCCATTCTTGGGCACAAGCTTCATTCCCTACTGCTGGCTTTGCTCTGTAACTTCTGCAGCTCAGGGCACAGTGACTTGCTTGAATGCACAAGTGGCAAAGGGCTTTTTGCTGTGTGAAGCCTGTGAGCTGCTGCTGAGCTGCCTCTGTCCCACTCACGTCAGAACCCTCTGCCTCTGGCAGCTGGAACTTGTTGAAGTATGGAAAGTGAGCAGAGCAGGGCTGAAGGAGGTCAGGAACTGACAGTCCATGCAGCTGCTGACTTCTGGAGCATTTCATTCTTCTGACCTGCACTGGCCTCTCTTAGAGCTGTTTGAAATCTAGTTTTCATTCTGTTCTGGCAAAGACAGCAACACTTGGAGCTCTTCGAATACCCTTCCCTCCAACTGCATTTGAATGTTTTCCCCACTAAGGAAGACCTGGAGTTTGTCAGCCCTTACTGCAGCCCCTGTCCTGTGCCTCCCTTCCCTCTCCACAGCTCCCTGCACATGAGGGCCCGACTCTGATCCAGCCCAGCTGGGTAACCTTGCTCAGAGTGCTGGGAAAAAAGCTGTGAGAAAGTCTGGCCAGATAGGAAAGGTAAAATCAGAGAGAGAGGTAGAGCTAGTGGGACAGGACTGCTGGGAGCTCGAGGGTTTAGGAGGGAAAGCAGCAATGTGGAAAGGGTATAAAATCTAAAAGAAGAAAAGAGCAAGACAAGTCAGGAAGCATCAGGTCAGTCAGTTTGTAGGGAGGGGCACAGCCCCCACGAGAGGGGCCCTGATGGAGCCTGGCAGAAGATTGCAGTGTGGCAATGTTGAGGGTTGGCTCCTGGGAGCTGCAGGGACTGACCCTGCCCCTCCTGCCCAACATCTGCCTGGCCAGCAAAGCCACTGCTGGTACCTTGCTGGGAGCCCAATGGCTTGAGAAATCCTTTCTTTTCTGTGGGCTGGTCAATGAATAACTGCCTCAAGTGCCTAGTTATGTATATTCTGCTTACCCATTATCTTTGAGACTGGCTAGAGATACCAGAACAAACTGATGCAAAACCAAACTGGTAACAAATACCTAGAAATATATTTTTGGGTTTTTTAACATTCACTGGAAGGCAAAAGAAAAAAAAAAGGGAAAAAAATTAGTAGTGTTTTTTCATTGGTAGGAAAATATTTCCCATTGGGAAAAGGCTGAAGCACACAAAGGAAAAGTAATTTTCTATTTGTATTTGGAAAAAGTTAAAACTATTTACCAAAACATAAAATTTACTAGTAAATTTTCTCGTGAGATTCTTTTAAATCACTGTTTTATTCCATTACCCTTAAGTGCTTCACAGACATTGCTTAAAACCATCATCCCTACGTGTGAATTTCAGGTGGTTAAAATACTAGGGAAAATTTCTACTGCAGGTGACTTCTTTCAGATCAGCAGAGTGCATGTGCAGAAACCATTTTCCAAATATTATTCCCCCTGGTAACCCTTGCATGCAGAGCTCTGAAACAATAACACTGCTTAGACAGCTGCCTGAGCAGGCTGACCTGAACACCTGCAGTGTGCATGCGGGAAGTCTTTGGGGTGCCACATACCTTCATTCCTTCAGTTCTCCAAAAATCCCTTTGCACTGCAGTGAAGCTGTCAAAAGAGGTCAGTTTATTCAGCTGAAGGGAGACCAAGGTAACACAACAGAATTCAGAACACCACTGCTGTAGGTACTGAGCGAGGGGACAGTGTTGGAAAAGGCAAGATAACAAACAGTTAAAGCTTGCCTGTGGAGAAGCTGGCCTTTCTTCTGGGATGTGGAAAAAAACCCCAGTAGTATTTTCCTGTGATATGATTTCTTCTTTACTACAAAAGTGGGCTGCACAGCTTTCTAGTAGATGTGGTTAGAGCTGCCCTGAAAAGGAAAGACTGACTCATTCCACACGCAGGCTTTTACACCCTCCCTCTGATCACTGCACTGTAAATCTCTGCTGTTCTGACATCAGCTTGGCTTTTCTTAGTCACTGGAGGAGAAGTTGCCAAACAGAATAGGTTTTGTATATCCTAACCCCTATTCTGGAGAGAATTAATGGACCAAGTCTGAAAGCCAAAAGCCTCAGATTTGTTTGGGTTAATCAATGCCAGAATTTGTTGGCGGGGGAAGGACACAGACGATCGTTCACAGTTGAAGGAGTACGTCAGTGTGGCAAGCCTCTGCAAGGTCACACACGTCTCAAATGCCACCAAATAACACACTGGCTTTCACAAGAAGACACTGCTGGACAGGATGCATTATCTTATTCCAATGCTTGTGCAAGTTCACAGAAATTTTTGGAGCAGTTGATCACAGCAAAAGGAACAAGTGCAGTGAAGTGTACAAACCCATATAAATATTCTGGCACATAAAATGCATTTCTGAGATGATGTTTCTGTGGCAAATTGGGTGGCACAGGTTTAGTCAATCATTGATTTTGTCTGGTATAGTAGAGGTACCATGGCATGAATTAAAGCTAGAAGGGGAGAGCAAACCAGCACTTAGTAACTTTTTTTCTCGATGAGAAGCTAACAGAGTATCAGCAAAGTGCTTTAGACTACTCTAGCCCAATATATGCAGTCATTGGCAGTTGCTCAACAGTACTTGGTTTTACTGCTTGTTAATGCATTGCTTGCACTTGTCTTGCACCTGCCCAGAGCAGTTAGTTTAGAAAACAGAGAAAGATAAAACATTATGTTCAGTGCCTAAAAAAGGCTACTTTGTAATCACTAACAACCAACAAACAACAGGGTTGGCACGAATCTTGCACAAAACATTCATATTGGTACACAACCATTCTACATGAATCTGATACTTACCCTTATTTGTTAACAGGGTAAAAAAATTATTACCAGCATGTCTGCAAATAGGGTTCAAAACAGGTTGTATGCAAGAGGATGAAGTCAATATTTGAACAAACTAGATGGTAATGAATTTTATTACATACAATAAAAGTGTATTACATAAAGACATTGTATTATTGCATATTGCCTGATAGGAATGACACACAGAAGCTTGTTAGATCAGGCAAAAGATACTAACCTGAAAAAAGCATTCATTCTTATCAAATATACTAAGTTTATCACAGGGATAATTAGAAAAGCAAATAGAGAGCAAAAAACATTTCCAACCTGTATTATTCTGAGTCTATTTACCTACAGCTTTTGTGAGGAGTATTCATACTTATTTTAAAAGAACATTAATTATATAACAAAACCCTTTTAAACTTTTCTGTATTCATCTTCTCATGCATTGCATTTGGGATAAGAAACATACTGAGCCAATATTTCAATGACACCCCAAATGGTTAAAAGGTACTTTTTTCAGTTACAGAGGTTGAATGTTCAGTAGCACAGTGTGATGTTTTTTCTCTCCATCAATCACAGAATCACAGAATGTGCTGATTTGGAAGGGACCCACAAGGATCTTTGAGTCCAACTCCCTGCCCTGCACAGGACCATTCCCAAGAGTCACACCATGTGCCCAAGAGCACTGTCCAAATGCTTCCTGAACTCTGTCAGACTTGGTGCTGTGGCCACTTCCAAGGGAGCTTGTTCCAGTGCCCAGAACCTTCTGGGTGAAGAACTTTTTTCTGATATCCAACCTAAGCCTCCCCTGACACAACTTCAGGCCATTCCCTTGGGTCAGTTATTGCCACCATTGTTGAGAATGTCTTCATTGCATAAGCAACCATAGATCAAGTTTCCCATTCTCCAGGTGAGTTGCTTTGCCAGCTCCACTGGAACCACATTTATTCTCAGTATCTTGCACGAGTACTGCATGACTGGAAGCTCAGGCTATGCACTGCCAGCAGCATGCCCCCACCTGTCCTCCCCAGCAGGCTGCCTGGCCTGCCACAGTGCTGGCAGAGCCCCTGGCACCCCTCAAAGCCAGATGTGCAATGAAAAGAACTCCCAAGCTGGAGAGGGCTCTCCAGAGCGGCACAGCCTGCAGTTCATGAGCCTTCCCTTTGCCTATCCAGCTCCCATAGCAAGGAGCAGGAGCCCTCTGGATCATCCAGCCCTGCTCTCTGCCACTGGGAGCACCCTGGGGGCCCAAGGCTGGATCAGAACCCCTCTCCTGTCCCACACATCAATTCAAAGCCATGTCAAGACCATGCAGTTGGTAAAGCATTTGGCTGAGGAGACACAAGATTTTGAATTCTCCCCTCTTGCTTTCCCATGCCTTACTTTGGTCAGAGCAGTGCTCTACCTGATACATACCATCAGCTTTGGTGATCTTGCCAAAAGGATAATAAAATCAGAGATTACCTTTAGAGAAATAAAGGGCTTAAAGTCAGCAGTGGAAGGCCAGCAGTGGGGATCTCTGAACCCTGGTGAAGCATCACCTCTGCTCTCCAGAACTGGGCATTCCAGCCAACACCAGCACACGTGGGAAGACAAGAGCACTTGTGGGCAGTGACCCAGTGCCATGAGGTACCAAAGTGACCCTCCACCTCCAACCTTACCCCAGGCAAATGGAATTTACAGCCACAGCACACAGGTCTGGTCGCACACAACTCCCCATGTGGGCTGGCACACAGCAGAGCTGAGTTCTTGCACCCAAAGCAGGCATTTCATCATATATTTTTCAAATACCCTGTTTTGTCTGGAAGAATTAGTGACTTTGTAGTGTGGGGAAAGAGTTAAAATTTGGTTTTGACAAAAGATTGAGAAGAAAAAATACCAGGCTGTCAAGGAGAAAGCAATTCCAAACATTTCAAAATAAATGCTGAAGTTTTACCATCACCTGTTTGAGTTTTGCCCCAGTGAAGGAAGGTCTGAAGGAAAAAGACGATGCATTTTTGTTTTTTTGGATCTTTTTTATTCAAAAGTTTTCAAAGAAATAAAACAGAAAAAGCTAACAATCTAATCAAATTTACAGTTCAAAAATGTCTTTTGGCGTTTAACAACAAGTCCTAGGAAACAAAACTACAGAGTTATCTTGAACCGGACAAATAAGTTACCACTGGCAAGTTTGTGGCACTAGTAAAACAAAAATAAAAAATTAACTCTCTTGATCATATAGATATCTCTATGAAAATCTTTTTTTTTTTTTCAATCTGTACAAAAGGTCTTTCTTCATAAATTAATTTTTTATAATTTAATGGCTGTCTACTATGTGATGTTTAAGTAACTGATTATTTCTTTATGTACAGAGGTTAAATTTCCCAAATCTTACCCAGACAATGAGTATGGCACTTAGTTCAGACATTTCTGGCAGCAACTCTTCCCTCCCTCTAACACAGCTATCATACTGCAGTTTTTAATTAATGCAAAAATAGCAAGTAGTGAGAGATCCAGGTTTGGAAAGTTACCAAATACAGGCAAGGTGCTGCAGGAAGTCTGGACTTTTACAAAGCAGTAATATTCCAGGGAGCATAGAACCAATAATACCACAACTTTTTAAAAAAAGAAAAAACAAAAACACATCTCTTATGACTATGCATTTCACTAGAATCTACACTTCTCAGAGCAGCAATTTACTTTTGAAACTATGAAATGTCACCGACATCTATACTCCAATACTCACACAAAATTTAAAAACTAAAAAATACTTGAAAGAAACAACTGCTTAGCCCTAGCTCCCGAGCTAGGATGATTTGGTCTGTGGAAACAGGGAGGGCCAGCAACCTGTCCCAATACAAAAGGAAATAAACTTTGAGGTAGATAACTGATCATATACAGCTGACCAGAGAAGTACACAGTTTTGGAAGACAACTTAATTTATCATTCGATTTAAAACATATGCAATTGTAATAAAGAGCTTTAGTAGCAGTGAATTATCTAATATGTGAAGTACAAATAACTGTGTATTTATGAATCAGGAATTTCATAGTTTCAAAATTGGTTTTCTTTACACTTAACACTTGTAGTGATGATGTAAAGTGTGGCACTGCTTGGATCCAAGTCTTCCTTCATGCTTTTGTGTCCATACATCAATTAAAATTATAAAACCTAAATGCAAATGTACAAAAAAGGCACATTCTCTTAACCGCAAACTGGTCCGGCAAAAATAAAGAGTACAGAAGACGCAATGCTGAGACAAATCAGAATTATTGGTTACTGGCTCTTTGTTCTTTGGTAAAGTTACCTTTTAAAAGTGCCAAGTCTTTTTATTTTTATTTACCTACTATAGAGAGCTAGTACCCAATCAATTATGCTTCTACTTGAATCTCAGCATATGTTTGAAAACGAGTCCTTTAGCTTTTGCCATTTTGCTGTAATAGCAACTTTTGTGTTTGCTAAGTCTCAGCACAATCCTCATCCTAAAGCACTATCATTAGTATAAAGGAAGGACAAAAACATTCGGTGATATCTCCACCCCAAACTCCCTACTCTACCTATGCTAAAACTAGAACATCAAGTTAGTTTCTGAAAAAAGGCAAAAAAAGATTTTACATTGCATCATACAGCAGAGTTCCTAAATCATTCAAACTACCAGAGGGAACTATTGGCATATGGCCTTACAAACAATTTATACTATTAAAATTTCCCCAGTCAGAAAATGTGTTTCACACAAAACATTTTTTCCCCTCTTGCATTTCACTACCTTACATATTATGTGAAAAAATCATTAAAAACACTTACTACACATTAAAAAAGCCAAATTTTCAGCAATTTTTATTGACTACCTTTAAAAGCCCTATGCTGCTGTTTTACAAGGCATAATAGACCAGCTCATTTGGTCAAAGCATTCTACACCATTAGTTTGGACTACTTACTGAAACAGCTACAGCATTGAAAGATTTAAGGCAAATTGGAATTTATAGAAAAGGATAAGACACTTCACACTACATTAAAAGAAAAACAGAAAGCTAAGAGACCAGACACTATAACTGCAACACTGCACTAAAGCAACACTCACACACTGCAAGCACAGAACATCGTCTTAGATGTTTTACTATTTTAAACTTCAGAAAATCCATTTCATACAAAAGGAAAAAAAAAAGGTAAAAGAAACAAACAAAATAAAAATAAACCAAAACACAAATTCTGTCATGCACGTGAATAAGTCTTCGTGGTCATCTGTGCATACCCAGAAATTTGAAGGTTTTTTTTTTTGCGTCATAACACTTGATAAAAACTTTTTTTTTACTAAAATAAACCTGTTCATGGGAACAGCTACTAGATGAATTTAAGGTTTTTCTTATGCACCTTATAGAACTTATAGCAAAAATAGTTTTAGTTGATTTCATTATAAATAACATTTTCAAGAACCTGTGCAAAACTGTCAATAATTCCTAAAGCACAATTGATCAGTAAAATCCATGATTGTTTCAGCCTTTGCACCCTTCTCCAGGCCAGGTGAACACTGGACATCTGTAACACAGAAAGGTCAGAGCTAGAGCAGAGTTACAATCACACACTTTTCCTCTAACGTGGCTGCCCACAACACTAAATCATGTCCTGTTTCAGACAGCTGTGGGAAGATTAAATGAGTCTGGGTTTGAAGCTGGGAAGGGGCACAGGGGGCACTGTGGGTGCTTGGCCCTGCCCAGAGTAAGGCTCTCCCCCAGGACAGAGCCTGCGCTGCATCTCCCCCTCTCTCTAACAACTGCTCAGCACACAGAGCTCCCACGGGGCAACTGTAGGCTGCACTCAAAGCTCTTCCCTTCTTTGTTGTAGCTGTTCCTTTTAACTGACCAAAAGGGGTTGAGTGTGCTACTCCTGTGGCATCTCCAAGGCTTTTGATCTCTGGAAAAGGAACAATAACTTTCTTTTTGTGCAGCCTCAAGGAGGCCACGCACGACAGCTAAGACACACACAGCTACTGTGCCTCCCTGATGGTAACACTGAACATCAAGTCAGGGCTCACCAAATTTGAAGGCAGACTTTTTAATCTACTTATGGGTTTAAAAAAATACCCAGCTAATGACAAAAAAGTTTAGACAATTTTTTAATTTTTCAAAGCAAGGCAAAGTTTGGTATTTTAAGGCTTGTAAATTTGTAGGTGCATATAAAACAGGTTTGGCTTTTTTTTTTGTCAAGTCCCTTTGACTATTTTTCACATAGGAGCAACTTTTGGAAAAGAAGCTATAAAGTTATTAAAGGTAGCTGCCAGAGGACAGACACTGTGTATTTCTGATTGACTGCACCCACTCATGCAAATGTGCTAGTTGTAATTTAACCCTCAAATTATGGGAATATGGATATTGACTCTAAATAGGACGCTCTCCAAAGTTCTGCATGTGCATTTAGAAAGAAGTTTCAGTTTGACAATGTTAACAAAGCCATGACAATCAAGAGACTGCAGTGTTCCCTGTATTTAGGGCACAAAGTAACTGTTGATTCCCTCTGCTTCACCTGTCTGAAACCAGACAAGCACCAGCATGTTCCAGGGACAGAAATACCAAATGCCATGCTCTGAGGCTGAAATCAGCTGGGTAATATTAACCTTCCCACGTGCCCACTGCTACAGCTCTGCTGACACAGAATTCACTGGCTCCTACTGCATATCAATACAGGTATCCCTGCTTCTCTGAAGAGTAAAATAAGTGGAGAACTGACTTAGAGCAAACACACAGAATTGCTCACAGAGCTTGGAATTCTACATAGACTCATCAATAAAAAAGTGTCTCAGATGACAACAACAACTCATCCTTTCAGGAGACTTAAGGCTGTTCCTCCTGCCTGGCCTCAGTCTATGGGGAAAGATACTGACAGGCTGGGAGAGAGAGGCAGGATGGGGATGTGCCATGCAGGATTAGCTTCGCTGGCTGCCACAGATCCCTCCTGGTAAGGAGGTTTTACATGCCCACAGGGAAGACTAAAGGCAAAACAAATAATTCCTTGAAAAGCGGTTAACACCAGGCAACAGCCTTGGCATGGCAAAGGTGCAGGAGTCATGATCTTAACACCAGGAGATGGATAACGAGAAGAGCCTGTGGCTTTTCTTTCTGCCTGCCCTGGAAGCAAATCAAGGATGTGGGCTTGCTCTGGATGCCAGCACTGGCCCGACGACAGGAATAACACAGGTCATGTGCTGTGCTGCGCAGGCTCTGCCCTCTGCTGGGTTTGCCAAGTCTCCCCACTGGTTTCTTTCTGTCCTTCCAGGCAAGAAGCTGTGGTGCCAATAACAGGGAGGAGAGCACTGCTGTCAAACAGCTCTGACCTGCAGGATCAGAGCTAATGCCAAACAGTGTGTTTTGTTGGAGCAATACATTTTAGAGAGATATCATACAACTGTAGCAAATAACTGATTTTGATTTTTCAGTATCAAATAAATGCCACAAGGGTTGTAGAAAACCCTTCTAACATGGCCTCCAGCACATTATTGCAGCTGAATGGAATTTTTCAGTGTGAGGTCTTAGAAAATGTGATGTAGAAAATTATGTAGCCAAGTTGCCTGGCTTACAAGCACTCACAAAAAAAAAACAAAAAAAAACCACAAACCAGTTAAGGAAGGACTAAATTCCAGAGCTTTACAACGTGGATCATGGAAAAGGGAACTGTTAGTACAAGCAACATTTTAAGGATGGAAATGAACAGAAAGTGAAACAATTTTGTATGAAGTAAGTTCAGGTAAAGCTAATGATTTGCTAGTAAAAAAGGCCATGCAAGCAGAATCAGAGGAAATCTGGAGCAGAAAGTAAAACTCTGGAATTAGAGCCAAATGAGGACATGGATTAAAAACTAATTGACAAAATTCTGGACCAAATTGCTTTTTTCTAGAAAAAAAGGATGAGCAGGGAAGTCTTCAGGTAAAAAGGTCAGTAAGGATTTCTACCAGACTGCCTCCCTGCCCATGGGTCTGTAAGTCAGCCACAAAGCTGCTTCTAACCTTACATGTACCACAAAAGTAGAGCATGATATGTCTATCAGTACAGTTCCCTTTAGCATTTTGATTCTTGTATTCTTGCATTAATTCATTGTTGTTCTGTATACAGCATGCTGCTGAAATGAACAAATTAAAATCCAACATAATCCAGTTATGGTATAGAGAAATTACTGAAACAATATTACTCAGAATTCATTAATTCACTTCTGGATCCCATGTTTCCTTCCCTGGCTTTCAACTCTGGCCAAGTTCAAATCATCTTCACTGTCCCCAGATATTATAATGAGAATTATTTATATGACATTAAAAAAAAAAATCAATACAGAGTACTGTAAGTTAGGAAATAAAGCATCTTTGAATTCACATCTTTCATGAGACAGGACGATCCCCTACCTCACAGTTACTTATTTTGCTGATACGTGTATGGAGAATGGTCACTGGATGTCTCTACTGTAACCTGCTGCTGACCACTGGCTTCCTGCAAATAAAAAGGGAGACAAGCCATGAGACACAAAATCAAGCAGCATTACCTGCAGTCTGTATTTCCATTTGACTCATGCAATCAACAAGTCTTCAAATCTAAAATCTTCCTCACATTTCTCAAGTGAGGTATTTAAAATCTGGGGTGTTAACTGTACCTTGATTTATATTTCAGCAAACAGAGAAATTAAATGATCCTGCAAATCCTGTATTTCCTCAGCTGCTTTGATGATAATTAAAAACAAAACCCTCAAACTTTTGACATTATAGAAATAAATAGATAGAGTAAATATCTGCTAGAATATTTTCTGTCTGCAGATGTAAAAGAGCATTTTGTCCCTCTCCTTTTGAAGGGGAGGGAGAAGAATGAGACCTACTTACCACACAAACACTATGAGTACTCTGATGGGATTGGCACTAGGCAACACAAAGAATTGTAGATGGGACTTTGCACCAGGCTCCCCAGAAACCAGGCAATTAATTCAGCTGAGAGTGCTCTGGCAGACAGAGCAATCAGGTAATTACCAAAAGTACTTCTCTGATCCACATGGGCAGATGCACCAAACTGAATCAAACAAATTCTGGAGTTTCTGGATAAATAGACTTTGAAATGAAATGTTTTTGTCTTACAGGCTCTGGAAGAGGCTGTCTGGAACCCATTCTGAATACATGGGCTGCAGCATACCTTGCCTAGCTCCTCTGTTAGAAGTACTGACCTATGAAGGGGTGTAAGGTAAGCCAAAATAGGAGATAAATTATTTAGTTTACTTATTCTGTGCTCTCCAACGAATCTTATAAATTCCTCTTCAAAGGAGAGATTTATTAGACAAACATGTACAGTATCCTGAGATGCCAGGGGCAAATCAAGAGTCTTTGCAAAAAGTTACAATCAAGGTCCGGTGGTAGATAATTTTGTACACAGGTAAATTAAGTGAAAGATCAAAACTACAAAACATTCCCTGGCTTGTTACTGTGGGAATTAGGTTTGACAAAACACAGGGTTTGCCTGAGCTGTGCTACTATAGCCAGTATTTGTTGCAATACTGGCTATATTCTTTGAGGATAATGACATTTTATAGTTCTAACACATATGGCATTCACAGTACATTCACAATTACAGTATTTGCCTTTAAGCACTAATTTTCCTAGGAACAAAAAAATCATATTCATATTTCTCATCTCTAGTCTTTTAAAAAATATACTGACCTCAACAGGAACTGCTGCTGTCTGGACATGTGTGTACTGGGGGATGTAGGCTCCTTGCATAGCTGTTGTGGCTGGCATGTACTAGAAAGACAGAGTCCATTACATTGAGTTGAAGCCCAATATAAGTGTAAAAGCATTCAAAACACCTGCCATGATATTTCTTAACAGATATCAACTGTTTCCCTAAAGCAATACACAGGAGAGGAAGACTTTTGCATCTGAAATCAACAGGCTTTCCAGAAAAGTCATGTATCTGTTTTGAGAAAATTCAAATTTATATTTCAAAGACTATGTAAAAGACTTTTCCTTCTCTGTTAACCCCAACCATTGTATTTTCTTTTTTTGACCCAATCTGGTCAGAAGAGTTTTGCAGTTTTGAAGCTGGCCTGAATCTCTTCTGATTTAACTTCTGTTCCACACTTTAAGGGATTAGAGTTGCAGAAAGGAGTATAAAGAGTAAAACCATTTTTTCCTCTTTTGGATGCAACTCTGAAGTTACCTCCTGGATTCCTTTCATTGTTTTGTTCTATTTTTATTTACCCATTTCCAATTTCTGATCAGTTAATAGACTGAATAAAAGCTGCTGAATATGATTTGAAAATTGAGACAGTTCCTAATAATTTATTGGACAAAAGATGACTTATAGGATTACTTTTTCCCACATGCAAGCTGCAGAGGCATACTGTGATCTACACACAGTATTTTCTACTTGGGTAGGTTCTATTTTGTATCAAATTGCTACATACTGTTCCAGTACTGCCTAATGAAAGGTGACTCATCTGCTGTGTCAGAGGGCTTATCATTGATGCAGGCTGTAGTGACATGGTGTGGTCCATGGAGGGAGTCAGAACAGCACCCTGTTAGAACAGAGAAACAAAGAAATGGTTGCAGCACTCAGATTTTAATTTCATTTTTGATTTGAGAGTCTAAGTGTGGACTGTCCTTCCGAGGGGATGCACCGCAAGAACTCTCCTTAATCCCAGGCACTGACTCAAAAATCAGGTCTGGGGCATTCTGAACATTTTACTTGAGCATATGTAGATGCTCAAGGTGGAAGATGTGCTTTGACACATTCAACTGATGTGCAATGCACTTCAGAGACCTGCTGAAAATTCTTTGCAGAATATGAGTTTAACCAGATGCTGACTTGAAAGCAAAACTTTGCACATTACCTGGTACAGATTCACTTAGCTTCAGCTTTGGAATTCCATGCTTTAGGAAGAAACTTTCATCTCATCTTTAGGAATGGCAGCTTTGGAGGAGGAAGGTTTGTGTTGGAGAATTCTCCCCATCACACACAGGACAGCTGCCCTCCTCAGTGGCTGGTTTTCATTTCAGAGGGGTGACTTAGCAACGCTGCTTCTTTGTCTAAACACCAGCTGCTCTCAATGACATTTCTATTGCACCATTTTGTTAACTTCACAAAAATTATACTCTAAACTTTTAAACACTTCAGATTGCTAAATATGGAGGGCACGCTCATAAGGTTTTCAGAGTTAACTGAAGTGGAAGATTATCAAGAAATTTCATTTTACCAATCATGTTCCACAAAAACACATTTCCAAATACTTTGTATGACTTATGCTTGCAGAAGGTGTTGATTAAAATTAATGGAGGCTCAAAAGTAACAGAAATAATTGCAGTGTACTGAAAGCAAGTATTTTGAATCAATAAGTAATCCTTAAAAAGAAACAACAAAAAAAAAAGAAGTATAGAATATACTTGGAAAAACAACCATGTGATCAGTGTAGATGAAATGAGTCACAGGCACATCAAACACTGAAAGAATTTCCTGTCTGTAGACTGCAGGCTTCTCTGAAAAGCAAATGAGCAAGACAGCACCCGTCTTTGCACAGCCCAAAGCTGAACTTCAGTCTAGAATCTAGGTCTTTATGTGCAACTGTGAAATCTCATCCTGAGTACCTTGAAACTAATACACCTTACAGCATTATAACGTATCAGCTCTTGTCTTTCGCAGCATTATTTGCAGGATGTTGCTTTATGAAAATCTGTTTTGATAGAGAAGGAAGTTAAAACCTGCTTTGTGTATGTGTATTTAACATCAAAAACCACAAATACAACAACAATTAAGAGTGTGAGAGGGTGCTCTGGTTCAACATCACCTTCTCTGCATGCCCAAGAAGAAAACGTTCTGCCAAGAAGATTTACATTCTATAATCTGCACGGAGAGGTTAATTAAAGTCAAGACAATATCCTTTCTATATCTGGAAACAGACCTGTTTGTTAATTATGGGAGTGTGTGTATTAAAGTGCCTGTTATTATTAGTAATGCTCATCTCAAGAAACCCAGTCAGTCTCAGATATAATAGTACTTAATTGGCAAATGACATAGACAAGAAGCAAAATATCATGGGAGAGTAGAGATTAGAATGCCTGACAGTCGGGTACAGATGCCACAGCCAAAAGTGTAGGGAGACCAGCATTACTCATGAGTGGTGAAGCCAGAACAAGCTATGCAGGTTTTCTCAAATGAGTGCCCATAATGTCATTCATATCACTACATCTATCTGTCTTTCACCAATTATCCAGTCTGAACTATTGCAGACCTATTCTAAAACACTGGGTCTCCAATTTCAGCTCCTGAAAGGTAGACAGCATGTAAAATATTTGGTATTTGCAAAATGCTTTCCATTTAAAGTAAAAAAATAAACCTAAAAAACCCAACACCACTAAGTTTCCTCTTGGAAGTTTTCTCTAATGGTCCTCCTCACACTGATGCTCTGAAAGTAAAAGCTTTCTTTCTTTTCCTAATAAAATGAGGCCCCAATTCAGATTACTGTTTTTGTTTAGCTTTTCATTTTGATCCATGGAAGTAACTGTGCAGGAATTTACATACTTCCTGTTGTTTAAAGTATGTAAAATGTTTATATAATAGATAAACACAACAATGGAGAAGCATAAAAACTTACTGGGTGCTGCATTATATATGGTTGAGGCTGCATCCAAGAAGGACTCTGAACCTAGAACAAAATTGGCATTTTATTTTTCATTTTACACATTCTTGAGATACTCAAACTTAGATATAGTAATGATTTAAATCATGTTAACATGCCTCCTCCCTTATATATTGATTTTTTAATCCAACTAGTCATTCTGTGGAAAAACACTGATTTCTATGAAAAATGTATTCATTGTAACCTGTAAATCAGAGGAAAGATTTAGAGACCATATACCACATAGACCTTTCAGAACAAAATACAATGGTTTTAGTGCAGGTTTCAGAAACTTTATCAAGTACAATGAAAGGGGTCAAATAGATGAATGACAGATTTTTGCTATGTTGAAAAAGGAGGCTCCTTCTGTCATAGAAATTCCTTTGTGGAAAAGTAATTGGGATCTCTGAAGTTATAGCACCGTTTGCCTTCTAGTGTGATCAGAATAAAAGACATTGTACTTTCACAACTGAAAAAGACATCAGGAATTCTGCTGTAATCTTGTTCCAGGAAAAAGGAGAAGATTTAGGAGAACTGAGACATTGTGGTTATTCCCAAAGCACAGGAAGAGGAGGCGGTTCTGATGAGAGCCCCTGATCTTGCAACAAGCACATTTTCTCTCCAAAACCAGTGACCACCCAAATACTTCAATTAGAATACCTAACTTTGCATGAGTGAATTATAAAAAGGGAAACTAACAGGTTATATTGTTATCCTGGTTAAAAAGAAGCTCTTTGAAAAAGTGTGCTGCAAGAAATACTAAAGGTAAGGACAAGACTGTTTCCTCCCCACGTGCTGTAGGTGTGTGGGGCAAGGCAGGATTCTGGCCTGCACTGCACACAGAGCTGGCTCACCACGGCTGCCAGACATTTAAAGCCCTCTAAATGCCTCTACCATTATTCCCAGAGTCCTGTGAACAGGACAGGCAAACACACAGCCTTGAAAAAAACCCACGAGAGGTATTTTCTGGAAAATGGAAATATTTCTTGCCTCCTTTTGGTACGGACTTCCAAATCACAGCTGGGTTTCTCTTATTTTGTTTTGGTTTTTTTTTTTCCTTTTTCAGTCAGGAAAAGAGCAAAGAGGAGTTCAAAAACGGAATGGAAAAGACTGGAACACTCCCTTTCCTCAGGCAAAATCTTAATGGCAAAAATACCGGTACAGCCTGACTAAAGCTTTGGCTAATCTCACACTGTGATAGTAACTGTGCAGTCATCTGGGTATACAGGGGCTGCAGAAACAAGCACTAGCCAAAACTTTACTCAATTTGTTTACCTGAATAAGGATAAATCTAGGAGCAGGTTATACCATGTCTCAAAGGAAAAAAAACCAAAGAAAACTGTGCTTGTGTGAAATGTCCTGTTGTGTAGAAGGCAGAAAGGGTTCGGTGAGAAGGGATCAGTAATGAAGATGTGACTAATACTCAAATTATGAAACTCTTCTGGCCAAGAACCTCCTTCCTCCCCAATACAGAATACTTCAATTTAATTTTCAATTCCAATTACTGTGTCACTTCAAGCATAATGATATTAATAACTCCATCCACAATAATTTAAGCTCCATGCCATGTATATTGAACTACTGGTAACTACATTTCTGGAAACATAATGGATTGTGGTCTGCCTATCTCAATAAGCCCCAAAAAATAATACTGTATTGCTAAGTAGTATGTTTCCATGCCAACTTCCAATTTTTACTTGGATTCTGAATATCAGAGAGTCTTATATTGATAAATAATTTATATTTTAATAAAGAATAGCAGCTAATTTTACTGATATATTTTTCTGGGTAAGAACTTACTGTAATTTCTGAGGTAATGCAGTACCAAGCAGAATGATTCAGTATACTGAAAAATACAGTCTAGCACTGTCTGCCGAGAGCAAACATTGTGTTGCATAAGTTACCTCAGAAATTAATATAAAAATAATCCAGCTGCCCTTCACACCAGAGAACACTGCTTTAACTCCCACACAACACTTTGCTCACGCAAGATGACATTAGATCTCCAGACTAATATTAGACAACTCTTCCTCACCCTCCTCACTGGGAACTGAAGGCTACATGGGAATTTTTGCAGGAGAAAGCTGATGGGATGGCCCACAGTGCCTCTGTCAGCTTTCTGTGTCCCCTTCCCATACCCTCTGTGCTCATTCACACACAGCACATTCAAAAGCTCAGTGTGGCTCTCTCACCAGAAAGCAAACAGCCCCTTCTCCTTCCCCTGACACACAGAGGTAAGAATTCTCTAAATTTAATTAGTTGGGGTTGTTTATGACTGGAATCACTGCTGTTTACTCCATCTATGTGTTACAGAGTAAAATGCCAAAATAGCTCATCATTTAGCACACAGTGGCATAATTGGCATGTCTCAAGCAGTAATTACAGAGCACACATCTGAGACTGCCATACCAGTTGTATTTGAAACAATTTGTTTGGAATCCGAAATGTATGATGCCCTAAAATTGAGGATTCCTAAGAGATCCATATCAAAGTACTAAAATGGTTTCATATAACTTCTCAATGTGTTGAATTGTATATCAATATCTCTTGTGAGGACTCAAAATGGCACCTATCAAAATCCCTCTTCAGAAAGCTTTCAACTGGTCTCTGAAACCACAAATGTCCACAATTTATGTTTTAATTTATTATTCAAAATAAAGCAACCTTTGGTTTAGAAATACTGTCCTAGGTTATTAAATGCTTTACTCCTAATACAAAAACACTGAATTTGAATGCTAAAGTAATTTGAACTCTGATCTCTTTTTTCAAATTTCCTTCTCTAATGTCAAGAATGTTTCTGTACACTTCTAAGTACAACTACATAAGATATTACTGTTGAGATTTCTGAGAAAAAACAGAGAAAAGCTACAAATGCATGGAAAAATATCTTTAAAAATTAATTTATTAAATCAAGAAGGTTTTAAATAAAGAATAATTACTTCAGATATACTGCTGACATTAAAAGAATTTGACTGAGAGAAAACAAAAAAATCTGGCATGAAATGCAGAAGTGCCTACAAATGCCTCAGCCATCAGCACAAGTTGGAGACTTGGTTTTGCAAGACACCAGGATCTCATTAAGTTGCTGTGCTTCCTGAAACACACTCTCAGGTTTTCAGGCTGTCACTTTCGTGCAGTACAGCACAAAGAGGCCACTTCATTAAAATGAAGCATTATTGGAGACCTCATAAAACCAGATGTAACAATTGATACATAAACATAAGTTGCAGTGAACCATTTCAGCTACCAAGTCCTAAATACAAACCTGGTATGTAGAAACCGGAGAAGCAATATATGGCGTAATGGATGTCTGGGTGATCATTCTGTTTGCTGTAATACTGTAGGGTGATGGATAAAATCTAGAAAATGCAGAAATATTATTAAGTGCTAGTTCTGTGCATCTTTCATAATGCAAACATTTTTTTTCTTAGTGTGCCATTATTGAACATACCCGTTTTGTAAAGCAGCTGTGGTTGGATCATATGTGAGTGTCATTCCAGCCTTTAAAAAAAAAAGTGGAAAAGAAAGAGTTGACAAAATTAATTTCAATTGTAAATTATTTCTCTTATTCTTTCTTTAGTTGTCTCATTTTTAACTGAAAATTTGTATTGAAATAATTTATTACCATAACTTAGGGAAAGGTTAATTGTGAATACAAGGTTCCACCTTCCCATCATAAGGAACAAAACACAATCTATTGAACACCTGGCTAAAAGAACATGTGTGTGTTTGAGATTCAGGGCACGAAGATCATTATGTTAGGGTGTTGCCTACAATATGTGAACTATAAGAATGAATGGGGAGTGCAATTTTTCAGAAGGTACATTTGAATGTTCCTGTCTAATATAAATGAGGTGTCTAGGCTTGCTAACCACAGTAAGTCTATGAAATTATTATCTTGAACATTAAAGATTAAAACAACTGTTGACTAAAAATAATAGTGATGCATGGCACTGGTATACTGTTTTAATCTTGTGAAAGTGATGTGCATTTTAGTGTTGCATAGATCAAAGGATTATTCACTGCATGTAAGCACAGTTATGTTTCTGGTAGTTTAATAATATGAGAAAGCTGAAGTTTATTATATGACCAAGCTGAAGGAGATTTTATTGTTCACTTTAATGAGATAGGACTCAGCGTTTCACATTTTGCCTTTTCTCCTCAGAAGAAAGATGCAGTTAAGTATTTTTCTTATAGAGACACAAACTGTCAGGTAAGAGTTGCTTGCACATTTTTAATATGCCAAAGACCCAAGCCAAGAAGTCTCAATGCCTATCATTTTCCTAAGCATTCATTATTGCACACCCACACTAAAGCTTGAAGGGAGGACTTACAAGTCTCACCTCGCCTTCTCTGTGCCATGCTCTTCCATTCTGTATGTATTTATTCTGATTCTGTCTCTTTTTCTGTCCTCCATCAGCAAACTTGCACAACAAAGGTTCTGCAGGAACTGAGGAAAAAGAAGAAAAATTAGTTGAAGTAACATTCAAACACATGTGTTCAACTCTCCAAATGAGGTATGGTTTTAAGTTATATTCCAAATGTGACAGTTAAATAAGACAGAGCTGTACTACAGCATCAGCAACTGTTCTGCATAGCACAAAGACAACTGCCACACACAAACAGAGCATCTGGATTGCCTTATATCTTTGTTTTTAAACTACTGCTGGAAAACCTGTTGGAAAGAAACATGGTCTGTGTATCCTGAGTATGTGTCTCTTGGTGTGTGGATGAATAAGAACTTCCATCTGAATTCTGAGCTTTGCCTCTTTGGAAGCATATGTAAGGAGGGTGGAGAAAAAATCTGGCCAAAGGTCTGTAACATTCTCCCCACCCCTTGGAGGTTTCAGTAATGTCCCAAAACATACAAGTGTTTTCCTCATCCAGAACAGGCAGAAGAGCTGGCACAGTACATCCACTTACTCCAGACAGCAAGGGAGAGTGGGCACCTTTATCTCCTGACACCTTGCACAGGGAAAATGCCACATATGTCCACTCCTGTTTTATCTCTGTTCTATAAAGAACACCCAATGCAACCAGAAATTCTTCAAGATTGTCCTTTTGGGGTTTTTTCCATACTGCCGTGAAACAGCATTACCACACTTTATTATTTTTTATTGTTATTGTTATTATTATTTTTCCTAATACAATCCTGACCATGACTTCCATTTTTAATGTCAGAATTGAAGCAATGAAAAGGTTTGCACAGTATTCATTCTTTCCCTCTTCCTAGCTTCCACGTTTCCAAGTACCTATGGCTGAAGCACAGCTCTGCTGCATCACACCACACCCTCCCTAATCACAGGGTGGAAGCACTGTTATGACTTGGATGTAAATGCTTCTCTGCCAGTAATTCCTGACCCATGAGCTGTCTAAGCTTTACCATGACACTCCTCCAGTCATTCTCTGTTTGGAAACATCTTCATGAGACATGGCTGGACCTGAAAACATAAAAGTTTCCAAATGCAGAGTAAACACATGGGGTGGGAAGGCCACCTGCAAAAAAACAACCCCAAGAAAAATTTTCAACAGAATCTATTAATGTAACCAGGGTGAGTGCTGATGTCTCTTCACCCTGTCTGCATTTGCAAAAGATGATTGGTACTGAAAACTTCAGGGATGCATAACCTGGCAAAGGGCTTGACTTTTAAAACTTTAAAAGAAGCATAATGGCCAAGTCATCCCTGGCTTTGGATTTCACACCTAAAACACTAGCTCTGGTTCTACTGGAAATGTATCCACTTCTTTCATGACATATCTTTTGACAGTCCTCTCTACAAAAAAGGGAGACAGAACTGGTGTGTGGTTCCCTGCCTCACCCCCAGCAGTGACCACACAGGTCAGAGACCTGGACCTCTCCTACCTGTGTGCTGTTGTACAGAGTCAGACTATAACATTAAACATGACAACCAAATTAATTTAAAATGTATTATCCTACAGAGAATGGTAATTAAAATCCTATAATCATAAAATAAGCCAAGGAAAAGGTTAGGCTAATGACACTGGAAAAACAGGAGACCTATGGACGATGGAGTAAATGAACAAGGAAATAACAGAAACCCTAAAGCAGGAGACAAACTGCAAAATATTGTCTTCAAAACCTTGCATTTCTGAGGGGATCTTTGGCATTCCCAGAACTGAGTTTTGCTTTGGGGTCTTCTATTATGTGAAGCAACTTTTGTTTCAACATATTTGGGGCAAAAAGGTACTATATCAATATGGTGATGGATGATTTGATGTTGCTTTACAAAAGCTGTAATTAAATAACCTTGGTCAGAGCACACAGCATTTTAGTCCATATACAGTTCTGCTGAAATAAGGAGGTAATCTCAGAATATGTGAGCCAATATGGGTAAATTTGTCAGGTTCTGGTCTGAAATTATTTTGATTGATTTTACACAGTGAGGAAAACAAAAATCCATTGGACAATGAGAGAGGAGTTCCAAATACTGAAATTAACTGCCTTAAATGAAAAAAAAAAGCTCTTCCCCAAGTTGAATATCTTTGGCTACTTATACTTTATTTCAAAACATCTAGTTTTGTCAAAAGCATATGTGACTTCCAAAATATGCACTATAAAAATTTAGATGAAATCAAAAGAAACTGGCATGAGAAGAGTACAGAAAGACATCAGAAAAAGGTTTCTAGCCCTGTCATTCTGTATTATAGCATTCACAGGTAGTAAATGCTTTATTTAAAGCTGCATTATACTTTCATTAAAAATCCCTGCAATTAATTGTAAAAATCTTTTCTGAAAGCATTATTTGTGCTTGCATTTCCCATCATTGTCTCAACATAACAATCTTAAAGGAAAAAAAGGTAGAGTAAATCTGCCCTACTGTTTGAATAAAATGTTCATTAAAACCTATTTTAAGAATAAATCTGAATTTTTTGTCAGTACATAACTGAAAACAGCTACATTTTAAATAATTAAACATCTTCTGTGTTGCATTGTAAAAATTCTCAGACAAATTTAAAGAGGAAGCAAAAATGGAGTAAGAATTATACACAGGTACTGGATTTTGCATATGTACTATCCCAAAGCTGCAACAATGAAGAAAACCAAACATATAAAAAAAAAGCCATCAATTTGTGATCTACCAGAAGTTAGTGCTCCATCTAGCTGAACACAGATCCAGCCATGGGAACCCCTGTTTCTCTGACCTTCCACCTTCCCTTGCTCCTCTCTGCACCCATGAAAGAGGCCAACTGCTCTGAACATTCCAAAAAAACCCAGTGCAGACCATCCACCTAATGCTACCAGCTGTGAGCAGGCTGTTCAGCATTGGCCCTCCCTGATGGTGGTTCAAGATCTGAATGCTGACAGTGGGGATGGTCCCAGCTGAAAGCCCAACCGCAATTTTTGGCTGCTCTTCCATACATGTGACCCAAATGGCACCCTGTTCATTCCTGCCACAACACAATGACTGATGGTCATCACAGGGAGGGTCATGAGAAGGAGATAAACCTTCTTGGGAGCCAAGTATGACCTACTGATCTCCCTCCCACCAAAGAATGAACACAGACCTTACTCTCTCCAAAATTAAATCTGAACTTTGCTTCCTCAGCTTACCTTTTCTCGTATTTTTCACAAATACACAGCATATTCTCTCTCTTGCACCTAAGAGCATGCATATAATAGATGTATATTTGAACAAAAAGCTCCAACAAGTCCTACAGAGCAGTTAAGCAATCTTTTGTAGTCCAGGAAGGAAGGGAGAGTCATTTTTATTGTTTAATTGCTGGGAACTATGCTGGCCCAGTGATGAAGCAGATCATTAATCATTCAGTGACTTGTCTGTGTGTGCAAGACAAAGGCAGAGTACAAATACTCTGAGCTGCATTCACAGCTGAGAGGAGCCTGATGTAAAAGGCTGAGACTTAGAGTGTAGTGCAGCTTGGACAGCATGTTTAACATGCCCACTCCTCTGACACCCAGTGAAAACCAACCCTGCAATGGTTGCAGCTGCTGGTTGAGCTGCAGCTTCAGAAGGGATATGGAACCACGAGCCTTCCTGGCCTCCAACAGCAGGTCAGGGCTTTAAAACTCGGGTGTGGAAAGTGCTGATCATCCCCTCCTGCCCTAAATCACTCTCCTCTAGGGCTGATATTTCTACAGAAGAGAGATGTGAATGCAATATTAGTCCAGAGAGTAAATTCTTCCTTGTAGACACTTCATGCACATCTGTACATTAGAATTCAGTTTGTCTTTGTCCAGTGTCTACTCAAATTAGTACCAGGTGATAAATGCAAGAACAAAAGTGATGTTCTTTGTTGGACCTTGAGTTTACACCCTTGACTTTACATGGCTAATTTTATCAACTTTCCAATAAACTCCGCTTTCAGTTACTAAAAAACACAACAAAAGAGTTGAAAAATATTATTCTTTCAGTCAGTTTTCAATTAAACTGCATCTTTTAGAGTCTTTCATTGCTTTTTTCTAGTGCAAAGCATATGGGACTTAATGAATTCTGACATTAAAACATCACTTTAATGATAGAGCAAGCCTGTACAGCTAGAAACTTTTGCCAAAGGCTGTAGGAATTAAAATAAAAATTGTGCAACCCAAGATCAGGGTAGCTTTATATGTTTAAAGAGAAATTAAATATACTCTTCACCATCCTCGTCTTCACTTAAACATAATGCTCAGGATTACATTGTTTTAATAATTTATACAAGGTTTAATAATTTGTTACAGAAGGATATTTTGAGTGGTTTTAAGAAGCATTTTTTCTTTTCTATTCTTGTGTTACTTCTTAAAACTAAGCAGCAATTGCAAATTATGGGAGTTAGAGCAGTAAAACTCACAGATTTCACAGAATATTCAGAGTTGATGATCCTTGTGGGTCTCTTTCAACCCCAAATCTTAAGTGAATGGTCCATACAGGGATCAAACCTACAACATTGATGCCTTAGCACCATGCTCTGACTAGCTGAGCTCATCTCAGGGTCTTGAGGAATGAAATTTTCATTCCAAGGAATTAAATTTTTGTTCCTCTGCCTTCAGTGTGACAACCAGGAGTAACATCAGCACTGTCAGTCCAAGATACCATGTAGCAGTGGTTTTCAGGCTATGGTTCATGTGTTTTTTCTAAAGGATCTGTGAAAGATAATTGAAAGAAAAACTGAATTTATGGTCAAGCAGCATAAATTCACTAGAGATCTTCAGTGCTGGATACTTTGTAAAGGTAAGAAACTAGAAAACACTCGAATATGACTGAGAGAAGACAGCTACCTCAGGGCTCCATTTTCACTCCTCCCTGCATCAGAGGGATGTCCAACACCAGATCACTTCACACACTAGAGTGTATCATTGCTGGTGGACCTCTTCCTGGTCTAGTCAAGAACACAGGCAGGAGCAGGGCCCTCACACACTCAATTTTCTCCCTAAAACAGAATCTGAGTGACCAATATCTTTATCCCAAGTGAGATGAAAGGGGTGGGTCATGGATAATTTTTGATTTTTGCATCATCACCATAACCTGCCATTCCTGAAGTAAAAATGCTCTCTACCATACACCCACTAAAACAAAATCTTTTAAGTTCTTTTTTTAAAGATATTAATTCAAAAGATATAATTCATAAAGCCTACAGAACAGGCACAAAACTTTCCTAACTTTTTAACTTCTGTAGTTCTCATTTGAAACATAAGAGGGACAAATGCACTCAGAATTCCACATACCTTACCTATTCTAGAGCACAGCTGCTTTAGGTAATTATTTATATAACCACTCTCATGTATCAGCACACAGCTTCATGCTGCTGTGACTGGGAGGAGATGCCTTTCACGACGTTTCTGCAGTCCCTGTGGATCCAACACAGGACTAACAGACAGTGAACACTGGGTCTCATCTCTAGGCTGGAAGGCTCAGTGTGCTGCTGCTCTGCTCTCACTGCTCATCTGCTGCCTCCTGGCTCTTTACACCAGTCTGGTCTGTTTCCTCCAATTCACGACATGACACATACATTTCACACGAGAATAGAAAAGCTTTAAATATTACATTCTTCCCTGAAAACAACAGTTCTTTAAGAAGGAGACTGGAACTAAACACAGAAGTTACTTTAAAATTATAGCAATCATATAATAGTTATAGGTATATATCATAGTATCATAGAGAAGATAATTAAATACAAAAATTGAAGTTCTGAGTTTGGTTTTCAGTGATAAAATGGAGAGGAAGCCATAGTCCATAAAACACAACCAGCTAGTACAATAACTTACATTAAAAAAAGGACAAACTCCAACAACAAATGGTGAAACTAATACATTACTTTGAGGAGTTTCAGGATTATACCAATTTGCAGTGCATTTCAAATTACTCTCTGAGCTAACCTTTCTTGTTATTTACTGAAGATAAACAAGGGCACATTAAATATTGAATATATTTCATGAAGCTAAATAAAGCCTGAATAGCCAGTTACATCTGGGTTTAGCTTGCTCAACATCATAAATGCCCAGTCACTCACTTAACTCTGGAGCTGACACTTTTGTGACCACCCTGTGTTAATTCCTGGCCTTCTCAGATTCTTCGAGGTTTTTTTATTGTATCTTCTCATGCTCCAGAGGAGGTTTCACTTAAGCTTTCTATAACTGTTTAACCCATTCTTCCATTTAAACCCAAACTTGGTTAAAATAACAAAGCTGCATTATGAAAGCATGTTTTTGTTGAACAAATGTTCTTCCTCCCACACCTATTTCATTACAGGCCCATCTCTCCTACCCTCTTCATCCTGATAACAGTGTTTTTAGAGCCAGCTCCCTTTGCTGATTTTAGCCAAGTTTCTAGGACACAATGTTTTAATTTAAACATAGTCCCACTTCTACAATTTTGTTTTGCATGTGTTTGAACTTGATCCTTTATAATCCAAATGGTTGCTAATCTATTTCAAAACAGTTTCCTAATCTTTGCTTGTTCAAGAGCTTTGCTACTACCAGCCAATTTTCTCTGTGCAGGTAGTCCAAAATCAGTTGCCTCATGACCCTGCCCCACTTTTTGGCAGACTGCAGTAAACTATAATGCATAAATTGAATTCTCTAATAGACTGCATTACTGGACAGGGGCTTGCTATGTGGTATGGAACTCCAGGAAGAATTTGAACTCCATAAAAACCATTGCAAGGAGCAATGAAAACTTCCCAGCACCAGCATGGAAATGTAGAGTTTAGGCTGTACCCTATACAACAAAATTGAGGGTCTTTAAAAACCAAGGTTCTCACAACTCCCTTATGCACCTGATTATTTGTGTCTTTTTCAGTATCATGGAAGGTGAGACCCATCTCATTTAACTGACTTTCAGACATTTGGAGTTATCCATTTCTGGGTGACTGATGTAGCCACCCTTTGTAACCAAAGGACAGTGTCTGGAGGTGTGTTTTTCTTTACCTGTTTAGACAGAGAGCCTGGACAACCTCTGTGCAAAGTAAGCATTACAAGTTCAAGCCTGTGAGGTGGATTACATCTTGAGACCCCTGTTTAGTTTCCACTTTCAGACAGTGGACAGTTCTGTGCAAATTTCTTGTCCCATCACATTTTTATATTAAATATTCCCTTCATGCTGCAAAAATCATTCCTACAATTCCATGCAGCAACTTTTTATTTCGACCTAGTTGAACCTCATCTTGTAAGGGTGCAACTCCTGCTTCAGCAATGACCCACTGGAGACAGAGCATGATTAGCACTGACATGCTTGATGGCTCACTCATTTAGAACAGGAGTGAAAATACAAATTAACAAACTAAAAAGCACTATCAGAACCTTCTGTTACAGAGTTTTAGTATCGTTACTGTTAGTTTATACAGAGACAGGCTGTAACATTTTTACTAAATGTAAAAAAGTAAAAATTACAATGTAACTAAAGTAACAAATGCAACAATGTGCTTAAATTTACCAAAACTTTGTAACAAGGTTTTAAAAAACAAAAATCTCAGCAATTAATCCCAGCGCAAAGGGTCTGTGAAAGTAAGGCTCAGGAAGTCAAAATACTGCATTAGATTAGTTTTGCTGAAGGGAGTGGTTTCCTGTGCTCTGAAGCATTTTCCATCCTTACAGCAGCACAGACTGCCTCAAACTGGAGCAATCTTTCAGGGATGAGGCATCTTTGGAGTTTCACTAAAGAAGCTGCATTCTTGTCTGCCTGCCGAGGGCTCCTTCCCTCCTCCTCAGTGACGGGGCCTGGCTGCACAGAACATGTCACCAGTGGGATATAGGCAGCTTCAGCAACCACATCAACACTCTAATTTGTAAAATTCCCACTTGGGATTCTCAATAAAATGCCTACTGAAAGCTGCCTGGAATTTCAGGCATGTATTCTTTCCTTGTTTATTGTCCTCTTTACTTTCTATTTTACTCAGCAGCACTGAATTTCCTCTCCTTATTTTTCAGTGTTCATGGAATATGCATTTTGTCTCTTAGAAACAGCGCTGACAAAGCAGACAAACTGATGAGGAACTTGGTGTGACAACAAAATGTACTAAGCCTTCTCTGAATTTTGCCTTGCACAATATTTCAGAAGCAGCATTCTATGCTGACCTCCTTCCTGAAGGACTTTAAAACCTGCACTGACTTGAGAGTCGCAGCTCCCCAGTGAATGATCATGCCAGGCACTGCCACAGAGACCGTGTTTTTTCCAAGCAAACATTTTTTTGAAAATACTTTGAAGAAATCATCAACAGATGACAAAAACAGCCCATTTTTGCCTCTGGAAAAAGCCCTGTCCATGGACAATCAGCCAAATTCTGTTCTGATACAGCTATTTGTTTCCTCACTCCAACTGGGATTACGTGGGATGTAAATTTGTACATAGCTGGCATCTTAGCTGCTTGTTTCTCTGCTAGGAGAGAACACCACGAGATTCCTAGAAAAGGTTTACGACAGAAAAGCAATATACTGTGTTCCAAGCAAGCATTACAGCCTTCCAAAAAGACACAGTTTAATTTTAATAAGCCTGCCTCTAAATGAGAAGCCAGATACAACAATCAGTGTAACAGGCTTCCACCATGTAAGCAGTAACCCATTCATACATCTTGTAAGAAATATATGCAACATACCAGAAACTCCTGCTGGTGTCTTTATGAATTTTCCATTAAAATGAGCAATCACTGCTTCACATTTTTCTGTTGACTCCATCCTAAGAAAATAAAGAATAATTTACATAAATTAAACACTCAACCAGATTCCCATGTTTGTGATTTTTTTTAAAGCATACTTCTTGCTTTTTCTCAAAGCATATTTCTTGCTTTTTCCCTCTTCACTGCTGTGGCTTGCTTTCCCATGTGTGAACAATGGAGAAGATGTTTTCTAAGAACATATAACTTCAGAAAGGTAAAGCCAAGCTCAATTAACATTTTATGCACTCTGAGACCAAAGCCAGTGCCAAACTGAAAATAATACTCTTATTTACTCAGAAATTATACTGTAGCTGTCCAAGCTGCCTGAAGTGCCTCTGTTGTCTTGGAAGAAGCAGGACTGACTCACTGTCAGTCATAACAGAATCCTGAGTGTCTGTGCTGCATGCAGCAAAGGTTAATGCCACTCTTAAGAGAGGATTCACAACTGTCTGTACAGTTTAAGAGTAATAAACTCAAATATAAACCTGCCTGACTGCATGACCCAAACTGACCTGGCAGCTTTCAGCTTCTACACATCATCTCCACTAAATGATGCACCTGGCTCTTATTTAATTGTCTCCAAGTTCAAAACAGGAGGCAACAGCAGCACAGCTGTGATGGCTGCTGTGAATGTACCCAAAGTCTTGAACAGGTTTGTGCACTCAGCTGTGTCAGAGCTGGACTTGGCAGGCTGGGCAGAGGGCTGCAGAGCTCCTGCTGGCCTGGGAGTGGCCCCTGGCTGTGGCTGCACCCTCCTGCTGCAGTGAGGATGTGCCAGCCCAGCTGCCAGCTCGGACTGAGTCGCACGGAACCACCGAGATCTGCAAGATGATGTTTGGTTAAAGCTGAACAGATAATTTCTTTTCATTTGTTCATTAAGTTCTGTAATTCATATCCACAAATTGGGCCAATGGCCTCAACAGCAAAGAACCAGGACTAAAAATTACTAAGTCTTGGCATCTTTTTAACACTGATATCATTTCTGCACAGCCTGACAAAATACAACCATAGACAACAACCAAAATCACCAAAATTCCAGACTGAACAAGAGGTTTTTCTAATGAGTCTAAAAATATCTCTCAGAGAATTTTCAGAAGTTCTAGATTATTGGATCTGCATCAAAGAAATCTGATTTTTTTTTTCTCACATGAAACAAACAATATAATTTTGTTTCAGACTCAAGTCTGGACTTGATAAAACACATTACTCCCTATTAACCTAATAAAATCTCCCAAAGGCAAGAAATTAAAATATTTATTTAATGTCTACAGGTTTCTTGGAAAATTTTAACTTTAATTAATATTTATCCAAGAATTTTCCAATACAAGAAAAATGTTCACCTTGTAGAATGAAAGAAGTTCTAATTAGATATAGAAGCACTACTTATCCTATAACTTACATATATAAATAAACATTTATATAAAAATAACTTCACTCATGTATATAGGAAATATAAAATGCATAATAGACAATCTATTGAGAAAATACTTCAAAACTATTCTAATTTAATGTCTTCAATACAAGTGAGGTTTTGGATACACACAAAGCTTTTGGACTCCTGCATATGATGCTAGAACACTTCCAGTTATATTAGAAAAAAATATATCCTACCATATTTCCTACCACACCACTGATTCAAGGCAGAGGTGGTCAATAAGTTTAGGAAGAGGCTGAAAGAATTCAAAATGCCTACTGAATTTTAGAGTGGGTCTTACTGGATTCTACCCTTCACAGTACGAAAAAGTGAAAGGTACGCATAAAACACAAGTATATGAATGAAATTAAAATGCCCAATTAATTCTACCCCAAAAATATTACAAACATTTGTTGATTTGTTTAAGGGGGGCAGGAAGAAATTTTAGCAAAGCCTGAACTTGCTGGTTTTCCACTCTTAAATAATGAATATTGTTCTATTATTTCTAATTTTGTTCCTTTGTTACACCTTCTTGAAACTAGACAGCTTGATAAACATATAAAGTTGGGGGTCAGGGCCTGGTGGGGGGAGAGATTTAAAAATAAAGAAAAATAAAAATCACAGTGCTATGAAATAGCCCTCAGCCAATTCACAGGAAAACCAATCACTTAAAATTTGGCCTCATCAGGAAATAAAAATTGTTCAGTGTTTATCTGTGCACTAATTTTAAATTCTGCTATTTGTTCAAATACGGAGCTATTGTAATATTGGCTGAACATCTGAATTACTGAAATTTGACTACACAGAGATTTTACAACATATTTTGAGAATCCCAATTCTTTGCTCAAAGCATGCTCTTATTTTTGACAATAGAAGCCTTCAATTTAAAGCCTCTAAATTTTGGTTATTTTACTAGGCTTAAAGCAGGACTTAGATAAATAAAAACAGCACAGAAAATATTTTGATGAAGAGATCCCATAAAAAATAACTGCATTAACTAGAGAAAAAGTAGACTCATATGGACAGAATATTTGGGAGGTATCTACTAATTTATGGAAAATACTTCTTCTTGTTGATTTGGGCCAGATATTTGACTTAGCACACAAATATTTTAAGATTAGATTTACTGTAAGTGAATAAATGTATTTTCTTTCCCAGCTGACATCATGTTAATGAGCCTGAAAATTCAAAGGGCTTATGTTCAAAGGGCAATGATGAGTTCATTTTCTCCAAGGAACTAATGAAGAAAAACAACCAAAAAAAAGGTGTGGGGGTGGGGAAGAAGGTTCTTCCTTCTGGTCTGCTGCCTTGGATTCAAACTTCAAAAAGCAGAAAAGTCACGGGAGAAGTCTCTGTGAAGCGTCATGTAAATCTTGCTTACTGGTTCAGGGACAGACGAGAAAGGGGAAGTACAGAAAAGAGAAGGAAGTGGTTTAGAGTGAATTCTTATTCTAGATAACTGTCCAGTAAGAGCAATAAATTTAGATTCAGCCATCTAAGCACGATGAGACACAGCTTAACCAAAGGAAGAATTAACTGGTGGATAACTCCATCTCAATCTCCCTTCTCTTTAAAAACATTATAATTTTCAGTAATTTCTGCCTTTTCAATCAAAACAAAGGAAAAAGGCTGCCAGCATGGCTAAGACCAGCGAGGTACCTTGCAAAGCCAACACCACGGCTTGTCCCGCTCGAGTCCCGCAGTATCCTCGTAGAGATAACCTGCCCAAAGGGCTTCAGCATGTTCTCCAGCTCCTGCTCATCCATTGACAGAGGCAGGTTGGAAATGTATAAGTTAGTTGGGTCTTGTTCTTGTTGCTGAAAGAGAATTAAAACCAATTGTTACTGTTGTTGCCACTGACGTTTTGAATTTAAAATAAACAATTGCATATGACTGCTGGTGCAGATTTGTACTTCTCAGGCCCTTTTGTAAAGGCTGCTCTTTCCTAGTATTAGTGACCTCCATCTTCTGCCACTGCCTGCAGCATTCCTGAGAAAGTTCCCCTTCTCCTATTACTGCTGACACCGACATTTTTAAGTGGAGATAAAGGTGAATAATTGACCAGTTTATAGTCCGTGTTAAAACTGCATGGTTCAGATTTTTCTGAAAGGAAAAAAAAAAGTAAAAATGAGATAAAGGAAAGAAATCAGCAGACAAGAAATGCAAGAGTGGTGGAAAGCACTAAGAAAGCCAGATGTTAATTAAGAAAAGACTGGGATGACAACTGAAAAACAATATAAGGAAAAAAAAGAGAAAATGCATTTAAGAGTATGTACATTGCCATAATAACACCAAAAGAATAGGGTGATACAGAAGTGAGTGGGACACTGTTGTCTCCTTCCACACATGAAGATTTTTGACTTTTCATCAAACTTTTATATTATGCATTCAGACAATACAAAAGCCTTCCAAAATTTTTTCTAGAAACAGACAAAATGAGAGAGGAGGAGGGCAGCCAGGAGATGAGGATTGGGGAGGAGACAAATGTAGCCACATCTTTGCCCTTCCCCTGATCTTAGGCTACTCACTACTTTGTGTGATCTATGTATGTGCCACAAAATGACCCCTCAAAGAAATCTTTTTGACATTGATGATTTCCAGTGTTTGTCTACAGATTTTCCAGCTGTGGTTGGGGAGCATCTCTTTCATGCTCTGAACTGAAACACATTCTTAATCTACACAGATTGACATGACATGGCCCTTAAAGCTGTACAAAACTTGGATGTCATCACTGGGACCCAGGTATAAATTTAAGTCTCTGCAGGATGCCCACATTCAGGAGAACTTTTCTGGCATCAGCACTGACATGATCTAAAACATTTACTATTTTCATGGACTCACAGAATGGGTAAGGGGGAAAGGACCATGTCTGGTCATCCCAGATCACATTGCACAGGATTGTGTTCAGACAGTTCTCAGGTATCTCCAGTGAGGGACACTCCAAGTTTCTCTGGGCAATCTGGTCCAGCGCCCAGTAAACAAGTTCATCCTTATTTGCAGGTGGAACTCCTGTGCATCAGTTTCTGCCCCTTGTCCTAACATATTTATTGGCCCCAACATGCTTGATGGCATAGTCCCCAATGTATTTTCCTTCTGTACAAGTGGGCTGACTGGCTTGCTGGGAGGTTTGAATCAAACCAGACAACAAAAACAAAAGCATACTAAACCACAACACTTGCTTCCTGCCACTAAAGCATTTCTTAAGGTGATTATACTGTATGGATTGTGATATCCTCATGCAGATCAGGCATCAATTTGTCCTTAAGATGCCCTTATTTTAATAATATCCCACTACTTTTAGTAGCATATTGCATAATTTTATATCTTGCTATCTTGGATATCACCTCTTAGTTTGGGTTAGTTTTTCCTAGGAAGGAGAAAAAAATAAAAAAGAAATATTTGGGCTTGGGGGGAGCTCACAACTTTTAGGCACAGAAAGGAATTATCTTGTTCTAAAAACTAATAAAAATTAGAAATGGAGAAGCAATTCTAGGCTGAAAAACCTTTACTGATTTGTATTTTTACCCCAAGCCTCACACTCAGTTCAAAAGAGTTAATGTTTTGAAGTTTTCCAAAAGGATTTTTACAAGAAATTTGAATAAAAGACCTATAGGAGGGAAATATTCTTTAATTACATGCTCCTGATGTGCATGCCTCTGCCACTGGTACAACTGTAATTCCTAGCCACATCAAAATCCCTCCTATCTTACAAAACAACCTTTTCCAGCTCCCAAGTGTTGCCCTCACTGGCCCCTTTATGGTCCATTACAAACAGCATTTGATTCCTGTGTACAGTTTTACTTTTGTTACCTAATGGAGACATCCCCCTTCCAAAATAATACTGAATCTATACAGTACACAGACAAGTTTGGGGCTCAAAATATCTTATCTTAGGATGCCTGAATTCTTTCTCATATTAGAAAAATCAACAGAAAGAGAAGACAAGAAAATGGATTCACTGTGAGGCCAGAGCTGACATTAATATTAATATTAATTGCTGGGCAGCATTACAGTGGTTACATCTTGACATTCAGCTCAAATTTCCTCAGGCAGGAATGCAAGATGAAGAACAGCTTCCACAGTGTTAGAACTGCTTTGTTACTTAGACAGTATTAAGCAATTTTGGTTTGCACCTTGAGATATGTAGGCTTAACTTCCTTCTTTAATGAGTTCTATTAGCAAAAGCTTTAAAGGAGGTTTCAGGAACTGGCATTACAAAATTGCACTTATAGCCATAGCAAGATTTTCTGAAATTCCAAATAGTATTTGAAAGGAAAAGTTTTGAACGTTTTACTTTTTTTACAGGCTGTAAAATGTATTGCAGGCCAATATCCTAAAACTTCCCTAAATTATCAAAAATAGAGTATTAGCTAGAAAGTCAGCCTCTTTGCATATTTTTATTTAATTTTCTAATGTTTTTATTCTACAATAACGGAAAGTATGAATTACAGTATAGAAGTATTCTCATTAAAATTCTAACACTTGAAAAGATAAAAAAGGCCACATTTTGTTCACAGTAGTAAAAGTATAATATACATGCAAAAACCAAAACCAAACAAAAAAAAACCCAAAACAAACAAAAGAACAATTACATTCAGAATCCCCCAACAGAGAAAGAAATTCAGTCAAGTGCAGAAACTCAGAGCAACCATTCAGGTACCTGGGTAGAGCACACTCCCCTCCTCTCGGGCTCCTGTTGCAGCCCAGGGCTTCCCAGATTCCCACATTTTCCTGGCACTCTATCCAGGATGAGACCAACCATGAATTTCCTTGCCAAAGGGGCACAAGGACCTGCTGCCATTCACTGCACGTGCTGGCCATTAGGTTCTTGTACTTATCCACCTAGCAGAGAAAACTTCATGCCATAAAATCATGTAAAACTATTGCTAGGGAGGGCAGTGCTCCACTTTGGAAGAATATTAGCAACTTCACCACTAACCCACATTGCAAAGCCCTTGGGGAAAAAGAGAAAAAAGAAGTGCATCTGAGGAAACTGTTCTAAGGAAATTGTTTTCTCTGAACAGAAAGCATTTTGTGATGAAAAATTTTACTTGTGGCCCATGAAATAATTTTGGATTATTAATTATTTTGCATTATTAATTATTGGGTTTTGGTCAGGTACACTTTGAAAGGCTGACTGGACTTATTCCTGTTTTCCTGACCCTTTCTCCACATCAGTCTAGTACAGCCTGAATACTCCCAGGGATTCAGTCACTTCTGATTTGATCCTTTGGGGGAACACCCAGACCAGAGCAGACGAGGGGAGTTTGAAGCCACTTCTACACACGCCCAGAGCTAGAACTGGTAAAGATGGCAGGCACAGGAGGGAGATGAAAAGCAAAAAAGCTGCCAGCAGATGATAATGTCTCACTGAAATCCTGGAATACAAGTTGAAATTTCTTCCATCTGTAATTCTTCCAGCAAAATAGTTGAAATGCCAGCAAACACATTCCACAGTGCATTGAGGTGGTATCTGCACTGCAGGTGCAAACCCATGGTCACCCTGGGGAACAGCAGCAGTTCAGCTATAAGAATAAATCACAGAACCACAGAATATCTCAAGTTGGAAGGGACCCATAAAGATCACCAAGTCCAACTAGGTCAGGACAGATTAATTTAATCCACTTCTTCCTTTTTCAAGAAAAGGAGACTGCCATTGGTTCACAAAAGGGCTCATTTACAACACTCATCTGCAACCCCTACTACTGTTGGTGTAGATGCAAAGCAAGACTGAACTTCTTCTAGAGTGTATTTGGAATTTGATACCATTTGACAGTGGAAAACTTACACCAATTACTGTGCAAAACACCTCCTCTCTTCCTGTGAATAACTTATTTCACCATGCAGCTTCTGTCATGTCCACAAGGCTATTAAACCTTGAAACAGCTGTCTGGGTATGTTCTGGAGAGCGTAAGCAGCAAGTTAGTTTCTTCCCCCCAGAACATGCTGGATTCCCAAGCTGACTTCCAAATAGCAGCCACAACCAGGACCCTCCTTCTGTCTCTGTGCTATCTTACACAAAAGGCACTGTACAAACAGATGTTTGTCTTTATACAAGATTTTGTCATGGAAAATGGTTACAGTTAACAGTTAAAATTCAGAAAGTTAGGAGAAAGACAAACTATTCAACTCATCCCCCTCTCCTCTGGCAAGCAGGAGTTTAATACTTTAAGTTCTGTGACTTTCTTCCTTACCACAACCTGTCTCACCACAGCTTAATTCACAGGGTTATTACTATTATCTTTCAGAAGAGAAAAAGAATTCCTTTGATACCTGGGTTTTTAATTCCTCTTCTGGAATTAAGGAAAAAAAAAGTGAAACCAGTAAAAATACCTTCCAATTTAATTCAGTTCAAATCTTGCCTATACACTGTAATTATTCTAAGTGATTTAAAGGTAGGTGTTCCTCTGCTTAAAATCCATGAAATTGTATAAGCCACTTTCTCCTTATATACCTTAAATCTCTTGAAATTATTTGCACTATTTTATGGAAATGAACAAAAAGATTTATTAAAGTTAGTGGGAAGTTCCCTGTTTTTGGGCAGTCTAAATTAACATATAAACTACTGAATATAATTTTTTAAAAAAATTTTACACAGTTCAGGAAAAATGTTTCATTTGAGTGTCTTCATATCTCATGCAAGGTTCTCCTCAGTTAACCTTCAGCAGATCCTGAAAGATGCTGAAATTGCTCAGCATTTTCAGACCATGGGCAGCGTCAGGGAATTTGTGGGCTGCTGTAAGTATCCATATTACTGAGGAAACCAGCAAGTCTCGTTTTTAGCAATGCAAGTCATCAAGTTCCTATCAGTGTCTGCTCACCAAACATCTTCAGCTGTGTCTCCAGAAGTTCTCTACCATAATGTAACAATACAAATTTGCAGGGCAGAGCTCTTGCAGAGTAACACGCTGCTTCTTCACAAAGAGCTCTTGCAGCACTCATGTGATACAAGACACAGCATTTCCCATAAAAGTGATGGGAAAGATCAACTGCTAATATTTATTTCTGCAGAAAGAGTTGGTCAGGATTCCTACATAATGTGAAGTGCTCTACCATCATCTGCAAGAAATTAACAAAAACCTCCCTGTGCGTGTGGAATTGTTCCTAAACTGCGAGCAAGAAACTTGGCAAAAAGCTAAGACATCTGTTTTCTGTTGCTCTGTGTAAGGTCACAGTGAACAGATAGCCATTCACAAACATGTGACTAGGCACTGCTCACAGCATGGAAGATCCTCTGGCTGATAGGAAAGGGATTAAATGCTTGTCTGCCTTCATATAGATACTACTTCAAAATTTACAATTGGCCAGTGTCTCACTGAAATATGCCTGTTTTAGCCATAGTTTTAATACTGTCTGACCACAGACTGTTAACAACACAATTCAGGGAAAAATCACTACCATAATCTTCACTTGTTCTCCAGAATTGCATTATGATTAATACACTAAACATTTAAATTTATTTTTACAGGCACATTTGTATTAAGAAGAGGAATTTAACTACAATAAGCATTGTGATCAATCTGACTACCCCTGCATTAATACATTCCTTTTTTATTCCTCAGTGATTTTGCTTTCTCTTTGCCAGAAGGGCATGAAGGGAGCTCTGAATGAGCCCACCACAGTTCATAAGAAGGCACCAGACCCTTGTCAGAACAAGCCACAGCACTCCTTAGCAACTGACATAAAACTTTTGTGGGTTGAAGCTCTTTACTCGAGGGATGTGGTTGTTAACTGTCTGTTTAGTGCACTTGCAATTCCTGAAGTGATAGTCATTTGGCTCCCAGGTAAGCAAAATTTGGCCTACCTTGAATTCACCCTATAATGACCTTTAAGAACTTTTATGAATAGAAGGAGAAAAAAATATTATATTTATTTAAAATCTGTTACAGCAGGATTTAATACTATTACCTACAAAAAAGTAGTACAAACTAGGTAAAAAGAAAAGTTTTCTTAAAAGACAGTTGCTAAAAACTGCTGTAGAAATCTGCTTGAGCTCCAGTTTGCCTGTCATCTGTTCTTTGGCATTCAGAAGCCCAGATGCAGAATAAAAAAATTGCAACATGCCTACCTTCTCCAGTTAGATTAAGTGCACTAGCTGCCATGGTAACCTAAACTATTTTTCTTACTTTGCTCTGTAGGAATGAAAACTGATTTAATTCTCCAGAAGGTTGTCACAGTGAAGACAAGTATTAAAAGCAATACATTACTGAACCTCAAAAAAGTTAGCTGTTTCTCAGTTTTGTTAACTCAGAATCATGTTCTTCATCAGCAATATAAAGGAAGAGCTGCCTTTGATACATTATGCTTAATAGCTGTGGAAAAGCCTTGATTTCTGTTACAGAGGTGAGGACAAGCAGCTAAGCAGCATTTCCCTCCCCAGGTTCACACTTTATAAAGTGTGACAGTTCATCTTTTCCAAATACACTTGGAAAAAAGACACCTAGAATAAGTTTAAAGTATAAAAACCTAGGAAAGCAAGATAAAGCAACCTGCACATCACAGTTCTGCCTTTGCAACCATGAGAGAAAAATATAAAGACTGCAAATTCAGGTCATCTCTGTACTCCAGAGGATCAACATGAACTCAGACAATGGGCTCATATTCATCATAAGCTAAAACCCACCCCCATATAACAAGTTTCAGAATTTGGTCTGATGCTTTGAGGGCATGTAGACTATTCCAGAAAACACAAATTGTACCTTAAGAATGGTGGAAGTCATTGGGAGAACATCCTTTACATTGTTAGCACATTGTTATTCTGACAGAATCCAAATAAGAAACAATTGCTAAGATGACCCTAATTTTTTGCACAAGCTTAGATTATTTAGTGATATGTTAATGTGAGGGCTAATACAAATAAGCAGGACCACACTTCATTGTGTCAGCGGAAGCAAAGACTTTAGGGAGGAGGAAATTGTAACATTATGAATTTGAAGTCCTAAGTCCTAAAAATGTGCAGCTCTGGGGAAATCTTCGAATGGATAAACAGTGAGTCTTCCCACAAAAATGCACATTAGTACATAGCACAGCATTCCTTGGCTCAAATCAACAAGACTCACTGACCACAGAAATCTTCCATGTCCATGGACTACTTTCATGCCTTCTATTGTAAGTAGTATATGTTTTCTAAAGGTAACTTTATGCTTCCATAGGGGGGAAAAATCAGGAAAACAAACTGGAAAATAATGAATATCAAAACCGTTTAAGTTATAAATTATACTGACTACCTTACAGCAAAGTTGTACATACAGCAGAACTACAACTCTCATGAGGAGAGAGAGAACTGAAGAGACACAAGAAGACAAGGTCTTCAACAACCAAGTGTGGAGAATCAGGGTCACTGAGTCCACAGCAGCTGTGCTGGACTTGGACAGCTAAATCATTTTAAAGAGAGGACACTACACTAATTTTAAACACATGGTTGAAGTTCAATTGTGAGAACGTCCATTAATCCTTCTTGTAATGCCCAAAATAGATTGCAAGCTCTTTGCAAAAAGTGGTGATTCCTTATGTAGAACAGTTTCAGTAGATATAAACCTTTCACCATTATCTCAGAAATCTGTCAGCCTACCAGGGGATGGACAATCTGGTTGTACAAACGCCCCTGCCATGCCAGGAAGGGAATTAACACTCAGAGAAGTCTGAGCTGGCAGAGTCACACTGGTACTGAGCTGGCTTGTGCAGCTCTACATTGCTGTCAGAATAATACAGATATTCTCTTGCTGACTTATCTGGGCTGCAAACAATGATTCTCTTCCTGTCTTAAGTCTACTAGAAAGATTAGAAGAACTGTTGGTTTTATTAACCATTCTCATTTAGTAGCTCTTTTTTACCTTTTATATTTACACATTAGTTTACATCCAGAAAATAAGAATTATAGTCAGCTTTCCATCTGAAACAGTTGTCTGAGTAGCTACAAGTGAATTCAGTTAATATCATTTGATGGGAGAGAATTTGGTCTGAGCAGTGACTTAAATGCTTTGATTACCTCAAGGTCAAAAGCCTATGAGAATTTAGGTGTCTGATCTCTCTCCAGCATTTATACCTCACCATCTCTAAAACTTCCTACAGACTCTCAGTATTTTAAATGTCCATTCAAAATATCAATATATAGTTGATTTTCTGTGTACATCTGTCTTCCTACACACAGTCACTTTCTGTCTGCTCTGAATAATGTAGAAACCTACAGTTATTTCACTTTTACCTGTGGGGTGGAAGGAAGAGAAGAGGGCTCTCAGAAGAATCACTCTGACAGCAACCACAACTTTTCCAATAAACAAAATGGTCAGAGCTTTTCAATACTACTATTAATCTTACCTAAGACTGCACAGTTCTGCAAAATCACAGCTTTTGAACTTATGATTATAATCACTCCTCTAGGAGAAGACAAATAAACTAAGAAAAGAAATGTCAATAAATTAAAAGGAATGAAAATAAAAATTGGACACTCAGCAGTTACTAACTAGCTTAGAAATAACACTGCTCTTGCAAGACATGTATTTACCCTTCGATCTGTTGAGTAAGAGATAATCTACTGGTTTGTACTGGTGGGTACTGAAACAAGCTGGCTACCAGTACAGCTCAGAACATCTGATCCCCTTCCACAGCCACTTATATACTCTGAAAAAGATGGACCTACCACTACCAATACTCAAGTGGAACAGAGGAGAGGGGCAATAGCATGTTAAATTCATTTTAAATTTCCATCCAAAAACTGCTCCCATCCCCTGGCTATGCAATTATCATCCCATGTGAGCTCTTAGCCACGTTTTCTGGCCAAAAGGAGTCATTGGAGGCATTTGTTTCAGCAGTGACCAGAGGACACTGGTAACCATGCAAAACTCTTCCCAGGCTGCTTTGTCTTAGCCAAGGGTACCCAATTCAGATCTCAGGAAGAGCACAATAACTGAAGACAGAATCTTTCAGGAGCAATGGACTGACACAGGGTTCCATTATCATGGCATCTCCCGAGTGGTGGCCACTTCTCCACCAACAGTGACCCCCAGAACACAGCAAGTGGGATTTTTCTCAGGTCAGATCACCTTGGAAGCAGGCTGTCAAGAACAGCATGATTTTACCCCATGGACAGGAAAAAAAAAAAGCCAACAACTTATTATTTAAAAAACCCCAAACATTTAATATATAAAAATTGGGACCACTTCCACTAAAGTAGGATTTGCAGATGAACTTGCTGATGTGAGTAGTTTTCAACTCACCCACCTAGAGCTACAGCAGGACTGTACGGCAAAAAGGACTTCACGGCAGCCAGAGTCAGAACGTGGCTCAGCAATAACACTTTGCTCCCCCTTCAGCTGCTGTGGGGGGAGTGTGAGAGCACTGAGGAGCCACACTGCTCCCCACACCCTGGGCACAGAGTAACTACAACACCTTCCCGTGGATAAACCCCAACAGGCAGGGATTTCCTCTTTGAAACCGCAGCAGCTGCGGTGGTCAGTAAGGAAATCAAGTGCCCAGACAGGCAGGAAACTCCTCAAAGCCTTCTCTGTGACACTCAGGCTTAAGCCTGAGCACTGTCACTCCAGGACTGCCACTCCTGCACAGGTGGTCTCATGCAGAAGGATAAAATACTGAACACACAAACACAAACTTTTATAGCCTCCTGCATGGGAAGGGTGTGATTTGCTAATCTTGCCAAAGCAACTGTGACTGGCCATTCCCAGTTTGGAGCATCTAAGCACAGATAGGGTTTTTCAGACAAAAGGAGAGCAGCATTGCCCAGGGGAAAAAATAAAATCCAATGGCTCAAAATAGAGAAAAATCGAAGTACTCAAACTCATAGTCACTAGTGACTATTTGTTGTGGTACTGTTCATTGGGTTGGTTTCGGGGTTGGTCTTTTTAGTAATTCAAACACCCTCTCTGTGTTAAGAAGCAGAACAAGTTTCACTGGAATGCAAACCTCATATTTACAGGTTTCCCACAGGTCATCAAGCTTGGCACAGGGTCAGAAAAATACCCAAAACTGTAGGATACTTTGATGCATATTTTTTCGTTAATGCTAATAAAAAGAAATACTACCAATCTTGCAATTGTCAAACGAAATGAGTCAGAAATATATACTATAAAAAAGAAACTATTCATTAGGTTACTATAGTTAATTATTAGAGCTTTCCCATCTATTCAAGAAAACAATTAAAGCAGACATCAGAGTTCATTAAGAAAATGAATTTACATGACTTCAAAATATCTTTCTGCCTGGCCTACTAAGATATCATCATATTCATAAGATGTCAGACAGAACTATGAAAAATCTGGGGTATATTTTAAAGTGATCACCTCAAACCTAAAGATTAAATAAAAGGTCTTAATTAACCATACATAAAACCTTATAAAAGGAAAAAAACCCCAAGTGTTTTCCAGTAAGCATGTATGTTTGTGTCATGGCTGTAATGAAACACGCATTAAGTATGAAACATATGGTTTCCATTTTGTTGCCCTGGAACCCATCCAAAGACATTTATGTTGTTAGCTTAACTGTTCTCTTCAGCTGAGAAGCTGTGGAAAATATCTCATCTGAAAAAAATCTGTACCTAGTGGATAACTATAAAAGATTTGTTAGATTTTTAGCAGACTACTTTAATAAAAAAAAGCCTATAAGATTACTAGGTTTTAATTTTTTTTAATTAGAATATAATTTTCAAACTAAAAATAAATTTGCTTTAAGAGGTACCGAAATTATATCAACAGATTATACTGGTATTATTTTCTTTAGTTAACAAATCTGTAGAGGTGTTTATGGTTCTCTTTTGGAACCAGGCCATCTGACCCAACAAGAATTCATGATGAGATCATTACTAAAGTATCATCTCCCTAATTTCATAAAGGAGCAGTGAAGATCACATTTGGCTAATAAGCTGGTTCAGAGGCAAGGTTCATTATAAATTAGAGAAAAAGAAGATATCTCTCATTCTGTTATTTTTTAATAATTTTTGGGTTTGCCTTGATACAGAAGTAGGTCAGCAAAGAGCTGGCTAAGAATTTCAAGACATCTATCATGAATGTTCAGATTCAAATTTTACTTATTTTAGCAGAAAATATACTAGAAGGGCTGAAACAAAGTTCAAAGGTCAAATTTTGCCATGGTATACTTAAAAATTCATTCCTAAATCACAAGGCTTCTAACTTCAGCAACAGACAGACAATCTTTGAAATCTTTCATACCTTTGTGCTGTAAACCAATTCATTAAACCTGTTGTAGTTCTTACAAATTATTGCTAAACTTTTGTTTGATGAAGCCAATGGAAAATACTGTTATGAATAAACTGGTAAGTGCAACCAGGTCACTTTGGAGACTTTACAATATCATGCTTCTTTATTTAATGAGTTGAGATGATTTGGGATATGGCAGTCAAAAGTCTCCATTTTGTAACCTGAATAATCACGTGCCTTGAGGACTGTGCTCTCTGTAAAGGGCCTGCAGCTGGAAACTCCACACTGCCTTTGCGCCAGTGTAGAAGCCTGGTCACCTTCACAACCCATGGCAAGAATCAGCTGGTTATTTTGACTCACCTTTGCCATCTGTGCTTGGACTCCACTGGCCTTTAAAGCAGAAACCGCCTTCTGAGCAGCTGCTGGGCTGTCAAAGTCAACAAAACCATAACCTGAAAGAGAAAACATTATTTTGTTAACAAGACAGAAACCAGCTTATAACAAACACTTCACAGCCAACAGCCGTGCTACTGGCATGGTTATTTAACACAATTTCCTTGTTGATGAAGAGGGACAAATTGAAATCAAGTTCCTTATGCAGTGTCACTCCCCTCTAAAAAAAACCAACCTAGCAAAGATCTTGAATCTTGAACTGGTGGGAATCTGCCCCAGTGGAACAAATCCATTTCCATGCCCACTTATTTTCAGAATTTTGGCCAAATTGCTAACAAGCAGTGTAGTTCTTTGCTTTGTATTATCTGGTATGTAACTTCTAACAGCAGATTATTTCAGAGATCACCAAGGAAAGCATAACCTGTTAACTTTTCTGAAGTAAATGCTTATTACAGTTTGAATAAATGACAAGTAAGTCTGTAAGTTACTTTTCGTGTATTCAACACTGGGAGAGGAATTTAGTTTAAAAGACAGGTTTCTACCCAAGTTTTGGTAAATTACTTATCTCACTATGTATATAAGAGACAGTTAAATTTAAAAATGAGTGAAAACCCAGCTTCAGTGAAAGCAAATGGTTTTTCCTATTATTGAAAGAAGAATGGGGAAAATTGTCTGGAAAGCATTTTCTATGCCATATAATGCAATCTTTAAATATTAAAATAAACTCAACACCAACTGAAACAAATTCCATATATTTGCAATAACCTCATTTCTTATTCTGAATGACAACATGTAACTAAGGGATTCCAGGATGTCCAAGGAGCAATATACCTTGGCCTTAACAGACACTGACCTTACAGACTGGGATTTTTAATCCAGCCTGGGAATTGGAGGCAAACCTCATTATGCATCTTTCAATCACCTTCTTTTCCATCAGCGAACTGCCCAAGTACTAATAAAATCCCTTTCCAGAGTTAAAGTTGGGGTAAAAGAAAACAAATAAAAAAACAATGAAAAAACTTCTGGAGGACTAGAAAGTGAAAGTATTTCTTCAAAATATATTACTGTCCTCTTACAATATATCTATACTGAGAAAAGGTTGTCTAATGTTCTAACAGAACAAGCTTTAAAGCTCTTAACTTGGGAAAAACAACTCAAGCAGCCTTGTACATCATTGCAAGTTTATTTATGCTGCCAAGAAGCTGAAGAAAGCAGCATATTGTTTTGTGTAACACGTGGTGGTGTGGATTGTTAAATCCTGACTTGAAAAAAAGTGAATTAGTTCATATCAAGTTTTGTGCTGCCAAGGCAAGACTAACTTCCCATACCCCAAACTAGCTCTCCACACCCATGGCAGCCTGGGTTATCACCAACAGACAAAGTTACATTCTGACACCAAGCATGCCATCAAAACTGGCTTTGCCACCTTCCAGATCATACAGAAACTCAATTGCTAGTTCTTCCAGTTAGTTTAAACCCCATGGTGTGTTTTTTGGCAAAAGCCACAGATGCTGTCAATCTTTTGGTTAAATTCCAGTTAGATATCTGCATTCTGCCTTACTTATGTTCCCATTGCAATTTCAGTGACATGGAGTAAGCTTCCCTGGAGCCTGACCTTGCAGTGTATTGTCACGACAGGCTGTAAGCTACCACTTTGCATAGGTGAGATTCAAATTCTGTATTGAAAAAGTCATCTCAAATCTCTTAAAGAATTAACATGAGAATTTCTGTATCTCTGAAAGGACTACTGAACACTTCATGAACTGAGAGAATGGACAGACTAAATCAGTTAAGTGCAATCATAGGCATTAACTAATTAAAACAATTGAAAAGGGCACCTCCTCTTTCCCAGTCACTACGATTTCTGCATACGAGCTATGAAAAAATGTTTTAGAAATTTCAGTCTCTGAACTGTCAGTGCTTCTTTAATTTGCTAAAGATGGGGAGTTGAGAAGCTATGTCCCTGCACTGCTTCCAAGTTCTGCACAAAAGCTTTGTCTTAATTAATGATGAATTCTCCTCCCTCTGCCTATCAGCCTTCTCCTCATTCACAGGCATTATGCTTATTAACACTGCTCAATCAGCTGACTTAATATTTCACTTTGCTTAGAAATTATCCTCTTAATTGTAAAAAATTACAGTCTGAAATCTGGTATTTCAGTGTCTGCTACCACACCTTCTCCCACCACAAACACGCTGGGATACGAATTGCTGTAATTGCAGTGAGTGATGAAAGTATGTGAACTGATGTATCCATCTTATCTAGAGGAGTTCTGATTTTTTTTTTCCAGCTGCAATTACTTCATTGAAAATGAACCCTCTCTTTGCTCCCGATACATTCAATAGAACATAAAAAAACACAATTAGAGTACTGGAACATGTAATTAAGTGCTGCTTCAAGCTACACTAATCAATGGAGCTTATTTCCACAATGTATAATTTTTTTAAGATGCTCAGTATAGTTGAATGGTCATCTGCAAGCTTCCCTAGTTTCTCCAGGCAAAAGGGGGAAAGCTGCTCTTAACTCCATTTTTGTTTCTAGAGGCGAGGTGCCAGGCAGTGCTGTGCATGTCAGCTTCACTTGGCTCGGCTGCACCACCCACACCGGCTCTGTGCCAGCTCCACTGCAGGCAGTGCTCTGAATACACCAACCAGCAGCAAGAGGAAAACTCCTTTAAGAATAAGAATGGGGGAAAAAAAACCCAAACCAACAAAGGTAAAAAGCACTTAAAATACAACATTAATGTATTTTATACAATCGGTTATGACTTTCAAGGGAACGCAGTATAAAGGAAAATATACATACCTTTGCATTTGTTTGTAGTTTTATCCAAAATAGCCTTCGTGGATACAATTTTCCCATACCTAAAATGTATTATACATGCATTAGGAAAATGAGAAAAAGAACATCCTATTATAACAGACACACAAATCACTTTATTTTATGTCCTAGTACTCTTTACTCTATGCAAAATTGAACAATATATAGACTATATAATTATGGAATGCAAACTCATACATAGATGGAAGTGACAAAAAAGATCAACAATTTCAAGCACAATCTTGCCCTATATTCTCAGTGGCAGCATAGAATCACAGCACAAGCCAGAAAACAGTGCTTTACAAAAAAGAATTCAATGCAGTTAAAATCCTGGTATGTGTAAGACACCATGTTATAGACATAAGCTGGGACTCTCTCAGTACATGGACCAGTTAAAGCAGGCCCATTGCCTTGTCAGTTCTAGGCTTGCTGGCCAGCACAGTATGGAAAGAGGAAAAAAAAAAAGGGAGAAACCCCAAGCAAACTGACAAACACAAAAACATTACATCTGATTTACTATTATTCTGTTCTGGAAAGTGACAAGTGCAAGTCTTCTGAAAGCTGATCAACAAAGGTTACAAAAATTTCTGTACATTTCTGTAAATATAAGCGATTTCAATTAAAACAAAAACATCCCTCAGGAAAGTTTCAATTTTCTTTTTCTTATTGCCAGTTCCTCAGCTTCTCAATACCTGGTAAGCCCAGTCTATTATGCAGCCCAAAGGTGAGCACACAGAGATCTAAGCAACCAAGCTCAGGCAAGAGGCAGACAGCAATCCCAGCTGTAAGAACAATGGCTGTTTCTGAAGCACTCTGCCACGTTTATCACAATTAGGTTTTTTATCTAGAGTAGGTATTTTATTTAGGTATCATTTTAAAGTAGAATTTGTTACTGCTGGTGAAACCTGCAATTTCCCTTGGAATAAAAATCCCACTTTTAATTTAAAAGTACCAACTGTCTCGGCCTGCAACAACAGTGGGACTGGGAACAGCACAGGTTTCCCAAGCTCCTTCCCACATCCTCCTCTGTCTGCTTGTGAACTACACTTGTTAAGGTGCTCTGAGCACAGAAGAAAGAAATGATGCAAAAGGAGTTTGCTTTCACTTGAGAATGTAATGAAACTTATGACACTAACAGGTGTATCTACACACTATGTGCTAAGAGGCTCTTTATCATTGAGCAAGAACCCAAAAAGAACTGAGAATTATGAGAAATGTTATCAGTATCTGAAAGGGTAATTTGGGGAAAAATGAACTTTTGCCATCTTACCTGCTAAAGAGAACTTCAACAGAGAGAGTATAATTTCAAAAAACGTGTCAAAAGACAACTAACTCCATTTCTACAGTAGCTTTATTAGTCTTAAAAATTCTTCAAAATAGAAGCCTAATAAATTAAGCTTAGTTTGTTAAGAGTACTCAATTAACTGTTCACTTGCAAAGTGACAGTCATTCAAAGGCAAAGCCTATTTACAATGTACTTTCCCCACAAAGAGCATTTAAATACACTTTTCAGGGCAGTTATCACTCTTTGTGACCACTTTCAAGACCCTACTGTTTATGCAATGAGTTACTGGATGGCTTCAAATAGTTGCAAGGGATTAAACCAGGGACACAAGCCCCAAAATGGTGCCTTCCTTCTTTTATCTGAAACTGTGAGCATCTACAAGATATAAAATAGAACTATCCATCTATAGCCTGAAAACATACAAGCATCAATGAAAATCAGTGCATATCTAAATTTACCATGTTAGAAGCTGTAATAAAGCAATAGAAATTGTGCATAATAGTTGGAACAGGTGCTTGCTCATTCATGCCACTTATTTTCCAAATACGTCATTCCATTCAGAAAGCTTTATAGTCCCTAAGTCAAAACTTCTCATGTTTTCTGCAGAATTTTTCTGAGTGCAGAGTAAAATGCACATGCTATAAATGAGAGAGGCAAACTGCTCAGGGCACTTGCACCCAGCACGACATTTGACAGCCAGCATTCTCCATATCCTATCAACTTCTCTAAGCTGCTTAAAGTGAAGAGCTACACAGCCTTTTGTGGGAAAAAAATCCCTGAAGGATAATCTCGTCTCGGCTACTGTTTCAGTTCTTGAAAGCACAGAGAGTGGTGTGGTGAAGAAGCAGAGCACTGGGTATTTCTGTAAACACAGTAACTGGGCCAGCTGGGCCCGGGCTGGCTCGGACTGCTCCAGCCCACGGTGCTGATGCTCACCAGCCCCTGAACGGGTGTCTGCACATCTGTTCTCTACAGACACTCGTGGCCCTTCCACTGTGCAAGAAGGCTTGGTGATTTATTGCCCTGTCCTTGGTAGCACGGCTCCTGCAAAGAACGAGCCACCATGGAAGGCTGCCAAGAAATTTCAGCAGTGTGAGTCTAGGAACAAACTGGGAACCAGTATAAGCAGCTATCGCCAGGACTTCTACGATTTTCCCTCCCATGGGTGAGCTGTTCTCCACTCGTGCCATGAGGCACAGAAAAGCATTTACCCACCCTGAGCCTGGCCAGCAGGATGCATCCTCTCCTTGTTCCCAGCATGTGGTCTGATACCAGGGGAGTTACTCCTTGCAGTTTCTCCCAAGTGCTTCCTTCAAATTACGACCAGTGCAAAAACTTTTCTTCCCCCTGAATTCTGAAGTCCTTATACTCTGCTTTTAACACAAGCTCCTGTCTTCAACTGCTCATTTGTTGGGTGCAACTGCAATCAAGAGCCCGCAAAAATCAATGAGCTATAAACCACACCAGTCAGGATGTGAACTGGTACATATTGCCTGCTTACAAAAAGGATTATAGCAAGCAAGAGAAAATTTGTATTCCAGAGATGTCTATGATGTTAGGTCTTGCCTGAAGCTCCTAACTCCTCTCAAAGCCTATATACATCTAGTTGTCTAAGGCACTGCTGAGGGTTCTCTCGTGCTCCACAGCCTTGCTGCATGCTGGGTGAGATTTTGTACCTAGAGCAGAGCATGTTTCCCATGGCTGGCAGAATCACTCCTCCAGCAACTGGAGATTGCTCATTTCCTCTCAGCTGAAACAGTTTTTTAAAACGTGCTTTCTTTTAAATTAAGTACCAATCTTAAGAAATAACTGCTAATCTGGCTGGTGACAAGCAACTGGGCATTTCTTATTAAGTGGGTTATTTTTCTCCCCAAAATAACATCAAACTCATGTTCAGCAGCAATAGAGAGCTCTTTTTTTCTTCTTTTGAGTGTTATTAACACATTCGTCAGTCTGAATTATGTTTGGAGATGGAAAGATGTTTTCAGCTTTGCATCTCTTTTCTATAGAGCACTTGTACCAATACCAACTCACACATTGAGAAAGAGAGGGCTTGGGTAAGAGGCAGGTAAATAATTGCCAGGGTGCACTGGGTATGGGATTAGCAGGGGTGTGCTCAGTAACTGCCTGTGACCCAGTGTACAAGATACAGCTGTAGTACAGAACACCAATACAAACGTCTGTCTGGGCAGAAGATAAAGAAGAAACATGTTCAAAGCCAAGCTAGGAAGAAATGCAGTACAGCTGCTTAACAGGATAATGTCTACTACTGCTCACTACATACTCTTAGTGCAGAAATGAAACAATAACCCTCACCTGCTCATGCTGCCCCAAAATCTACTGCCAGGCAATATGAATGTCAAACTCTGCACTATACCTTTGCCTTAGATGCTTTTGAAGTGGAAGACTTGAAGCAAAGCATCACCACATAATTTTTTTAAATCATATTGTTCAGCAACATGGTCAAAACCAGTGCAAACAATCACCCTGACAGCTTCACTGCAAACAGCCAGGGATACATTTGACATTTAAAACTTCTCTGAAGCCTAATTTTGGCAACCTCCACGATGTTGAAAGAAAAGGGTCCTTAGAAAACTAAGTACATGAGTCAACCTGAACCACTATTTATTTTTCTCCCTTTGTACATCTGGCAGTCCAGTAAACAAACGTGGAAATGTGAGGGTGAAAAGACGCCATCATGAGCATGACAAAGAATGAGCAATGAAGTAGCTTGAAGTCTCTGCCCAAGCACTGTTTTGAGTGTTGAAAGAACTTATCTGTGTGTGCATTAGGGGAGGTACAGTAAGAACAGGCAGCAAGAGGCTTGATAAGGTTTGTCTGGAATGAATTGTTCAAATCTTTGTCCACGACCTAATTTAATACACCTCATACCACCAAGCTCACAGTGCTTTGCGGTATTTTCAACCTGTCTTCCAGCTTTTGCTGTGGAGGATTTCTCTACCACGAGATGTTGACTTGGACAAAAATATGCCAGAAAGATTTCTGCTACCATGGAAAGTCCTTGCCTTTAAATGCTGCTTAGGTCCTCCATCCTGAACTGTCCAGAACATTGTGTTGAAGATGAACAGTCATCTCCCTTTGCCTAAACCCAGTCCAGCTGTAAAAAGAACATTCCTAGAGATCCTGCTGTTACAGTTTGCATTACTGTAGTGCTGTCAAAACTCCTCTGATATACAGAAACAATGCTGCATACCTGCTGTGTTTGTTCTAGATTAATTTTTACATCTTAACGTCTTATCACTGCCCTTCATGGAATACTTATTTTTAAGATCCAGAATCATGTGGTAAAACCAGACATAGATTTCATAAATTGTAAGTGGCTCCAAGTACATGAATTCACTTTAAGGTGGAATTGTGGGAGAAAAGAGGACCTGGCTGAACACAAAATATTCCAGTAGGGAACCAATATTCTCATCAGGTGACTCAAAGACTGGAGAGAGCACAACAAACGGGCAGATCTGGCAAAAAAGGAGAGCAGATGAATTAATCCTAAAATATAATGCAGCTGTTGAATAGATCCACATCAAAATAAATTGTAATTTTGACTAGGGTAAGTAACTAGATGAAAATGCATAAAGCAAATACTTCCAAAGCAATTCCTATATATTAACCATAACACTAAAAAGAAAAAGCAGGGGGGCCTGCTTGGTCCGTAAATCAGCTTTAAAATTAAGAGACGACAACAAAACCCCAAAAAACCATTTCTTATTCAAGAAATACTCGCCTTATTCACCACACAAACATGGTCTGTAAGTACCTTGCATGTACTCCAAATGCAGCAAATTCTTGCTTGAAAGGAAATCTTGTTGTCTTTCAGTATGACCTTAAGTAAAGGCACACAACAAACATGGACTTCTGCAAATCAGTGAGGTGCAAATTTTAAGATCCTCACCTCCTCAAACACAGAGTATTCAGTTTTGAACAGTATGACTCAAAACATTTATGTACAACTGATGGTCTTCCTAGCCTGGCCCACACCAACATCTATCATCCTGCTTGTAGAGCATGTGGAAGCCATTCCTTCATCTCAGCTGAGACCTGAAGAGGAAAACCCCTATAAGTCCATGGGAAGGCCTAATCTCTGCTGCAGTTCCCAGCTCCTCTATAACATCTGGTGCAAAAGGAGCAAAGAGAATTCCCTGAGTGTGAGAAAGAGTCAAGGGAGTTGTCAGCAAGAGCTGACTTGGTACAGCTCGCTCCTGTTGCTCACTGATCTTTCCATGCTTGGGGCATTTCTAAGCCAACAGCACAGCCAGGGGAACATGATCAGCCCCATTAATCTTTTCTCCTGGATCCAAAACCCAAGCACAGAAAGTTTTATCTGGCTCCCATACCTCCCTCTCTCTGCTACATTTTGGGAAAGTGGTGTACTGAACCTTAAGCTCTCGGTCCCTTTTAAGCTTAGACAAACACAGGCAGCTTTTGTTTCTCTGTGTATCAAATTTTTAATTTTCCAGTAAGGGGAATTTTGGAAAATAATTGCCAATACAACACTGCTGGTCCTTGTGACAGACTACTCTGATCCTGCTCTTTAGTTATGGGTAAACGTTTCTTACAAAAACTTGATAAAGAAATTTATTCAATGCTGCAGAATACTGAGTTTGGAGAACAGAACCAAACCATATGGTTTCCATTTTTAAATTCTTCTTCACCACATCTATGCCCTCGTTCAGAACGAAACATTGCTGAGAACATTTTGTCCATATTTTGTTTTCTGTTGTTGGAAGACACACTGTTCTTTGAGAAACTCTTTGGAACAACTCAGTTGCTTGAAGACCATCATGCACCTGAAGGTTTTCTACCAGAACATAGTAAGTATCTACCACCAAAAGCTGGACCAATCATTTTAAGTGCATAATTAAACATTACATAAAAAGGTTGCAGTTACACATTTTATATTTTTATTTTCCCAGTTAAAGGGTATGGATAATCTATCTTGGAATGAGGTCTGTTTTGAAATGGTTATGGATTTGGCTAATTTATTTGGTTTAGTAAAGTCTCCTTTCCTAGTTTCAGCTATTTAAGCACTGGGTTAACCAAAGCCACCAGATGTGCTCTGTTTCAGGCATTAGACCACATTTTTCACTATATGCAAAACAGAACTTACTTGAGTACTTAAATTAAAGTGCTACTTTGATGACAGTGTTAAATGATCATGTGGTTTTGACATAAAGCTAGTTCCTTCCTTTCTTACTAATTGTCCCTTTGACTCTCTGGTACTTCAGAAGAAAGATGGTATTTTCAAAATATCCAAATATTAGTAGCTCTCATTGTCATTTATTATTATTTTATTTGGGAGATAAATAATACCGCCAAATAAATAAGAACTGATTATTATAAAAGCCATCTACTGTTTTGTCTTCTCAAAATTACCAAAACTACATTTCATCTATTATCATAAGGACTACTTTCAGATATGTGTGCTAAAGAAAAAAAAAAGAAAAAAGAAAAAAAAGATCTCCCAACTAAAACCCCAAAAAACCCCTAGGCTCCACAGAACCTTGGCTTTACTGACAAATCTATATTCTTATATAGATCAGCAAAGATTTCTTCACAAGATGTCTATGTTTAATACTTCTTTTAAATTTAGTATATTTCTGTTTTCAATAAGAATTAGTGTATGTCATCAGCATTACCAATGCAATTACCAACACCACCACAGTGAAAACTACTATTATTTTGGTACAAATAATTTTTTTTTCAGGCTCAGTAGGTTACAATTCCAGATTTCCCTGAGAAGCAAAACCAGATGCAAGCCCAGATATTCTCTCATCTCTTACAGTTGTCTGTCCTTAGAGGAGCAGATGCTTTGCACAATGGACATACACAATTTAGTAACATGTGAACAAATGCCTTCTAAGTTTCTTGGACAATATTAATTTCAACAGATAAAAAGCAGTATTTTATGAATAAGCATTTGGGTTGTAGTATACTGGCTCTACACAAATGTAAATGCTCCTCAGAACTAAAAAAATCCTAATGGACAGTGGAGTGACACACACAAAAAAGATTTTGGAAATTATTATTTTTCAGCTACCCAATTTGTTTTCCCCAAGAGTAGTTATTTCCTGGTTCAGACAAAGATAAGCTGTGGGGACAGGGAAGCCATGCTTTAGAATCAGGAAATGTTTGCTTCCTTCTGCTCTTGCTTTGCAGAGATGTGAATAACCTCTACTCATTCCTCAGAAGCTGACTGAAATTCAAGGGGAAAGACTCCTGTTAGTTTCCTACAGCTATTTTTATGACATTTTCCAAAGGTTTTTCAATTAATATGATCCTTGTTGCACAACAAATTGGTTATCTTAAAAGCAAGACCCACTGCACAATGTCCTTTCATTTAGCACAACTGAGGAAGACACTGTGTTTTAATGTCTCTGGGCATTTTAAACATTTCAGAAATATTACAGCTGATGCTAAAGCAGCTTTCCCAATGTGGCTTTCTAGCATCTTAATGATCAGAATTCCAACAGCTGCCTGGAGAGGTGTTTTCTCTGTCAATCTTAAATCAACAAAAATGTAAGGGCATGTTTATTTAGTTTTACTTTGGAAGGTTAAGAATGTTGCAATATGTGAAAAAGCAGTTATTCTTCAGTACTGTGATGACACAGTCATGGAGGGGGGAAAAATTAAAAATAATCTGCTAAGTAGGCACACACAGATACACACACCCACTCCCAGCAAAAAGCTTTTGGAGTTGGAGGGGAAGGCTCTCATATTATGCCCTGTCAGGCATCAAGAAGAATTCTGCTGATGCTACTTTGAGAAAAAACAACAGCTGAAAAATCGATTTAGAAAGAGATTTTCAAATGTAAGTATAAAAATCTTTACATTAGGGTTTTTGGGGGCTTTTTTTGTTAATTTAAAACAAAGAAAAAGGCAAATTCCAAAGGATGAACCTTCTATTCTAGGCTCTGACAAGTTTATCACTATCTGCAGCCTCAGTCGCCTCAGTGAGGATGTGAATTCAGATACTTGGCAGAGCTATGATTAATAATCACCCTCTCTTCAGGGAGAGATTTTTGTCAAAGCCCTCAATCTTGGCCTGTCCTTGCTCAGCTGCAACATGATTTTTACTACTAAACATATGGCACTAAATTTCCATTTAATCTTCCATAGGCTAACCAGAGAATACTGCTCCACTTATGGCAGGGAGAGACAACAGCTCCAGACACTGAAAAAGGAGAGGGCAATAGCAGCTAAAGTGGCAGAGTTGACCTCTTGCCCTGCACCAGAGATCAGCTTTCATATTTCATAGACACCCAAAGATTCTCATCAGCCTAATAACTCTTATGAAAGCCAGCATACAAACATGCTGGTCCTAAATTTGTTGACTGCATAGCTGTTTTAACTGTAGACACAAGATGTCACATGCTGTGAAGAAAAATGGAATTTCAAGCAACAAATTGTGAAAAAGGATCCTGTTCTGTGTGCTTCTTGCCACCTCTGCCCCTGCAGTAACCCAACCTGACTTCTGACAAGCTGAGGTGATTTCAGATAATCTCTGAACCATCTGCTAGGCTATCTGTCAGTTCAGTAGCCTTGTTACTTTACAGTTTATAGGTTAAGCAGGATAAATAACCTATCAGAAACACAAACAGATTTGTCTCTTTGACACACTTTGAAGTGCAAGTATTGTCTAAGTAATCATAGCTTGCTTACTCCTAAACTGAAGAAAAAGAGAATAAAAATCAAAGTAATGCATTAAACCAAATGTCTGTTCTTTCAGAAAAGGAAATTGTTTATCTTCATCTTTACAGTTTATGAAATCAGTAGTTCAGCAAAACCAAACTGATTTTTCCTAACTAATTTTTGCCTACACGTTTAGATTTTTCTCTTTATCCATTTAAAAACACACATACGAAGTATTTTTGAATGTGTAAACGATGCAGAGTTACGGTTTTCAAACATCTGTTTGCAGGGACACAAATGCTGGTTGACATTAAAAGTGCTGTTTCCTGCCAATGATCTATTTAGTTTGTTAGCCAATGAGAGTGAAAGATCACCCCGGTTTTCCTTATAAATTATGTGGCATTGTTCCTTTGAGAAAAATATTTAAATATGAAGTGATGTGTGCAAATTAGACAGAAGGGTTTAGAAACTAATTTGCTACTATTCTAATACAGAATATTGTAATTTATGTGAAATGCTCTTACACTGAAAGCATTACAGCAAGTTTTACCATAAGACATGGAACTGAGGATCCTTCATATGAATACAGTTTGCAGTTATTCAGATAGTCACAAACAATAAATCTTGGAATTACCATAAATTATCATAAATCAACTAACATGCATTAAGATGATCCAAACAAGAAGTTGCCAGTAAATGCTACAACATCAGAAAAAACAAGGAGTCTGCCTCTCAATATCTGTCTCACAAAGCAGGCTGCACTTCCTAATCTGTACTGTCCAGCATTCAGTTCAGCAGAGCAAACTCTGGAGAATCCTGACTTTAAAAAAAAAACAAATAAAAAGAAAAAAAAAGGAAAAAAAAAAAAGAAGAAAAAAGGAAAAAAAAAGTGCTAATGAATTTAAAAGATACTTGGAATTCTTGGCTAACTCACTTTTTACTACTACCACCACTCTTACTTAAGAAAGCACAGGATAATCTACGTTTTCTGCAGTAATTTGCATGTGCAGCTACTGACAAGGCTATTCAAGTATAGAGGAAGAGGTTACAGTTTCCTACTGCTACAAGATGGAAGAACAAAAGTAAGTTATTTTAAGAAAGCAAATGGTCTCACCCTGTTGTTTTCTTACCCTAATGCTACAGAATGGAAACAAATTATATACCCAAAAAGTCTGCATTTTACACACAACTGAAAGCTTGAAACAGTATTATTTACAAATAAATTATCATAGTTTCTATGGCTCCCAGAAAGAATACAAAAGATATGAGAGCATAGAGCTCCACATAGCCACAAAAGACACAGCCTCTTTTTTAATAATAATTTGCAAACATAACAAGAAAGTACCAAAAAAGGTTCAAATTATAAGTCTGGAATGTTGTTTCTACAGCCTAGTGATTTCTTTTATCCTTTTCTTCATACTGAGAAATGATCACTACCCAAGACAATGATTTGGGAAGATGAGAAATTAACCCAGACAAATGCTAATATGTATTTATAAGCCGAGCTCATGGCAGGTCTGCAGACATGCATGTATTGATTTACCACTGCTCGCTGTTTTAATCTGAAAGTAAGGCAGCATTTCCACACTCAACCATAAATCTTGGCAAATTTCAGCCTCACTGATTTTGCAGAGCCTACACTAACAGCTTGAAAGAATAACACTATGAAGACATAACAGAGCAGTTCTTGTTATTCATAACTCTTCCCTCTGTTAAACAGTAGACATCAGCTTGGGAGCATAAATGAGTCTCTCTACCTGAAGACTTTTTATTTTTAAATTCCTCCTCCTCCATCCAAGGAAGCCAAATTAAGTCATTGTCAGCATATGATGCATTGTCCATTATTTTGGCTATTCCTAAGCATATTTCTTTTTCTTGTGAGAGGGAATTAAGGCAAAGGCAAAGGGAAAATACAATCATTTATCTACACTTCCCAATATTTTTTCCCTTGTTTACTCAGAACTGTATAAATCAAAATGATTTTATCATCTGGCTACAGGCTTAGGTAGTGTGAGATTACCTCCTCTCTGGATAGATAGACACCTATTAATACCACAAGCCTGTGTACTAGCAGAAGATTCCTCTTTAATTTATTCTTGCACATCAATTTCACTTCCAGTGAGAGTTGCTAACCAAGTCTTATACACTCAGTTTAAATAAGATGATGCCTCAAAGAAGCCATCAGTCTAGAAAACCATGAGACTGGAGACTACCATAAAAGGGCAGTCACATCCCATTTCCCAAGCCCTGACCCATCTGCCAACACTGGACTACCAAAAACTGTTTCATATACTGTGAAAATGACTTATATAAAAATTACATACATCTATATGTACATGCATACATCATACTTTTTCTTGCATTGAAGATGTTTTGTTGCTGGTATAATACCTAGCATTGATAACTTTTCCAAAATACATCAATGTATTTTGTATGTTTTCCTTCTGGTTTTCTGACATTAAGACAACTCAAAAGCCAAGAGGATTTCCAAGACTTGGCCTACTGGGTCAAACTACATTATACATAAAGATAACTGTTTGCCCTTACTTGCACTAATTTAACACCCTGTCTCAGAAAGGGTTGTCTGCCTCTCTTCTGTCTGGAAGGCAGGAGAGGAAAAAAACCCCAATATGTCCAAATTACTTCCAGTTTCTCTGAACTGCATTTTACAGTGGTTCTTTTATGAAATACTCATAGTAACATCCTGCTTTCATTAGTTATTCTATACTGGAATTAACACCTTGTGGTGAAGACACTACAATAAATAAAATACGAACTCCTTTAATTTCTGGTAACTTAAATCAATCCTATTAGAACAGCACTAAATGGACAAATTACTCAAAATCACTACTAAGCCTTCCAGATGCCTTGTCCCCTTAACAGCATGGCATGTAGACTTTATCTCTATTTGAATCTGCTTCTGTAGTCTCAAGTCCCAGCTGTGCTGAATAGCAAATATCTCCATTTCAATAGGGAAAATGGTTGTACTAAAGTAGTTCTCTCCAGGGGTCAATATACTTCAGAAGGGCATTTAAGTGGCTGTATGTTATTGAGCAGAAACATCAGCTCACATATTATTGATTGTAACTGCACAGCTCTGCTGAAAAGATGCCTGCAGTAGTATTAAGTGCTGAGATAGGGATAGAGGAGTGTTATGCATTAAAAAAAATACTATCCATCTGTTGCCAAATTTTAGATAGATGAGCAATCACGAGCTGTAACACAAAATCCAAAGCACAACCTCTGCAGCTGATGTGTCAGGGTCATATTCAGTGACACTTCCTCAGTTTCACAGTGCTTAGATGGTCTTTCGAATATTGATTGAAGCAAGCAGGAGGCAGAGAGTTTGACTTCTGCAGTTTTGCAAAGAGTATGTAATAGATACTTACATGGAAATCTGCTTTTGGTAGCTTAAATATACTCTTTTCTTTAAAAATGTCATTAACCTGTTGTGATCCCATCACTGCAGCAGCCCAGCACAGCTGAAGCCCTCTGGAACCACTGCACTGCCAGCCCACTGAGCCCTGAGCTGCAGCCACAGCACCCTGGGCACCACCAGACTGCCCTGCAGAACACACTGAGCTGGCTGAAACTCATGTGATCCCCAGACCCTCACCTCCAGAGGCCTTTGCATAATGACTATGTCAAATACCATCATGGAAGGGTAAATCCAGTGTCCCAGACTGCACTTTTGGCAGGGTGCCCAAGGAAGCACTTGGATCACTGGGCTTCACAGTGAAGTACACAGATGATAGAGGTTAATCCTGGTCTAGCAGGGAAAACTCAACTCAAAAGCATTTGTGAGTGAGTCAGCTGGGCTCAGAGAAAATTAAGATCCTCCAGTTGGCTGTGTCAACTGCAAGCCTGGATGGAAACTACATTAAGCAGGGTAAGACATATAGTCAAAGTTTCTGAAAAGGAGCATCTGTGGGAGTCTCACAAACCCAGAACATCAGCAGCCACAGAAGGGACTAGTCAAAAACCACGTTCTTACACAGAGTCAAGAAAAATCAATCAAACACTTGCATGACTGCAAAGTTGACAGGCGAGCTTAAAGTCAGTACAGTCAATCCTGTATCACTGCCTTTCTTGAACAGATTCAACATTATATGCCAGCAAGGAAGCCTGTATGACATGATCACAGTGTTTCTGGGCTTTACAGACCTTTTCATTTCAGAGAGCCTGAGATGACTATTTCTTTGCCTGCAAGAGGGCAGCAGAACAAACTTTTCTCTTAGAAGTACTACAGGAAAGAAGCTGTAACTTCTGAGGATGAATCTCAATGCCTACACTTCAGGTTTTAAAATAGTTAAGTTTCTATTTTATCCAATCAATTTAATTAAACAAGATGCTTAAACAACTCAAATCGACACCTTAAAATACTTTCTATGAAAACCACTCAGAAGCAGGGAAATGTAATGGATACAATTATCACATAGGAAAGGACTGAAAATGCAAAGAGGCAATGGCTGTACCCAGAGTCAGAGAGCCACCCCCTAGTAAAGAGTTAAATAGTATCTAGGTCACTCTAAAGTCTTTCCTGCACACCCTCAGCTCGCTGCATATCGGAAACGCTGTGTGGGAAGGCCAGGGAACTAAACTCACAGACCAAGTATGACTCAGACTGCAGTAATTTAATGATACTTTTATTCCCTTAAATTATCTTTGGGATTAAAAGAATCCACACCCTTAACATGAAACCAAATTACAGTGAAAGGAAGAAACCACAAATTAACAGATCTCAGAGTCAACAAAAGGTATCTAGAACCAAATTAATTATTAATGGCAAGCACCAAAACCTTTCCTATAACATACTATATGGTCAGAACAGCAGAAGGTGAAGAATTTGAGCCCCAGTCAGATGTTCTTCTGAGAGCCTAGCGAGGATGATCTCAGCAACAGGAATGCCAAAGAACTGCCTGCCACAAAAATAAAGGAGAACTATCAAATGCTGACCTCTGCCACTAGGGGAAAGCAACTTGAGAGAAACAACTCCACATTTTCTCCACTGCTGAAGAAGTTGAACTCAAGAGTTGTCAAATATCTTTGGCACAAGCACGAACAGAAGAAAAGTATTGGATCCTGAAGAAGGCAGAACATCAGTGACCCAGATCCAAATACAAATCCAGCAAAATTTCTGAGGAAGAAGTAAAATTTGTAAATTCTCTCCCTCTGAACAAAGCAAAAGTTTGGAAAAGACACTAGTGAGCAGAAGAAAACATTGCCCTCAGAAATACTCCCTCCTGACTGCAATATAAAATTCTGAAAATTTACTCTTTCCTCTGCACTTTAAGCTGCCTCCCCATCTCTCACTTATGAAAAGGACAAAACAAGGCACGTTAACTACCAGAAAATGACAAGCTAATCTAAGATGCCCTAAAGGCACTCAGATGTCTTCTATCACAAGAACTTGAAAATCTTCATAGAGAGAAACAGAAATTATTTCCCCTTTTTCATGGCAAAAATTTAACTAATTTTGTTGTGGTGATATAAACAGCAGTGGATGCCCTTTTCAGAAGAGTTTCTATTGGTATATTATAATACCATTATAAAGAATTGAGCATCTGGCTTTACAGCTTTATATTTAGATGCATTCTGCTCTGTTTCTAATTAAACTATGTATTTTTAAATCCCGTGAGATAAAGAAACTAACAGTGTTCCCAAAACCTACATCCACCACTAGGATATTTTTAAAGCTAACTGGTTACTGAACAAGTCAAGTTTTGCTACTGCTCACCTTTCAGCTACATCCAGGACAGTGAGCCTGTGCTCCTCAGATTACCACCTTGACCTCGGTTCAAGTATTAGATGAAGTTGATCAGTGGCAATCAGAGCTGTCCTCTCTTCCAGGGAGGGCCACTCTTTTCAAAATATTTAATTACATTTTTGAAACTGCGTAATTCAGAGTGAGTGTCCTAGACTTCAAAGAGAATTAACAAATATATAAGTGATTGAGGAATAAATAAAATGGTTGGAAAAAACCTTCAGAATTTCCCATGGAACAGAGTAATATGCAATTCACTTGGGAAGAACAGAGGACTGGGAGAGATTGTGTATTTTTAAAATGTCATAACTCTGAATATTTGGAATATGTTCAAAAAGAATTGATCCTAATTTACATTTTAAAAGTACATTCATGCTGAGGCCTTTGTATGATGATGGACTTTTCAGCAGCAGTCCTGGCTTAATAGTCTTACACTGCTAGCACTATACCTCTGTTCTGAAATGTAGAAGCCTTGTAAACTGTCACAGAGAAAAAGGAACAGAGAGCAAGACTTTCCCTCTCATTATCTGAGATCCTCAAAATGTAGCACACAGACTTCTGGCAACAAGTAAAAAACCCTTAGCAATAAAACTAAGACAAAGCCTTCTATACGATAAAAAACATGTAGCTTCAAGTATGGGAAATGTAAGAATCTAAATACAGGATCTCAGGGGAGGAGGGGAAGGAAAGGCAAATGATTTACAAAGAGTCCTTTCCAGATCAACAGTGCCACAAACAGCAATGAGGGAAATGCACGCTGCTGCATCAGCTCCGCTGGGTACCTACCCCACCATGCTGATACCCTCAGGCCTTGAAGGGAAAACGCCTCTTCCCTCTGCCAAATGTCTTCTCCAAACTCAGCCAAGGCATTCAGGGGAGATTTCTGCCTGAGGTACTGCACAGCTACAGGTTGAAAGGAAGAAGAAACCACAATGCCAAAGGAACCAGACATGGTGGAGTCCATCTGGCACTCTGCACTCAGGTAGCTGAAAAGCCCAGCCCTCAGTATCAGATAAATCCTCAGTCCGTGCTATGGAGCAGGGGTGGTTTCAAACCCAGTGCTGGCAGAGGCAGCCGTGGGTCTGGGGGGCTCTGGGCTGTGCAGGGTCAGGCCTCTGTGAGACACTGCACACAGACAGCTCCAGCCACCTTGGATCGTCTCTGGGGCACGGGGAAGCATTTCTGCTCGGGAGCACAGCGGTTCCTTTGCGCTTTGATATATACACTAAATGGAATTCTAGACTGAACTATAAAACTCAGTTTGTCTCTGGGCTCCAAAAGCTCTTCAGGTACCCCTTCAGCAACGTCCTCGAAACCAGAAATAGGTAGTTTGGCTCTTTTCAGGTCTTTACATTTATTTTTGACATTAAGGGTTTGCAAATAAAGACTTGAGGTTTCTCATGTATGAAGCCTTTTCTCACAATTTTATATCTTTTATTAACAGAACACTTATTTCACTATTGCATTCACTCAGACCTCAAAGTCCTTATTAATGCAACAGAATAATTGTTGATACTTTGAGAAGACTTGTGAAAGCTTATTAGTGACTACACGTAAGACAAAAAGTAGCACTAGGATTAGAAATATTAATTATGTGTAAGACCTAAGTCCACAATGCTCTCCTAGGAAAAAATACTAATTCAAACTCTGTCTTCTAAAGATAACATGTAATATTACACAACTGCATAAAATATGGAAAACAAGCATTTAGGGAGAACACACATTTTAGGCTAACATATTTCAGTTAAGATGGCCAAAATGATCAGTTAATTAAATGTAATTACTTGTAACCAAAAGTGAAGTTAGAAACATTTTGGTGGATAATCTTCCTCTTCTAAAATAAGTAAGAGAAGAAATGGAAATGTAAGGGGCAGGATAGGAGTACAAATCAGAACATATTTCTTCCACTGAAATTGATTCTGTTAATGATTAACTCAACTCACACAGGTTATTTTAAGTAGAATATTTGTACTAGTAAGTGTGTCAAAACAGACCGCAAATCAAAGTCTCCTCTTTTTGAGTTTTCATTGGTGTTTTTTTGCTCTATGTCCATGTATCATAACATTATCAACATTCAAATTAAAATTTGACTTTTTTTCCCAAATACAGCACATCTGTCTACAAAGATCAGACATTTAAATGATGAAATGTTAATTCTTCTCTCAGTAACCCTTTAATGATTTAATTTTCTACAGAGCAGGTATGAGCCTTGAGTAAGGCAACTGAACTGAGGCATGTGACATTTTCTGAATGTCAAAACAGGGTAAAATTTTAGGAGTTGTGGGAAAACAATTGAGGATCAAGGCTTAACATTCTGTGGAGATTTTAAAAGATAAACACTGTTTTTTCTATTTCCTCAGTTGTGCATTTCATTGGCTGTAGCAGGATCTGAATTAACTAGTTTACCTATATTTGCTACTGCTTTCATTCTGCAGGTTAAACATGAATATTTATTATGTGGGTTGCTAAGTGTTTAGGCTGTTGTTTATCAACTCTAAAGTAGCTTGGCAATAATGTGTGTAAAAAAAGGTTAAAAGGTTATCAAAAAAATGACTGGCCTTATAACATGTCAACATCAGATGGCGCATTTTTTAATTTAAAGGAGTTAACATTACAGAAATCAGAGCTAAGCAGAATGAACCTTTAGCAAACAAAGTCAAGACTTCATAAGATTTCTATGAGTTACGTGAAACCACATAGGACATTGGATACAAGAATCTGCTTGCAAATACTGATCCTGATTTCTACGTTGAATGGTTTCCTGAAGAAAAGGACAAGCTTGATGTAAGCACACTGAGGCCAAGACCAATTTGGACTCTAAGCTGAGTCAATTCTGTACTGGTTTCTGACTGAGATGCCTGCCTAAGAAGTCTCTGACAGAAGGGACAGTTTCTGGCATCATGGAACCCACTAAAAAGCCTGATTAGTACTTGTTAACATTTTCAGTAGTCCACTGGAATTAAACCATCCCTTTCAAAATGCTCTTGAATTACTGGTAATTCCAATGAATAACTGCTGCTATCTCTTCCCATCTGTGTCAGGTCCCTGCCATTGGGGGAGCTGGGGACTGGGACCCTGATCAAAGGCATTCCAGCAGCTGCCACCGGACGTTTCTTTCCTGCGGCTCCGCGGTTGCAGCTCCGTACAACAAATACCCGGCCCTGCTACCAAACCAGCTCTTTGTTTTCCAAGGAGACATCTTCAATGGTGGTAACTTTTACCAAATCTGTTTTCCTAGTGCTTCTTTTACAAGCAGCTGTGGCTGAAACATTCCTTCCACTCTCTCCTCCTCCCTCGCCCCCACTTCCTCAAGGAAATTCCATGGGATCACCATTCCTCTGGCCCCACACTGCAACAAAACTCTCATTTCCCAGGGGACAGGGAGCTTGTGCAATCACTGGATCTCCACATCTGCGAGCATAGGGCAAACACAGAGTTCCTTCGTGCATCTGTATTTGGACTGCTTGTTTTTTAAACAATGTGCTGAGGGGAACTGCTTTTAAGTCAGGCTAAATGAAATACTGAGTTTGAAAAACCACAATCCTTGCTTAATAACAGAATGGAAAGAGAAAATTAAAACTATATTTGTTTTAAATCTGAGACTTGTCAAGAGACTATCTGCACCTGGAGGACAGGACAACTTTTTTACTTTTCTCTCAACTACAATTTCCCTGAAAATACCTATGGGTCCCTAATAACATTCTACAAGAAAGCATTTCTGTAAAAAACCACCCTGGAACTTCTCAGAGAGAATTTCAGTGTAGATTTCATTTGATCATGAACGTAAAGCTGTCTGAATTTTATTCCTAGCTAATTAAAGTCCAAATACTGAGGGGAAGATAGAGAGTCTTCTTTCACATCGTGCCAGGCTAGACACTTCATGACATGACTGCTGCAATCAGTTGCCAAACAATAGAGGAAATGACTATTTAAACCAAACATCTCATCTCCAGGCCAATCGCAATTCCCGTGGCATAGCACGCAAACGCCTCGCTACTTATTGTGGAAGTCAAGCCCTGACAAAAAGGAGCATTTCAGCCTCCATATCAGTCCTGCATCTCTCTGGTGCACCAGGCAAAAGGAACATACAATAACAAATTCTGTTTCTTTTCAGCTGCAGAAATGGGATACATGTTTTTGACAACCACCTCTCAGAAGATCACCAGCTAAGACAGAAGCCAGCAGAGCCGGTTTACACACCGCAGGGGCAGGCCACTCCTCCTCTGACAGCTGAGAAACTGGGTGCATCAGCTGGGGAGAACACAGTTCAGATTAGCTAAATCTGGTCCCAGGGTTCCTGTGGCTGTTTCTCTACTGTGTTCCACACCCCTGCACAGGCAACAGCACTGGCACAGTCAGTGAATACATCCAGGGAGCACACCTTCACCATCCTCAGGGGCACGTTTGCTCTGAAGAGCAAATCTGAGTGAAAAGTGCACCTAAGGAAAGTTTACTGCAGATAATACAAACCCCAAACCATGCCATAGTCCTTGAATAGGGAATAAAGAAAAATATGATGCTGGTATTCTACAATAGAGCTGAACAGTACAAATCACATACTGCTCAATCACTAAGGAATCTATCTCCTCCTAGAAACAAATTATATTCTGTAAACATGGTGTTATTTATTCAGACATCTATGCAATAATACTATTTTTAAAAATGCACACATAACTCTAAAAAAGAGAAATTTGCAGAGGGTTTTCTCCTACCCTAAAAAGGTAAGACCAATAGATAGGCTCTTGCTCCAATATAATAAGTATTAATACTGTTCTCAAAGGGAACAGTTTCAGAGACACTGATGTATCACATTTAATTATATGACATGAAATCATATTCCACATAATTATGAATGCAATACTTCACTGCAGCCAGCAAACCATGGAAGAAAAATGCAAGAAAAATGGAGAATAAAGGAAAAAGGAATAAAGAGAAAATACTTTAAAAAGAATTGGAGAAGTTAGCTTTGAAAACTTCCATTCCACTTTCACTTAGTCACACCATTTCTCTAAAGGGGTTGTATTCATGTGCTGTAAGTATTGCTAAGCAGCAATAACCTGCCGAGAACACTCTCCCAAGGGGTTAAATGCAAGAGATATTCAGACTCTAAAGTCCCAAAAGTTCAAAAGTTCTAAAGTCCAGCCTTTCTTTTTCTAACGAGATATGCTGAGTAAAATTAACAAATTTCTTGATCTTAAGTGGCCACAGTGGTGCCAGCCCCCTGCTACAGTAAATGTTTGAGCTTCAGTTCACCTCATTTCAGTCCTAAGTGTGTTTGAAGGAGATGAGAAATGGCAACATGGGAGAGGTCACAATTACACATCAAACAAAGAACATGGAAACATTAATATGCTAATGGATGTCACATGACAGTGAAAATACGTCTTTTATTAAGAACAGGGAATTGAAACAACTTTCAAGTGATTGTGCCTCAAAACAGGGAAACATTGGAGTATATAACTATGTTTTGGAAACAAAGCTGTATATCACATCTGGGTCATATGTTTCAAGAAAACCATTAGCCTGCCAGTTGTTTTAGCTACGCCTGTATTCATGATGCTGAATAGTTAACAAGGAGCCCTTAAATTACTCTCTTGACAAGACAGGTAATTTCAGAATGCACACATGCAAAGGCAGCCACTGCAGGGTTCTGCTTCTGTGTGCAGACCATCCTGGCACAGAACAATGGCCTGTTGTGATAATTCTACATTTTGCCACCTTAAAGTAGCTGCTTTCCTGAATGCTATCCCATTAAAAACCAACAATATGACCCTACAAGATAACTTAAGGGGGAAGGCCAACTAAGTGAAACTGTCCAGAGGAAAAAGCAATTTCAAAAATATCATATAGACTACAAACAGCTTGATACAAGCAGCACAGTGTGAGAAAACAGCCTGGAAGGGAGAATACCAAAGGGTGGGCTGACCAGATGATTTATGTTGAACTGAATAGAGGAGACTTAGGTTAAACCTCAGAGCTTGAAATCTCACCCAGGGACCGGGAATGGTCAGGAGGATGAAGGATCTGCTGCATCATCCTCATTTGATGATGTAAATGTCACAAAAGGAGGTCTCTGAAGAAACTCAGCATTACAGAGACACAATGCTGCTGCAGGCCAGCAAGTAAATCGTAAGCAAGACAGTGGAAAGTACAGGGCTTTGGAACCATGTGGCTTCAGCATAAAGGTCATCCTCAGCAAAGCACAGTGCTTAGTGAGAGCCTGGAAAGCACCTAGAAAACATGTCAAAGCAAGTTACAAACTCCTGACTGAATCTGCTAAGACCCAATCACGTAAGTCCCTAATCAGATAAGCAGGCTCAACAATTTCAGTGAATAACTGGAATGGATTTAATCCTGTATCTTCAGATCCAGATATTCAGTAAGTTAAAAGAAATGACTAAGAGTCACCGAATAAGAAAGTACAGTTATAGCCTAAATAATATATTCAAAAGCCAATAGAAAAGCTGAAGAAAGCATATCAAGTATTGATATTCACACCAGGAGAAGGGAGTGCCATTAGGCATGGCTGAAGCTCCCACTGCTTCAACAACCCTGTCAAACCAGCTCTCCATGGCAGAGTTTGCTCAGTGCAGCAGATCTCATGCAATGGCACTCCATGGTTGTGAAAAGAAACCACATAGCAGAGTCAGGCAGCTTCCTGCAGGCTTTCCCAAACCTCACTGGCTCCTGTCCTCCACTCCTGTCCTTCTATTTAGCTGATTGCTCCTGCCCAGCCTCCTACAGAAAAGACAGGATCTGTGGGCCACTGCATTGACTGCTTTGCCTACTCCCACATACCTGATGGGAAGCTCTTATGGCCAGGACTGACTCACATCGTGTCCCCCCGACACTCCCCTGGTTCTGGGCCGACTGTTATGACATCCTTGTGACAAACAATACCTACTTGAGTCCTCCCCACACTTCTGCCTCTGGCACAACCGATATGAAGAAACTTTTTTTCTCAATGCAGAACTGGAGTAGCAGGCTCAAGTTTGAATGAACTATTCGGAAACATGGCAGCTTCATTTCCCACACAAAAGCCAGTCATACGCTCTGAAAAACAGCCGTGCTCCCAAGCCCTCACAACAAAAACATAATGTGCTCTTTTCAACTTGGAAAAGAGGAAAAAAGCTTCACCTAATAGGAAAACAGAGAGAATCAATCAGATGAAGGTGGAGACAGATTTGTAGACACGTATACAGGCAAACTTGCTCTTGCCAGGAAAATACTTTTCCACAAAGCTGGCGAACGTTTGTTCGCTGTGTTCGTAAATACTGCACAGCTGTGCTACAACAGGAGAGCAAGCCCCACACTTCCATAATTGATAAGAGGTTTCTCTAATGATTCACCAAAAATAATTAAACAGAATAAAAACATGGCCAAAATTAGCGCTGTCATGACAAGAACTAATGCAAATGCTGACTTAAAGCAAATGAAAGTCACAGTATAACAATCCCCAATCCCCACACAAGAATTCTGTAGGTTATTTGAGCTTGTATTCTGAGGGATTCTGTCAAAAACAAGCTTTCTCTACCATAACCATCACTGAAAATAACTTTTCGGTAGAGTGTATATGATACGAGTCCATGATGACCAGAAGGAAAAATCTCTGCAGATGGGATGTTTCTGGTACTTGCAGTAACAATGTTGTTTTTCAATCATTATTTCCTCAACCCACAGGTGTTTCTCTGTCTTGTCTGACATCAGCCAAAAGATACAAAACAAGCCAGTGACCTTTTTATGTACATCCACCAAAAGCTGCTTATTGCCAACTAGCAAGATAATTTCTACAATATGCAGAGCAGCCTTTCTATCCATTCTTAGCATCAAGCATTGCAGTGGACACCCTCTTAGGATGGCAAGACCCACTCTACATGGAGAAAAGGAGCTAAAATTACTCTAAAAGCCTCTCAGGAAAACCTTAGGCATTCAGAAAGGGCTAAAAATTTTTTTCAGAGACCTGGAGTACACAACAGTCTCTTCATTGACTTCTGTGTGCCCAAGGTTTTATTCTCCATTTATTTTGTATTATCTCAGCTTAAACAATGAACAGGGCAGGTTCACTTTCAAGGATATATTGCCTTTCACATCCTAGAAGTTTAGGCAGATTTCTAAGAAGGAAACGTTCATGTTTGCATCTGAAACTTTCCATGGTCGACAGAAGTGGATTACTGAGCTTGGGTGAACAGGGAGAAAGCTGCCATTTCTGTCTTACTGCCACATCAAGTTGGTGCTAAGGGACTGTGCTGTCCAAGCCTAAAGTTTCTGAACATCTCACTTGCTTCCTCAGCAGAAATGGAGAATTTTGAGACAGTCTCCTTTCCTCTTAAGTAAAATGCTTAGGAGGGAAATACTTCACAGGAATAAATTCAAGTCCGTAAATTCAGAATTGATTTAACTACTTCATGGCTGAAATTCTTTGTTTATACAATTCATGCTACTCCAACTACAATTATACATTGAACAGTAACAACAAAACTGGAATCTTTGGCTATCCAAGAGGAAGGGGACCAGTTACAGCAAAGTATTGAATGTATTTTTTCCTAGGCTGTTCATGCATCAATGACATCTGAGACTGTGCAAACCAAAATGTCTTCAGAAAGAGATTAAGGAGCTATAGTAACCACTGCACAAATAGTAGTTACTGGGGTGGCTCCAGTGCAAAATAACCTCACAGCTCTGTCCTAACATAACGTGAGTGCACAGGCCAAGGTTTCTTCATCAGTTCAAAAGACAAAAACGGGAAGAAAAAATCCACTTCTCTAAAACATGCATTTGCAACTAAAGTTCAAGTTACAAGAGGTCATTGTCACATGGGAAGCTGTAAAAATGTTTACTTTATCAACAAGTCTTTTCACAGATTGATTATGTATTCTCTGCAAAACACAAGGATTTCATTTGCTGTTGGAAAAATGAGCAAATAGACTTCTTTTCTTTAAAGGCCTGAGAGTGACATGTTTTTATTATAATACTGAGATGACTTATATGTCATGATGACATGACCCTGAAAGTCCAATTTTTTTAAACAAAAATAAAAAATCTCCTCTATATATTAGATATCAGATTTTTTGCAATATTCAAAACCCAAGGTACTTCATATAAGCTTAAGTCCACAATTTACAGGTTTTTCTAGCTATTTTTCTTACTTGTGTTGTGCTCTATTTTTGTATACTCCTAGTTACTTATCTGCTAAATGGAACATAAAATTATTTTTAGAACTGCAGACAGTAGCATTATGTACAAGTCTCAATAATTCTTCACCCAAAATAGATAGATTTGTATGTTTTCTTAAGTTTAGTATTGAAAATGCAGCTGAGTACTTTTGATTTCAAAATAATCCAGACAGTGCATTATGAATTTCAGAAGTACTAAGACATTTTAAAAATTCAGTAAAACATTTAAGGCAGATGATTTTAAACAGTGTATAAACAACCCAACTGCACAGTCTTTTGACACATAACCCATATTTGAAAGTAAGTAAGAGGCACGTGGTGCTGTAAAATTAAAAAACAGAACAAATAACTCTCATAAGCAAAAAAATCTTATGTTAACAACAGTGCCTAAAAACCCTCTGCTAAGTCAAGTCTACTCAGAACTTCTGCCACTGGAGAGGATTCTTACTTGGATCAGCTCTTTCTAATTATAAAAATAACTGTGCAGTAAAGTACAGCCATAAATTAGTCTGAAACCAGGATAAGCCTTCAGATGTACATTGTAGTTTACAGTGATTCAGAACTCGAGTTTGTATCAAAAGTTATTTTAGTAGTGAACAGAGGAGACTCTCTATGCAGGCTCTCAATAGCAAGTTTCATATTTAGGTATTAATTTTATTTGTGATTTCAACAGCAATGTGGGCAACCACAGTTTGTATGAAAGCAGTGGGTTGCTTCACTTTACCACTGTATTCCCACTTTCTTTGCTTCTCCAAAGCATCACACAATCTTTTCCTTCTGATTGCCAACAAAGTTGAAACCTGCCACCATATCACAGCATGAAGGTGTTTGTTTATGCATCTGCTTTTCCTCCCTCATAATCCAAACACTCATTTTGTATACCTACTATAAGCTTTTAAGGTATCACATTATAATTTACATTTAAACGTAGTACTTACGGTTGGCATAATTTTACCAGGTCCTGATCAGTGGTGTTTGGAGGCAGTGCTCTGATGTAAAGGTTAGTTTTACTTAATTGATCCCATCCTGAGTTGCTGCTGCTACTACTGTTGTTATTACTGCTGGTGGTGCTGGGACTAGGAGGAGCCATTGGGTGGGCTGGTACAATGGACTGCTGCAAAGGAAAAAGCATGTTAGAGCAAAGTACAGGTAGCAATCACAGCATGCACATCAGCTGAGTCTACAGCAGCCTGGTTACCATCTGTTCCTAACTGCCCACGGATTTTAAATACAACTGCTTTCACACCACATTTGGGATGGGATCCACAGGCACATCCTAATATCCCCAACCACCATTTGATGCATTCTCAATGCATGACATGGGGTCAAATTATAAATAATCTCCACTGAATATTACTCATAGGATTTTATCACTCTTCATTGTGTCATCTGATGTGAAAATTAAATAGGAGATATTGTTCCTCTAGGTTCCTGCAGGTACAAAGTTTATATCACTACGACTGTTTCAGATGACAAATTGTAGCGGACACAAAGATCATACTCTCTCCTTAATCTATCAAAAAATACAAAAATACTTTAAAAGCCTCTTTTCTATCTCTTCTGGCTTTTAGTACTTCACACAATACTGTTATTATTTTTTTAGAGATAAAGAAGGAGCACAGATAGCTTAAGGACCAGGCTTTAAATGAATGGCGTGGTTTGGCAGAACTTTCATACTGCTGCCAATCTCCCCATTTGTGGATTACTTCATGACTATCACAAAAAGGGCTCTATATAATGGTAAAAAATTCAGGTTTCAAAAGGAGCAAAAAACACTTCTAGCTACTCCTCAAGGTGTCTAACACTGTTGCTCTTAAAATCAGATCCCAATGGAACATAAAAACACCCTAGAGGAAATCTGCAGTAGAGGAACCGTATGCGTTAACAAAAGTATAGCAGGGCACTGTACAAGAAGTACTATGAACGTGTCTGTGGTGTTGCAAGGAAGGAATACCTCAAAAAATACACTAGAGAACTGAAGTTGCCTGTAAACATCTTGTGACTACACAATTTTCACTGACAAAGTGGCTGCATGTGGCCCCTTTCCTGCAAAAGCCTGAACTTCCACCAGAAACTCTTAGCAAAAAACTGCCCCGTGAATGCAGAGGAAAAGCACAGTAGGGGGAAAAAATAAAATGGAACATAAAGTGAGATGTCAATGCAGACCGACTTGTTCCCACCCTAGCACCATCCTCTTCTTTGGATTAGTACAAACAGTTGTATAGCCACAAATGGAACCAAAAAATGATCTTCCCTGGTCGGGTACACCACATGTGGGCTTTGCACTATGCAAAAGCTTTGGCTGTCACAAGGCAGGGAACAGGAATGTGAAGGCAGAGAGGAAAGGATTAGAGTTTACCTCCTTTTAAAGCACCCATGAAACTACACACAGGAAAAGCAAAATGATTTTGGAGATAACCTCGGGAAATTGGAATGGAAGTGTGAGTGGGAGAAAAGTACAAAGGCATGCCTTATATCAGATACTTTATGGTAATTATGTGTTTCTTTCTTGTTTCCCTAGGAAGGTTTTGAAATCTTCCAATTTGGCATGTTGCAAAGTTTATTATGCAGCTATAATGGCCTGAAACAGCCAAATGCAAGACTTGCTATGAAATCAACATTGGTAAGTAGTAACATTGTTGATGCCTAATTTAATTGAACTGAAAATGACAAAAAAGAATGAAATACATTCCCGATCATTTAGCATTTCAAAACTGAATATCAATATTTCATTGCCATAGGGTTAGAGATACTTTTTGTTTTAATTGTTTTTAATAAAGATTTTTAGAAACATCAAATCTCTTCCAAAAATATTTATATTTGGAATTGAAGCACTGATCTAGAATTTCTTCCAGGGAAAAAGATTAAATGCTCCCTTCCAAGTTTGCAATGGAAACACTGACGGATTTTAACAATAGCAGCACAAGTCAGTCTGTCAGACCACTCTGCTTCCAGTAACGCCAGGCAATTATTTTTAGGGTTACAAGCAATGCAGAATGACAGAGCAACTAGTTTCAAAACATTTTCACAACAGAACAAACTTAGTCTGGCACAGTGATATTCCCTTCAAAAAACCTTCAGTGAAGTTCTTAAAATGCAAACAGTGATCAAATGCACAACTGCTCTGTTCATGGTTTCAAAATGTGCACATAGAGCTGCCAGAAAACTCAACATACACATACCTGTCTTCATCTTAACTGGTAATTACAACTGAAGGCTAAGAGGCTCTATTACGTTTTTCAGTATCTTTGGTTTGGTTTTGCTTTTATTTCTTACAGTGTTTTCCCCTTAAAATCTTTGTTTTTCTATGTTATGAAGAACTGGAGTTTTGTAAAATCTTGTCACCAGCTGGCCAAAGGCAGGAGAGGAAAATGTGTGTCTGTGTGCAGAGAGAGCAGGAATCCTAATTCTGTCTGTCTGTAAAACATAAACACTCCATTCTGAGAAATTTAAACTTCTATTTAAACATGAAGACGTTCTAGTGCTAGTGGTCACATTCAAACATGATGGGAATGTAAATGGCACTACAGTTGTCTTCCTAAGTTTACAGACAGAAGGTTTTTCAGTGCTTCCAGAGAGACTCAAACCTTTACAAGCCTTAAAGGCTTTACAAAACACGTGCTAGGTGTCCTGCAGCTCTCAGAGCCTGCAACCCACTGACAGACAACCATTAAAGGGACAGTGACATCTTAAAGCCGAACAACCAAAACACGTTTTTTACATTACAACTTTAATTTTAAAATCTGAATCACTCTTTCCGCTCTGTTCCTCATCGACGACTACTTGTAAAAACTAAATTATAGAGGTCCCTCTGTTGTTCAAAGGGGCCTTTTTTCCCCAGTTGCTCTTGCTGCAAAGGGCTGGTTGGCAGTGCAGCCTGGACGCCGTGGCCGTGCTGGTGGAGCCTCCCACGCTGAGGGCGCAGGCCAGGAGGAGTTTGTCTGCTGGCGTAGCTGCATCTCCTCCCCAAACAACACCAGCTAAGCCGATAAAAGGCTCCTCTGCCTGCACAGCTGCATCCACACCTGGGCTTTTGCCAACGTATTGATGTCAGTGAGGATGTATGACTTTTTTCCACACCCCTGGCTGATACACAGGGCTTTGCTGGCAAGACATTCTGCAGTGGAGACCCGGCCAAAGTTTGGGGTTGTTTGTTTAGAAACAGCTTTCACAAACCTTAACTGAGTGCTTTGTCTAAAACCTGAAATTAAATTAGAAAAGTTTTGGTTTACAAACTGTAGTTTCTGCTACAAATCCATATCAAAAGCCATTCCTAAGTTTTTACTATATGGACCTATCTAATATTGCAACATACACAAAAATACATTTGTTAATTTTTCTTTGCAAAATCACTGCATCTTAAATTAAAACACAGAACTCAAGAATAGGAGGAATGAACGTAAGCAACAGACCATTATTTCTTGTGACAATATTCCTGTTCATAAGAAATACCATTGTCACACTGGTTTGCCATTTCCTCCTGAGTTTTCACTCCAAAAGGTAATTAGTGATCGTTCTTTTTACACAGCAGTTTCCTTCCTGTCATCTTCAACAAACATCCAAGCAAAAAAGGCCAGTGACAGAATAATCAGCCCATCTGCTCTATGATCTCCCCAGCCCATTCTGGAGCCAGCTGTGAGGAGCTCCCAACACCCCCGCCTGATCTCCGAGAGATCCTCCCTCCAACCCTCCACGGCTCCACCACAGCAACGGGAAAACCACGGGTACTTATTAGGAAAACGAAAAACTCAGTGACTGAACAGTCCCCATGAAGTGCCTTAAAACAAGGAGAATTGTCTGCCTGTGTTTTCTTCTCAATGTAAATCCCAAATGGGAATAATCACACGTACTGAAAAACAGCTGGAGAATATACTCATCTTATACGAGCCATTCCTGTCTTTCTTATAAATCATTCTATGGTTAAAGACTGCAAATGAGTCAGAGCAGGTTTTGTCTACCACTTTGCTGTCAACAGAAAAAAAAGACACCAAACCAAAATGGAACCCCAAGAAATTCCTTTGACCTGGAGGTTGAGAGATACTGATCCCTGCTGCCTTCAGACTACAGAATTCCACTAGAACTTCAATGAGCAGAAGTTAACTTGGACAATGCCTGTCCCAAAACAGGCAACATCATTGTAGCAACCCATTTAAGTCTCTTTGTGTAATAAAAGCATGCATATGAAGTTATATGGCATGCTAGCATTTAATTATGAGTTTAATCACTCAGCTAAAATTCCTAATGGGAAAAGTACCATGACTTTTAACAACAGAGTTAGTTCTCACACATCCACTCTAAATTCAAACCATAAACTGCAGCATACATTAGCTATCAGATTTAGCCAGAATTGCTCCTTGGATCATCTCACAGTATCAAAATCTCACCAGTAGTGTTTCCCTAGCTTTGTTCACGTGACTAAGCTACAAGCACCTGATTACCCTGCCCAATGCTGCCCGACCTCCCTGATTGTGAGAGCAGCACCTTCAGTAACTGGCACTGATATAAAAATTACTATACATTTTTTATGATGTGTGCAACAGTGAGAAAAAGTATAAAATCTGGATTTATTTTTTGTTAAATTGTGGTTGTTTATTTAATAATCTACCTAACACTTTAGGTTAGACAGAGCTTTACATGTACAATGAAAGCAAGGGCTCAGGAGAATAGAAGATGCCATTCTTCTTCTACTGTGCAAGATACTCTTCTATTTGTGCACAGCTTAGGAAATAGGAAGTCATTTGGAATTAAATCGTGTTCCTAGCAGAAAGAAGAACTCCAAGTGTTTAACAGAAATGAGTGTTCACAGATGAAGACAGTTGCTTTATTACCTTTCTTTAAATAAGGAAACATTAAACCTTGATCACTTATTCTAAGCCAGCGAAGCGATGGCTGCAGCAGAGATGCCATTTTGAGTGTCCTGCACTATTCTGTTTCATGTTTTTCCTCATCATGTCTGAAACATTATGGCAAGCAAAACTGAATTTCTGGAGGCCTCTCCAAGTTCAATTCTCAGTGGACATGAGTCAACTAGTAGAAACCAAAAGCTTTGTTGCTGCTGAACTCACATCTCCTGCCTTAGGGTAGGTTCTCCAACTGTTGCTCTCCATTCTATAAGCACTTATCACAGGAAGATTCAGTAACCAAATCTAAGCATTTTCAGCATGATACCAGTACAAAGAGTATCTCAGAAGCTCCAGACTCCTGTTGAAAATCTCCTCAGGCAGGAAAAACCCTGATATCTGCCCCCTCTTTCTCTTTTAAACCACCAACCTTAACTTCTCTTTGCATGGGTAAAAAATACGTTCTCATGGTGACACTCTTAAGTGTGAACAGGACAATTCCAGAAAGGGCTGGTGACTGCACAAGGCAGAAACGATGGATATGGTGTTCTGTGATCATCCAGAGCTATCTGCATACCCAGGGTGCAATTCCATTCCACCCTGCTTTAGGTGGTGACGACAGGTCAGTGGTTCAGCCACACGGAGCAGAAACAACTACTGGGCAGAGTGGGGCCTTGAGGGTGGAGGTTGGCGTGGGGCAAAGACTCTGCTTGTCACAAAGCATCAAGGGCAGCCCAGCAGCACCTGGAGATCCAGCCCTGTGTTTCTCCCAAAAAACACTCTAAATGTTCCATATCTTTCTATGAAAGAACTATGCCCAAAATACTACAGTTGGGATTACAGCATTGATGGACTGCAATAAACAGGATGAAAACTAAGTAATCAAGGAAAAAAATGTATCACACTGAACAGGGAAGTGCCCTTGCCTTAATACATCAGTTTTAGGGGGAGTTTTGCAAGATAGAAGTATAGGGTTATACCTTTTTTTTGCCTGTATGTTACAGCCAAGTCCTATGAAAATTATTTTTCTAAATACAGGTAACAGTCTTTTCCATACTAAAAGGAAACAAAACCACAGGTGGATATAATCATGCATCTATGAAGATAACAATTACAAAAAGTTATTTTCACTCCAATATTTGTTTTTAGCTAATATTCTCTTTCTTCTTTATTGTTTTTTAACTAATTTGAACCAATTTGCCAGCAAGAAAAATGTTTCTGGCAAAATCCAGGGAAGCAGTTAATGCATTTTTTCTGAGCCACTTTAAAGAAGCCCTTCCTTGAAATACAGAAATGCATGAATGAGTAGGTACTTCTTGCAGCTTTCTTTTTAAAAGATCTTCATGAAGAGTGGCTCTATGAGCACTGAAACAAGACAAAGTCTAGCATAAACCCCTAGCCATGGCTCAGATGCTCCTAACAATTTCACCTCTAGACTCTTCTGATTATTGCCCAAGCTCACTCCCCACTGAGGTGTTTTGCTTCCTCTCCTCAGATCTTACAGTAACATAGCAGGACTGCACCTGTTCTCACTAGAAAGCAGCAATTACTAAAAGCAGAAAGTACTGAAGTAAACCATTCCAGCTTGTTATAAAATGTCACATTTTCATATTTTTACAGGAAATGGAACCAGTATTATTTAAATTACACATTTAAAGCTTAATGCAACAGCAATCTTCTGCTACTAATGAAAGAAAGCTCAAAATCTATCTATATCTTTTCTATGAAGACACTTGAAGAAGTGTGAGCATAATCCTGGCCACATTGAACTATATGACAAAACCCACACTGATGCTTCTAAACAGATTTTTTTTCTCCAAGAATAGGGTGTGGAGATTTTTTCATTGTTATTACTCAGGAAAAAAAGCTTTCTCACTTGGAGTTGGCAAGCAAGATGGTAACAATAAAGCAAGCAATGAGTGCAAGGAACTCCTTCTGGTTCAGGTACCTCTTCTAGAGTCTCAGTGATAAATGAAAAAGCTTCAAAGTTGCCAGGAACTCACCCACTCCATTGACTTTATCCCCTGTCAGGGATTTTTCAGTGCTTCACTGACTGATTCCCCTAGTTCAGAGACAAATAATAAGTGCAGAGTACACAAACTTAGCCATACCACAGCACAAAAGCTATCCCAAAGGAGAGCAAGGGGAGTACTGAACTGGGCTACATCCTTTTCCTTTCCAGATGTAATGAACCCTCCCTTTCCCCTTCCACCTGCTCATTGTGAATTACAGTGTCTGTCTTCCCTCTCAGTTTTATACCTGGATTTCCTGGACAATTCCCTGAAACAATACCTTGGTACCATGCCCTAGCCATGACAGAATTATAGATGCATATAAAGCAAAATATTTAAGTTTCTGAAATATGAACAAGCTGCAGCAATTCAACAGCTAGGCCACATTAAAAGAACCTGTAAAGAAAGTCAAGATGCTGAAGTACCTGAAGAAAGAGAGCATGGTATTAAGATCTACCAGACAGACAGAAGAGCATGTACATGTTTTTGTGGTTAGTCCTTCACTGAGCAATAGACACAAAAGAATTCACTGCCAACTTCCTTCTTGATTCTAGCACATACACAGGCCTGTTTACTTCAGTTAAACCAGCCAAGGCTTTTGCTCAGGATCCAGAAAGCACAGGGTACTGAATATCTAAACTATGTTCAAGTTTTTGTTCCAGCCTGAGGATTCAAATCACAATTAAAAGAAAACACATCCATTTTCAGAGAGGTGTAACTTGCATACTAATGGTTTATGCAAGCACCTGAAAGGTAGCAAGTGCAACACATGACACTGAATCCAAATAATAAAAAAATTCCTCCCTTGCATTACACCTCTCTTGGTACATGTTAATAGCAGGGTATAAAATCTTACAGTGTTCTCCACAACAGGAAACATTCAAGATATCCTTGGTGGGAGAAATGTTTCACCTGGAACAGCAATTAACTTAGAAACTCCTGGGTCATGCAGTAGTTTAGACCAGATCACAGATGGTCACAGCAGAGCCTGCAAATCACATACAGCTCACAAGCCCTTCAATGGCAGCTCAGAGGACAGTACTCATAGAATTAAAGTAAAAAATTATTCAATAAGCTTTTCATAAGCATTAAGGGGTTCATAGTGGTCCCTTCTCATTGTATATAGGACTCTGCTTTAGCATTTATTACACAGGAAACTCCTACTCACTACCTCCATTTAAAAACTCTTCAGATGTCAGCGTGCTAAATAAATAATATGTACTATCCTCTGACTGCATTTATAGTGTAATGGGAAGAAGTGGGACTTAAATGTATGGAAAATGAGAGACATGGCTTTATCCTGGATATTTTTTGGCTCCCTTGTAGGAAAATACAAGAGAGCAGGTAACCATTTCTCTAAGTAAATCCCACAAAATTGAGCTCTGGCAGTGAGACTCCTGCACCACATAAGGCAGTTACTCCTGTTCAGAGGACAGACTCTCATTAGAAGAATGCTAATCTCCAGCTCTGCTGCTATTTGTTCAACTTCTTCGTCATTATCTGTTGTGAACTTTTACCTCCAGTGCCAACAAACAGGGCCATGGACAATATTCAGTGTGATCAAAACCACACTGCTTTCAAGAGCTTCTGTTTGTGATGTTTCAAATGCATATTTTTTTATGGTTGTAGGTAGCTACATTTTTAATTTCACAGAGCAGTAAATATGCCAACTCTTAACTACTAGGGACGCCATCCATCACTGTATTTCAGAAGTTAATCCTACTAAGTCTATCTCATAAAACTGGTTAAAATGTAGCAGGGTATAGATACAGATACCTTGGCTTATTCAAGAACTTCCTGAATATCTGTATTACAAAAGCTGAAAATACAGGGAAAAAAAAAAAACTATGTTAACAATGTTTGGCCAGTCTTTAGTTCTTCAAAATAATAAGAAAGGAAATAGTTTTTTTTATTAAAAAAAAAAAAGTTTAAAACTCTGCACAGAAGTTTCTGAAGTATTATTTACTCTTCTTCCATATTGTATTAGACTTTAGATTTCTGATAAATCTATGGAAGTATTGTCTCTTACTTAAAAAGTGTCACAGATTTCATGATGCACACAGGAGAATTTTGCAGCTTTTTAAAAATTATTTTTATACTTCTTTTTCTTATTTTCCAAACTGTTGGCTTTTCCCCCAAAAACTACAATGTCACCATTCTGCTCATCTGGCCATCCTACCCAGCCTCCCTGCACAGACAGCAATTATAGGATAGGAATGGCACCGCACTGAAGATGCATGTCAAAAGAAGCATCTGCTTTTCTGGCAAACTCCACACTGTTGGTGGCATTGGAATTATTGCTATACTGTTTGTCACAGGGTTAGACCACAGATGGCTCTTTTGGCTGACATGGGATCCGCTAAGTCATTTTCTGTTTATTCAAGTTAAATAAATTGGAGAACTTGTGCCCGGCCATGCATGAGGGAGTCAATTCCTACCAAAATCCCTTTGTCTATGACTGCTGATTCCTTATGGGCAGCATGCTGCACCCAGCATAGCAGCAGCATCATTACTGTGAATCCCTCTGTTCCATTTGAAAGAAGAGAATGCATGTTCTTCCTGGTAAGGCCCCTACAAGAGCATTTAATAGGTAGCCCAGTCTACTGCTGCTTTCTTTGACAACATCGATGGAACAGTTGAGGCAGCTGGCTCTGGCCCTTTCTTCTGCATTCCTAAATCATAATCTCTAGCAGACCACACCCTCTTCACCACAGCCAGCATCTCCAGCTGTTGGAAAGGTGGCATGTCTGACAAAAAAAGAGTAGAAAACCTCAGTTTTATAAGACTTCATCATCAAGACTGACTTTGGATGCCTCCATTAAAAGGCTCTTCAAGCTGCACAATTTATGCTTCAAAGTACAGATCACTTTAGATATTTTATCCTTCCTACTCACTTTGCAAATGTTTTTTTTTTTTTTCTTTTTTAAGTGTCTCCAGGCCTAACTAATGTAATCAGCAAAGAACAAGCTGGTGTAGATACACTGCCTGAGTGCAACACAAAAGCTACTGTAATCTTGATACCAAGAAGGTCCAATTCTGCTGCTCAGCAGCTTGTTATGTGTCTTTGTCAAGTCACAGTTGAACCAATTTCAGTGAGAACAGCATCTTGCATCACTTTCCATGGGAACAATGATTTCTCCATGAGCTGAAGAACAGGAAAGCATATCCAGAGCATCACTGTCCTTCCCAGTTACTCCATTGCAATTATTTCCATAGTCTTTCACAGTATTTGCCATAGAATTGAGGTCAGCATGACCTGTGCTGGACTGAAAGTTCCATTCATCTTTTTGCTACTCACTTCTGAAATTTCAAGAAGTGCCCTTATGGTTTTAATATTTTGCAATCTGATAAAATGCAGCAGATACAACTCATTTTAATCAATACACTGAAACAGGACATGCACAGCATTGCTGGTAAAGCATTAAAGCAAGTCTCAGGTATAACTAGGAGAGTACATACCAAATTCAAGAAACACTGTGTTAAATTCATCAGGATTTCATACCTTTTACATACTGTAAAGGGTAAGAAAAAGGGAAGCGCAAGGTACTTTTACAATTATTTCAGCAAAGGTTGAAGTGAGTATCAATTAAATTTCAGCTAGGAGTTTGTGCTATTTGTCATGCTATTTTGAAATTCAAGGAGTCCACGTATGAGACTATGTTGCTGCAAGTGGTGTATGTATACACACACATCACATGTATATTTTATATTTGTTATTTAAATATTGATTATTATTTATATTTAAATTATATGTATAGTCTGACACTGAACTTGTAATTTGCTATGGGAGAGTGACCACACCTCTATAAATGTGATCCTCCTCCATGGCAAAGCCACCAAACTGAACAGAAGCAGCCAGGTATTATTAAATTAGCAACACAGTTTTAAAACATGAGCAAGATCAGTAGAAACTTTTTAAATCATTGGACTCATTACGAAAGGAGTTGTCAGTTTTCTGCACTTGCTCATATCAGCCTGGTTCCACTCTCACCCAGTGATTCTGCATTCATTTGCACAAGCTGAAAATCTGTCCAGAAGTTTTATAAATTTCAGCATTGTATAGAGCTGACAGAACAGAAGACAGCAGTGTATAATGTTGGCAAAACTTCTCAACATAGGGCTTTTCTGCAGAGCACCAGGGAGCAAACTCTGCCTGGTCTGCGTGCTGCAACACGTACACCAATCTTCTTTGGACTGCAATGAGACTGTGTGTAGCATGTATGAGACTGCAAATGACATTCCCAAAGCCTTCTAAGTGACTCCCAACACTCTACATGGTTTCCTAGAATAAAAGGTAGAAGCTCAAATCTCATTAGAAAAGATCTGGAGTTTAACTTCATTGCTTCCAAAACGTTTGCCTCCTGCCTCATTTCCCATCTGGGAGGGGAAGGTAGGGGCAGCTGGCTGCAGTGCCTGCAGTGAGGCTGTGCCATGGCAGCAGCATTTACCAAAGGTTTTCATTAATTCAGCTCTGTCAGTGCAGTTACACACGCAATGACACCTCCAGGACACACAAGGTCCTGACTGCGCTCTCGTGGAACGCAATGAACGCCGCCGTGCTCCCAGCAAAAGTGATTTAAAGTAAGAGCTGAGATCAAGCTGTGTGCAGGCAGCACTGAGGACAACTGTTTGCAAATTTCATGGTGGACACCATGCTATTCTGACATTTCTCAGAGATGATCCTGCACCATTAGACAGCCGTACTAAAGCCCACCACATCCAACCTTTTTGGCCAAATGTTCACTACAGCACATCCAGCATAGCTGACATTTTCTCCAGATGTATGATGTAATACAGAGTCACACACAGGATACCCTGTGCTCTTCAGGAAAAAAGGAATGGTCTGTCATGCCCAGAACAAGTCATACAACTTTCTCCTATGTAGCACATAGAGATTTACACCCATGCGCAGGCACCACAGGACAAACTACAATCAATTTAGCATGACAAAAGCAGCTGTGTTTAACCCTTGGCAAAATGGAAACCAGAACAGCTCATCCAGCCAGTGAATGGTTCAGACAGATACCTAACACCACCTTTCCTGCAGCTGCTGTTACTACAGAAAATACTGCTAAGATGGTACAGAGAACTCAAGACGTTCCCAGTTGATCAGGCAACACCAGCAGAAAGTGTTGCTTGACAAACAGCAAGAAATATATGTAGTTTCTCTCATTTGTTACCCCTTTGCCCTTGAAAGTGCATGTGAGTGTTACAGTAGTTCTATGTACATTATTTTAGATCTATGTATTCCATATATTCAAATCTTGAATTAAATTACAGCCTGTTTGAACACTATGGATTAAGACATTATCACTTAATTTTTCTGTCTTCCACAAGCCTTTACGAGCTGCTATCTTGAAACAATCTGCTACAAAGAATACGAGGAAAATGTTGACATTTGGACAATTTTATCCTGGAAAAGACGAGAGGAATAATCCTGGTCTTTAGATGTCTCCGAAGTCCTAACCTGCAGTTGTAGCTTAGTTTAGCTTCCTAGAAGTTAGAGGGAAGCATTTTCTGCTCACGTTTCCCATCAGTGCTTCTCTTTTGTCTCCCAGTACTCAGTGGCTATGCCCTGCAACACATTCTTCTCTCTCCTGACATACAATTTTTATGCACAAGAGTGAAAAAGGAGCATTGCTTCATTTCTTTTAGGAGAATTTTAGATGTTACAGTAATACACAAATCACTTGCTTCATTACCAGAATGCTTAATGGAGCGATCACTTTTCCAGCATCATTTCAGGGAACTGGGACTAGGATACTCCAGAACACAATGCTTAGTATAGTACAAATACTATTTAATCCCATTCAACTTGGATCAAGCAGGGCTTGTTAGCATTTGCTCAGCATCAGTCTCAACAGATCCAGGCTATTTCTAGCAAAACCATTCTGTTGTTTAATGAAAGCTAGTTTGGGCAGCATGTCTACATCCGTGGCCTAGAGAAGCTGATTTTAGGTCTGTTTAAAGCACAAAGTTGCTGAACATTCATTTAAGACAATCTGTGGGTAAACTCTTTTGAATTTTAGGCCCTAGCAAATAGGAGCATGACACATTTAAATTAGAAGTAGTAGTAATAGTAAGAGAATCTAACCAATTAGTAAATTCAATCCTCTTTATGCAAAGTTATGAAAAATATAAATATTTTCCTAAATGCAAGTGATCAAGGGCACACAGATGAGAAAGAGCTCTTTCATACATTAAGGCAATTCACTACAATACTGTGAACACAACAAATCTGGGGACTTGACGAAATGTAGCAAGGAGTTTGCTAAAATCAGCATGGCAAAATCCAGCACATGAGCCTACTTTTATAGATCACAGTCTGCTTCTCCTTACAAATAAGGAAACTGGTAATTCTTCAGTAGGATGAAATTCTCGAAGCTGTAAAGGTAGGCCTTTAATTAAAACTGAAGATTCACCCACAAAAACAAGAGCAAGACTTCCAAGGGCAGGTAACTTCTGGTGGAACTCCCCAGTAGATGTCTGGCTGCACATTAGGAATGATTTGTCTGCACTGACCTTTGATGGCCCCAACGTAGCACCAGTGCAACTAAGAACAGCATGGAAAGTTGAAATCTTTCAAACATTACTGATTAGGTGTTTTACCATGGAAATTCAACTCCTGATAAAGTTGTCAAGTAGAAACAGCACTTTCTGAGATACCTAGAATGTGCAGATAGCGAAAAGGAAAAGAGCGGTATAGGAAGTCGAAAAGCTTTAGGACGGGTGGTTAGATCTGCTGGTCTGATAAAATGGCTTTGAGGCAGTACCAAATAAAGAACAAAGATGGCTTTGCTGGTCCTGCTGGCAGCTCAGCTTTCAAGTCAACCTTTCCCTCAATGTGGCTGAACAGATCCAACTGCAACGGAGGCAGCTGAGGACCCCCAGACCAAGACGGCAGCTCAAGGGATAGCTCAGGCTGGCATTACTCCAAAAAGCAGCATCCTTGCCACTATGGCTGATCACTCTCCCTCCTGATGTCTCTCCTCTTTGCTCATCAGAAGGACAAGGAGAATAAAAAAATTTAAAAAATTAAAAAAAAAAAAAAAAAGGAAGTTCAGATTGTTTCATTTATCAATGGGGCTGACCCATGAAAGTGGTAACAAAACAGCATTAGGCTGTCAAACAATCTGGAATTAAACCAACACTGGTTTTTCATACCCAAAGAAAGACAATGCAGCAAACACACGTGGTGCCTCTGGTTAACTGAGTCTTACAAGTAAGGCAACAAGCAGCATGCACAAACCTGTCTGCTAAAAGTAAATGAAATCCTGTGTACATGCCACATGCAGCAATGCTGCTCTGGCCTTAGGGTCAGATTTTCCTTACAACCTTATCTGAAACAAACCCAAGTCAGTCTTTTCTCATTCTTTAAAGGATGATGTTTTGGTAGATGCTTATCACTTCTTAAATCCAATACTTTCTGACTACTGACTTTTTACAAATGACTATCTTGTCCAAAATCCTTGTGCATGCAATTCAAAAAACCCCCATGTTAGGACTTTATTTATCATTTCCTCTCCCTCTTGATAGCTGTAATTTATACTGAATCATACAAACAGAAGAGCTAAGTCACTTCCACAGCCCTCATCAATTTTCCTCACATATTGCCTTCTAATTTAAAACTTCACTCTTGTTTTGAACCAAGAGACAAAACTTTTTTTTCTTTTGCAAACTACTGTTTTAACTCATGCAGCTACTTTTAAACTCAGATTTTGAATTCTGAGAGAAAAGTGGTTTTAAGTGGTTATGAATATTGTTCAAATGTCTGAAAGTCAAGCCACACAATATGACCTACTCTAAAATTAAGATGTTTGTGACTTCATAGTGTATGATAATGAACAATCCCTTTTACACCCAGAAACTTAGTTCTGAAGTTCAGTTACAAAGATTTAGCAGCTAAGCCAATGCAGGGTGCATCCAAATAGCTGCTGGGGTGAATGTCTGACTGCACAATGAATCATTGTCAATTCTGAAATGAAAAAACTCAAGAATTAGATAACACCTAGGAAGGCTTCCAGACGTACTACTAATACAACAATAATAATATATGAGAAATTCAACTGCCAACAGAACAGGTTGTGGCAGTGCAGGTAACAGTCTGACTCAGACGTGTGAGCAGCTAAAGTTACCATCAGAGATGATCCAAGGAACACTCACAGCGGCCACCAAAGTGTCCAGGAGCCCCTGCAGCCAGCAGGCCACACATCAGCACAGCTGGCACAAGAGCTGCAGCACCTGTGGGAGACAGCCTCCACCTCTGGTGGTGAGGGGATACACTTGAACAATGTCTGCTGCTATGCATGGACAGATGACAAACACCAGTCAGGAATAAACCGGTTCGTTCGGGCACAGAGCTCAGCCCAGCCACAATTTTAATAGTCATGTTCTTGTCCTTGGGACAAGAACTCAGCTGAGGAATCACACCTCTGAACGCACCAGAGAGTTATAGGTGAAGGAAAATACTTCTAATAGGTACATTTGGAATTGATAATTAACTTTAAAACACTGCAGTGAAAGGGAATCTGCCCAGCCAATGGCTAACTGTTAGATAAATTAATCACTTGCCTCTGCTTCCTGCACAACCCCAGTGCTTAGCAACTGCTTTCAGGTTTGTCTTACACTGTGGACAATTTCAAGGAATCACATTTTTAATAAGTATGTTCAGCTGCACTTTTCTTAGCAGCAATTCTACCTTTGCAGCTTATCCATCTGCACAACAGTTAGATGTTTAACACTAATAATCTTGTACACCAGCACTGGTTCACTACAAAAGTTACCGTAAATTGAAATGGAACAACCATATATTGCATTTCCTTAAAAAAACAAAAAACAAAACAAANAGGAAGTTCATTTCATAGCAAAGATAAGGCCTTAAAACCATTAAAGATAACTAGATTAAATTTCTGTAAAATGTAAGCCACTAAACTTCAGAGAGTTACTCCTGTTCTCAGTAATATTTTTATGGTTGACTGCCTTTCTGCCCAACAAACATCTGCTTAGAAATAAACTTACCTGCTGCTAACAGTAAACCAACCTTTACTCTTTTTGAAAACTAGAGTTCTACATAGTTTCAACAGTCCAGTTTCTTGCCAAAATGAACTTTGCCATTGTTATTAACCTGGAAATATCAATAATAGTGTTCAGATCAATGTTCTCATCGACCATAGAGAAACTACTTACACAGTACGTGACTGGCAGAATTTGAACACAGTTCTATCATTCCAAATAATCTGCTATAACCTGAGTTTCAGAGGACAGACACAGACATCTATGTAAGTATGTGTGCATATATATAATTTCTTTTCAAGATATTTAGTCCTAATTGCTGTAGTAGTTGAATGACTTGCAGATGTTAGTATATTTCTGTGCAAAATCTGAGAGGTAGGAAACTAATATTAACAAGTACCATTTGAAGAGTCAAACCTTAACAATTTAGTTAAGATTATCCAAAATATCAGTGGCAGGACCATTTTGAACTTCAGGTCACCATCTTAATCCTTACGAATAATCTTTATAGGTGTGGCTGACCAGAGACTTCTATTATTACCCAGGACAATGACTCAACACAGCACTTATTTCAGGGAATGAAGAAGGTGGAGATGGATTCAGTCATTTTGCACCAGGGTCAATGGAGAAGTGTTACACCAAAATAATGTATTTTGATAGAAGGATAAGACACACAGGCTAGATATTTCTTTATATCATCTAATATACTGGAATACAAAACCGTACATTAATAATACTAAAACAATTACAAAGTTGCAAGAAAAACATTAACCCAGAAAGTACAAAACTGTCAGGAGCTTCAGAGCAGAGAATTCCCAACAACTTAGCAGAATACATAAAGAACAGTTACATGAAAAGCCAGAGTGCCTTTTATAATGACTAAGCCAGTCTACAGCCCTTAGTGACTTCTGAGACCATGACACTCCACACCTGACAGATCTAAGAACAGTAAGTTTGCTGGCAATCTGACAAAGTCTGCTTCCAAAGTTAACATGATTTTGTCAGTACAGCAATTAAAATATCGACCTAATGCTGCAACAATGACTTCCTTAACCATTTCCATCTTGCATTAGCCTCCACAGCACTGTAGAATACTGTAAATGTGAATGGAGGCAGCTCTCAGAGCACTGAAAAAAAACTAAAAAGCCCCTGTATTCTTCTACTGGTGCCACAGTGTGCCCTACGTATCACTAGCACCTTTAACCAGCTGAAAGTCTATATACTAATTACATCTTAGTATTCTTCATCATTAAAATTATTGAAGCTTTCCAATGTATTCTATTAGCTCCTCAGTACTGCAGGTACTACTGGTTCTCTCATCTCAAAAATTATCCCTAGTTCTGGAATTTTTACATGTATATGTGTGCATTGGAGATATTGTTGCCCTAAGTCAATAAAGAAATTTTATCATTTATATTTTTGTTTAAGTGAAATATTTTTCTTAAACACCAGTTTTGATAAGTGTTTCTCACAAGTAGCATTCAGAGATATATCTCCTGGAATGCTGAATAAAAGCCAAAAAAATGCCCATTTCAAAGGTTATCAGCTAAGCAATCATATTTAATATCTATCTCAAATGTTTTTTCCAAATTACACAGAAGTACTTTTAAATAAGTACAAGTACTATCATAATGAGGATCATGCCAAATAGATTGGGTGGAATAATATTAAAGCAGTTTAAATACCATTTGATTCTTTTGAATGTGAGTTTAACACTAACCCCACAATATACCAACTATTCAACTCTGGTTTCTCACTGGGGAAATTCAGAAGTCTTCTGGTTCTCTGTCTCAATAAACACTTTTTGATGTCAGCAGTCTCACCCCACGCAGTGGCACCACCGCCTATGTAAATATGCACTGGCATAAGTGAGAGTCTTACAATTCAGACCCACAATTTTAGAACTCTTCATGAACTCATGTGGAAGACAGACCACTAAACACTTCAAAGGATCTTGTCTGCTGGTGGCTGCTTTCAGACCGGGCAGGAGCCCGTGGAACTGTGTGCCGGCTCTGCCAAAGCCCGGGTTTCTGCAGTGTGGCTGCTGCTTTCCCGGGCTGCTTCCTGTCCCTCCTCTGCCCCAGCCCAGCCAACAGGGAGCTGTACTCTGTGTTACTTCTACACTACGTACTTCAAAGAGTTTCATGTTGTAAGAGGTTATTTAAAACCCCGGCGAAGCAATTCGCTAAGCTAAGCCAGAACAACACACGTGCGTGCAGCAACACCAACAGGTCCCAGTGGGTCACCCTGGCCGTGCTCAAAGGTGGGCACAGGGGTGACACACACCTGCCAGTCACCTGCAGCAGCTGGAGTGACAGGGGCTCCCCCACTCTATTGCAGCACACAACTGTTTAAAGCATTATTAGCAAATTATACACATAAGCAGAAAAGAAAGAAAAACACCATAAGACTTGAAATTCATTCCTTCATCATTTCATACACAGGACCTCCTTTGCAACAAACCAACCTGCTCTGTAGGGCTCAGCTGAAGAGCATTCCAAAGCCTGGGCAGGCAGCATTTGCACCTGGGGATGCCCAAGAGACAGCATTGCTTCCAAAGCAGGAAAAAACAACCTATGGTCTGCTGAAAGAAGGCTGAGTGAAAGAGGCATCACCGACTCACAAAATAAAAACAATATCTACCCCTTACCCTTCAAGTGGGTTAAGCACAAATAAAATACAGAGCCTTAAATGAGAGTCTCTTCTCCCAACACAACTTGAGGTGACAGGGTTGGACATAACCAGTCTCCCTGAGAAGACTGGAGGTCCTGTGCCACATGCCTGTATACAAGGTAAAGGAAACTTCCAGCTCCCATTCCACTATTTTGTTCGAGTTTTTTTTTCATTTCCCCATTTTAAGAATTCTAGTTTTTTATTTGTGGACTTGTTAACAAGGATCTGCATTTGATTTTTCCCTTGCCTGCCTGGTGTTTGGGGTGATTTTAGATTACTGCAGTGGCACAAGCACAACCTGATAAATTTTTCTTCTTCACCATGTTGCAGCAGGCTTCCTGAGAGCTGGTAAGACAAACAATCCTGAGAAAATGCTCATCCAAACTCCCACCTGAATCCTTAGGTTCCACTCCTCAAGCACCATAAAAATGGATACCTCGAATATCCTAAAGGACTGAATTCTAACACTGTAATGCTGTAGCACCCAAATGACAGAATATATGAGCTGTAGTTAACCTAAGGACTTGTGTTTCCACCTTATTGAACAAAGCACCATATGGTAGAGGAGATTCTGATATAAAAGGACAGAAAACAATAGAAGGTAAGGATAGAAATAAATCCCCTTCTCATCTAAGCAGAAAAAACCCCCACACAATAAGGTGTGAAAGTGCCACTGCCAATAAGAGACACTGTCAAGAAACAGAATCAATGATGAAATAGTTACATGTATTTGGTTGCAGTAAAGAAGCATTTCATTTCACAAGCAGGTAAGCATCAGGCTGGACTAAGTTTGATGCACACCTTGCCCTGGTGCTTCTGCTGTTCTTCAGCAAAGGAAAATGAAGCCCTAATGAGGTTCCCCAGAACAATGTGTTGTTTGTTTCACTGCAACCTCACAAAGTTCTACGATTCTATCAGACAAGTATTCTAAAATTCTAAATACCCACTCTATTTGACACATCATTTCTCTAGAGCAGAATACTTTAAACAACTAAAACACACACCAGTGATTTCCTAAACAATCACAGTTAAGCATACAAGCAGCTTTTATGAGGACACATGAACAAAAAGGTATTATTATAAATTGTATCATTATATATTGGTACATTTCTGTAATTGTCAGCTTTTATTTTGCAACAGACTGATATATCCTTATACTACATCATAAATTTAAAAAAAGGACATTTTTGATGCGTTCCAACTATATTTTTGTTTTGAAGAGCTTGTAAGACTTCAAAATACTTTCTAGGTATTTTTAAGCCAATGCATCTTAGCGCACAGGTTAAGTCTTAAAATTGGTACAGAGTTTTACTGTTAAAAATCAATTTATATAAATGGCAATAAAAGTTACTAAATTTAAACTCCGAGAAATAAACTAACTCAAACTGCCACAAACCTAGGTAATCTAGAATTTGTTTAAAGCAATCTCTTGCCAGCATTCAATTACTTCAACTGCAGTTTAAAACTACTTTGTGAGTCAATACACAGCTGCAGCTACACTGCCTTAACTGCAGTCTCTTGAGGGAAACAGCTAAAGCTGTGCTAATCACAGTAACCAGCCCTTAGAGCACATGATTTTTCTGTTGTGTGTGTGTTTCCTAAATTGCTGGGTTAGGAGGCTTGTGCTTATCTAATCTATGGTTCCCCTCCTCGTTTCTCCTCTATTTCTAACTCATCCCTTCCCTTTCCTGTTGCATCAGGAAGCTGCAAATACAGTGGCTTCTGCAGGGTTGTTATAATTACCACAGTACACTGCAATTCTGAAACATATGCAAAATAACTCACAATTACTTTAACAAGGCTCCAGAACTTTCAAATGTGCTTCTGTTGGCTTTTTAGAAAACTTCTGACCAACACTTCCTCCAAGATCAAAACATCTCCATGCACCTCTTCATTACGATTACAGGTTTTTAAGCTTTCACACTGTCCCCCAATAAGATGTTTGAAAACAATTGTTTGTAGAAAAGGAGAAAAACATTCATAAGAAGTTAGAAACGGATCCATGAGGGAAATCCACTAGAGGCTCCTAGTCTCCATTGACTTCTTTTGTTATACACCATCTCATGCAACAAGCAAAGGTCAATTTCAACCACAACTTTGAAAGCAGGGAAAAAATGCAAACGAAAACAGTTATAATGTGAAATTATCATTATTTTTATTTACTTGGTTGCAGCACTGTGCAAATGTTTTAGGAGCCATCTCAAGCTCTCAGGAAAGGATTTTCCCCTCCCTTCCTTCCTTCCCTCTCCTCCCTGCCAGCAGTTACAGTTTAAAGGATCTAACCCTTCTGAAATGTGTTAACTCAAGCAATTTTTTTAACAGTTGGAAGTTTCAGGGGAAAAAAATGAACCCAAAACAAAACAGCAGATGTTCAAGACACAGACTTCTATCTTCCTTTCCATGTGAAACTAAATGGCAAAGATGCATACTTTAAACAATAACATTTCCAAAGAGACAAAAATATATTGTTCACTCTGTTAGAAATACTAAACAAAAACTTCAAATTGCCAAATACAGATAAGACAATCATATCACTTTTCATAATCTATAACATCATGCCTGAACAAGATAAGATGTTTCCTTTTATTTCTTTCATTCACGTTTTGGTATGAATATAGAAACCCACTGACTGAGTAGTTTTGCTCCCTTGAGAATAAAGCAGAACTTCACAATCTTATAGATGCACCTATAAAATTAAAGTAGCTGGTACTTAATGTAGGAGTTCAGTTTTGCGAAACCCAGGTAGATCCTTTAACACTGTATACAACGTAAAGGGAAATAGTCTGTCACCACAGCGATACAAAATTACAATTCTTGTAGTTCTGAGAGAACGAAACAAAAAGAAACTAATCCCATTTATTTCTGTAACCACAGATATCTGCTCAATCCTAGGCACCTCAGCCTCCCCCCGCCGCAGCACCACCCATAAACACAGGAGGTGTCCTCTCAAACCCCTCTGGGCACAGACTGCTCATGGAGCTGCATGTTCTGAGTTACGACCATGCCCAGGTCTTGCAAGTTTAATGAGGTTCCTTCTCACACACACAGACACCACACAGCACCAACTGGGAAATATAAAGCAGGATTACAGGTGTAGCTTCTTGATGGGTTAAACCTATAGACAGAGAGAAAGGCCAATCTACACTTTCAGCCTGAGACTGGCAAAAGCTTTCCCCATATAACTGTCATTAGAAACCCACCTTAACCTCCAACTTTTAGAAAAGTGACCTGCGACACAACACTTGATATTAACAGAGCTGCACGTAAATAAAGATTGATCAAAAGCTTTGTCTGTCCCTCCATACACAGGCCAAACACCAAATCAGTGTTAAATTCCTCACGTGCAGCTACGCCCAGTTAATCTTCCTGAAAGCAGCAAACTATGTAAATCTCCTTATGCTGGCGAGATAAACATTACACTCATCAAAATGTAACGAGAACCACCACTGTTACTGGACAAAGCTGTTAAAAGGCACAGACACTGGGCTGAGCACCCAGGAGGACCCTGCACTCGCCTCCTTCCCAGGCCTCCAGAGCTGCTTCTGGCTTCCTCTTCGAGAAACCTGAGAGCAGAGGAACCTCCCTGCACAAAGCGATTTAAAATCCCTAATCAAATAGCTGGAGTAGCTCTGTAGATTCAAGGAGCAGATGGCAGGAGAAAGCCTAATTTTCCATTTACGATAATTTTACAGAGTGTAGAAATATTTACTTCAGAGGAGCGCTTCCCAATTTACATGAGAATAACAAAAGTGGGAGGAGGGACAGAGAATCATCTTGTTCTCAACAAACCAAGAGCTAAAAAAGCCTGTATTAAGCAATATATTGTATGTAATTTTGTTTCCTTTTCATTACAGATGCACACACATGTGTTCTTTGCAACAGCTCTAGTAACCTCGATAGTAAAAATATTAGCTTACACCTACCTTTTTCAGACAGGATGTATGGCTATGAGTGTTGTGATAGGTTATTACTGCAGATATTGTGTGGCTTTCATTCCTTAACAAGACCTACATCTGCATTTCAAATTAATTCTCAGATGAGCTGTCACTCATTTAAGCAACATCTCAATTTTAAGCCTGGTAGGAGTATTTTTAATATGCCTGTCTGCCCATAATGCAGGAAATCCTTTTGAGCAGAGACCACATTTTAGTATTCTTACATGTACTCTAGAAAAGAGGAGATGATCAGGCCAATCAAATCTGACCTGAAATTAAGAATGTTGACTGGCTTCTACATGCCTGAGTTGCACAGTGTAGATATAACAGATTACAAACACAAAACTAGAAGCACAGATATGTTTATAAAACAAAACATAGTTATTTGGGGGGGGAAAAAAGAGAGTATGGGTAAAGATCTGAACATACTCTACCTATATGGCATTTTGTCAATGTTTTAAATTAAGGTAGAAATCCACATTATATTACAGTGCCTTAGGAATAAATCAGGATAATGTCACCTTGCCTTTTACCAGTTAATCACTCATTTTTTCAACTGAATCTGCTAATAGACTCTTAAAAATGAAACAGGATAGTACTAAACCTGAAGTGTTCTCTGATTATTCTGATATGAATTAAAATAGCAACCGAGACATACAAGCTGCTCAAAAGATTTTAACTTCTCTTTTAAGTTACTTAAAATTGTTTCAGGTTCACATACTACACACTGCTAGCATAGGAAATCTAGCTGCTCCTTTTAGAGACATTGGTTGTCAATTTTTCCTACACTAACAGTATGTAGTGTCTCAGGCTAAAGCACAACTACAGTGCAATTGTCTGAATATGGGTTACACAGAGTATAGAGACACTTAATCTGAACTTTTCTAATTATCAAGGCTTGAAAAATTAGGCTTGCAGCACTCTCCAGCACTGTTTGACATCAGCTCACCCCTGCAGGTGAAGTCTGAGTGAAAGGAAGATCAGAAAGCCAATCGCTAATCGACGTTAGTCTACATGAATGAAGTTAATAGGAGTTTTCCATGGACTTAACTGGAGAAAAGCACAGACCCTGGCTCCTTATGTAGGAAGTGTTTGAGCACAGAATAGCTACACACTAACAAAAGAAACCTTTGGTACCCAGGGTCTTAAGCCCACATAATACCCCTGCATTCATTTCTTTCTCTGTCTATTGGGGAAAAAGGGTCTGTTTGTTTTTCTGATTCAGTCGGCCCTTTTAGCTCTTTGAATCTAAGGAGTGCACTGTGAAAAGAAGAGCATCTTATCAGCCTGCTCCAGACCAGCAGGCAAACTCACATCCGCACACAAAACACAGCCCTGCCAGCACGAGGCCTGGCCCCGCTGCCCCGGCTCCTGCCCACACCCTGCCCCGCACACACTGCACAGCCGCCCAAGGGGCCTGCCTTGATTAATGGTCCTCGCAGGCAGAGCACGAAATACTATCTGACCAACTGGCTTCATTTATAAAGTATGCAGGAGCACCAGACAAGACGATCAGCATGGGCGTGTCCAGGACATTTATTAACAACAAACCAAAACCAGCGCACACAATAAGCATGTTTTGTTATGTATGGACTTGAACACTTTGAGTACAAGATGCAAAGATAACTCCATGCACTGCTGGGCAGTATCTGCAGAGCACTGCTGAGATAACACACCAGTGATTCTTATCAAAAAGATATTTCTATAAAATAACAGGGAGGAGAAAGGAAATAGCAATTTTTACTTAAGCTTCAAGAAAATAGGAGAGTCTAACTTTCACTGTCATGCAGCTTAGCCACACAGATCGTGTGTCATCCCAACAATGCACCAGGAGTTCAAAATCTCCAAGACTATGTCCTCATCATTTATATTAAACCCTTCACTATGTGCACCAGTGATATCTGATTTCCTATTTCTACCCTTAATGCATTCTGACCCCAAGCAAAATAGGACAAACTTCCCCAGTATTGGTGACTGAACCCGTCAAATTACTCGTTTCAGCTCCTAAGTGCAGCAGACACGGAAGGATTTTTTTTCTCACCTGGAAAGAAGCCTGCCATAGTATTTTTGGCATGCTTTGTCAAGCCAGGAGCTTGTCAGTGACCTCTCCTCCATTTACCCTCTGGCACACACACAGAGCATGCCTTCCCACTAACTTAAAAAGTAAGGTTTTTTCGTTTCTTTTAAAAATTTAATCGAAGAGTCAATGAAAAATAATACGCTAATTAGTAAATAATGTAAGATTAATACCAACATTGCGTGTTGTGTGCGTAAAAAGTGCAGCCAAAGACAAACGGTCCAGCAAGGTTGTAACGCAACTATTTCAAAAATTTTATTTCCAGCAACTAAACAAACAAACAAAGAAATACCTCTTTCAGTACAGCTCCATAGATGCGAATGCTCCAAGCTTATCAGAGAGATCTCTCTGCCCATAAAATGTCACAGGGTCCCCCTGTGCCCTCCCCGGGGGGAGCTGGGGCGCGCCCGAGGGGCGGCTGAGGTTTTCTGGAGGGTCGTTTGAAAGAAAAAATGCGCCCGGATCCCCTCGCTCATTTCACGGCGAGTGAAAAACATCCAGCCCCAAGTTTCGCTGTTGCGACACCGGGTCCTTTCTAACCTGTTGCCGAGCCCGGCGG
>VZRX01010923.1:102534-133264 GCA_013398075.1 Notiomystis cincta
GCCTTCCTGCAGCCCCGGCCGCAGGGCGCACCGCTCCGGGGCCGCAAACGCGGCGGGCTTTAACTCCGCGAAGTTTTGCTTCACTAGGGATGGGGAGGGGGGAGGAACATCCGGTCACAGCCCTCTCCAGTGCCTCAAGGCAGCATTTGGGAAGCGAAGGGAAATCCTTAGTTTCTTCACGAAATTTAGGCCTAGGAAACGCTCGTAGGCTCTAAGACTGGGACCCCCGGAGACAAGGAGTTCCCAACTTCACTCGCTAGTGTCTGCACTGTTTACATTACTATATTTACATTACCCACTGATGTTGACAACCTAGTTTCTAAGAAAGTCCGGAGCTGTAGCTCTGCCAGGCCACTGACTGATCTGTGACACTGCAGAAGAACTGTCAGGGACGTGCATCATCAGGCACCTTTTGGTTTCTCTTCCTCTTTCTGACAACACGGTGGCCCCAACCCCATACACCCCAACATGGCCATGGGAAAAAGCTGGGAAGAAACAGAACATTGCCAGGTAGTTCATTACTGAAAGGCCAAATATGACAATGCTAGTGTTTACAAAAACATAATCTTCGATTACTCACTTCCCCAGAAATAATCTCTAAGTATTTAGGTATCCTAATATATCGCTACTACAGCTCAGAGCCCATCTGAATACAGTGAAGGACAAGAAAGCATCAACACTTGGCAGAACTACATTCTGCATAACTTTCCTTTTTTTTCCCTCTTTCAAGTCCTAAAATGGATCTCATTCAGTTTGGCCTTGATTTGATAACACAAGTTTAAGGCCTGCTAGTCCTGGATGAAAAGCACTGCAGCCACATGGCGATCACTGGCGCTGGAAAACATTTGATGGAGTAAGTTTGTACCAGCAGACTTTGTGTCAGGCCAGGTACCGTCTGTCTGTACCACCCTAACTTCATGCTGGATCATGGAACATTCATATTCCCACTGCTGGCATAAAGCTGGCACAGAGGCTTAATTCTAAGATAAATTCAGATTCCCTGGTCTGGTTAAGGCCTCATGCCTGCTTCACAACAACATCAGTTGGCATCAAAGCTGAAAAAGAAAAAGCAACAGTTCAACAACTGATTCTGGGTGAAAGCTTTTTTTTTTTTTTCCTCTGATCAGGTTAATTTTCTTCCAGATAATTTCCTTTGTTGAGTTCAGCATGTGGCTGTGCTGCTGCTTGTGCCAGTGTGATGGAGGAGGTAGCAGTGAGCAAAAATAGGCAGGGGCAAGAGGATGGATATGAATGCTTGTTTTGGCAGCAATATCAGATTATACTGGCTTAATACTTGGCTTAATATGTTCATGTACCTGTGGGTTAATTTGAGAGAAATGTAGCTGTGTGCTCATGCCTTCCTGGGATGCATCACACACAGCAGTCGATCTGTGCTCCAGTCTTACTTACTTCAGCCCCTTGGTCACAGATGTCACAGTCAGACTCAGTGCTGAAGCACTGTCTGAAAGCAGCACAAACTGGAACAGTGACAGGCTACTTCTCCTGCTCAGATCTCTATTCCCAACTGAAAAACAAGAAAAATATTTTCTGGACAATGTTGCAGTCACCCCAAAGGGGTGACAATGCTTACATCTGCTCCACCTACGGGAGGGCTTTGTTAGCTGGAGATGTGTGTAGTGACCACACCTTCCCCTCGCAGGGAAAAGCTTTTCAAAAGCCATCAATCATCCCCTTGCTTCCTTCCCTCTCCTCTTCCTGCCCCATCCCCCAGGGAAGAGGCTGCAGGGATGTAAACACTATATGCTCGATTGGGTCTCAGTCACTGTCATACCAGGGAAGGCTCCCAAGAATATTCCAAATCAGTATCTGAAACGCTGCCTTCTTGCCCTCTCTGTTCTCTCATGTCCCAAGGTTTCCTGTGATTTGGACACGATTCCCCTCACTTAGATTCAGTATGTGGCACATTTCCCTCAGTTACCAGTACTCTCCCAACATTTTAGGAAAACACATAACAACAAATATAATCCTGTAAATATCTACTAGATCACAATCTAACAGTATTTGATTATTTATTTTTGTAAAGGAAAAACCCATTACAGAATTTTCTGGGAAGAAAACTTGATGTAATTTCCTAAGCGCTAATGTGCCTATCAACATTATCTGTTATTTTTAAAAGGCTTGAGTAATCTGTCTCCATTTTTGTCTCAAACAGGGAAATAGCTGCCTTCCAATAGATCTGACAATGTTATCAAGAGTACAGAGCCAGACTCCTCACAGCAGTGTGTCTGCAGAGAAAGGGAGAGCAGAGCTAAACTGAAACAAGGGAGTTTCTGACTGGACATCAGCACAGCCAGACATTGCTCTGAGAGGCTGTGCACTCTCCAGACTTCAGCATTTTCAAGACTAGGATGCAAAACAGCCCAAATCTTTTTTTCCTGATGCTGCTTTGGGCTGGAGGTTGGACTAGAGATCCCCTGAGGTCCCTTCCAATCTGAAGCTATGCTCATATGAAGAAGCTGCTTTTTTCTGCAGCAGAACATAGGCAAAATTATTTCTTTGTAAAACCCTGTATTTGAGACTGTGTTGATAAAGCTCAAGAAAAGTGCCTGGACTTTTCAGTGCTCATGCAGTGATGTATCAGTTCAAGTACTGATGATGGTTTTCCTACATATTTTCTGAGATGCAAGAAGCATGCCTTGTTTGCAAAGAACAGTCTCAGTCTTACTGACTTAGCAATGCCAAAACTAAGATGCCTAATCTATAAAGTGTATACAAATGTGATCATAAAAATCATATTTTCAAGGACTTTGTTATTAGCTGCATACAACAGGTGTGAACAGACTTGCAGGTAGCCAGGCATATTGCTGCTTGCAGTTATAAATGAGCAATTCATTTTGATCCTGAGGGAAAGAGGTGACCACAGGGTCTAAGAGTGCCTCTATAAATCATTCAGAGCTTCTTTAAATTACCCAGAGTTGCTTACTCAAGAAAAAAAGGAAAACTTATGAGCAGCTCTGGTGCATTTTGGAAAAACAATGTAGCAATTTACATGTTTCATTTTGTTTGTTTGCTTGTAGGTTTGCAGAGAGTTGGTGTAAATACAGAAAGAAAGACTTGTCTGGAAACTTGGAGACAACTGAAAGTACTCAAGAATCTTTCCAGTAATGTTTATCAATCTTAACAAACAGTAGACTGGCAAAACTAAGCCATTATTTTAAAAACAGTTCTACGAATTTAAGCTGCTACTTTACCATTTCTGTTCTAAATCAAATTCATGGCTTCCCTTACTTATCTCAAAATTCAACCAAAGTAGCTATTTCCCCTCAGGGCATTCAGTGCCTGTGTAGGACAGATGGTCTCTCAGCCCTGGATCTGCTTTAAATGGGAAACTTACAGTCTATTGCAAACCCCCGTGAGTCCGGACTGGATCTCCTGAATTTCCTTACAACTCTGCTCTCCTGATCACTTCAGGGCCTTCTGAAGACCCCCTAGTGGAAAAGTGACTGTGGGCACCTCATTTCCCCACCGTGAGGGTATCTAGGAGACTGTTGCCACAACGCTCAGGCCCCTGAGCATCCATCCTCTCATCACACCCAGTCAAATGGAGAAAGAAAAAACTGGAGTAGGCAGGAAGCTAAGCCACAACAATACAAAAATACTTTCAAATACCCTATGCAAGCCAAGGAAACAGAATGCAGGGCTGAACTTTGAGAGATATTAAGCATTTCCTGTGAAGTGTTAAGAAAGGGATATGTGAAGCTGAGTATCATACAGAAGCAGATTTTTAATTTTTGGCTGAAATTCATTTATTAGAACTGAAAGCATGAAAAGAATTTCTAACAGCCAAAGGAACAGAGTTAACTTCATTACATGGGAAGCTCCTTTAGAGATAAGTTATCTCATAATTAATTGTTTTTATTTAAGTATTCCCAGTATGCAGGTAATGAAAAAAAATCTGTATCTTGCTAAGTGAGGATGAGGAGAGGTCAGTAGAAATGTGACATAGTAATGTGGACATGCCAAACACTTTATATATAAAATCTTCCATAAATTTTCTTTTTTATTAGAAAAAGAAAATTATTATGAAACAATGACTTCTGCAGACTTCTGTATATGATCTGCTAAGAGCAAGGTATTGCATACACAACGAGAAGCTGTTGTTTAAGAATGCAGTCTTCAAAATAATCACATGAATATATTCAACAATAAGGAAAAAAATCCCCAGGATGATCTGAAAAGGGAAAACAAATAATCTTCCCCAGCTGTACAATTTCAAACATTGGTACTAAAGTACCAAATTACTTATACTCTACACTAGAATATGAAAGAAAATGCCACATTATCACTCATTATAAAATACTTGTGCACAATCACTGTAATAGTTTTTTTTATCTGAACACATCAGCTCATTCTCTCTGGGACTCCTCCAACTTGTCTCTGATTTTCCCATCACCTACACTGCCGAGGTTTTTCCCTTAAATCCAACAGCTCACTAGGAAAAAAGAGCAGTCCTCTGCTTCCTGCAGTGCTCACAGAATGTGTCTGCTGTGGCCGCTGGGGTGGCACCTCCAGTGATGCTTTGATTCCTGTTCATTTTGGCTTGCTGTTTGTTCCTTCCATGCTTCCTTAACTGTTCTTGGAAAGACACTTAATATAAATTGCACAATTATACATAATACTTGCCATTCCTTCACTGATGACTGGTATTAAGAATATGAACATAGTGAGCAACACAATCTCCTGTTAATGCCATGCCAGCATTTTATACTAGGGAAAGCACTATTTATTATTTGAAAGCCACAACAAGATACTTCCTTATAGAAGCATTTCCACTGTCAAACAAATTCCTTCCTAAATATACCCTGTATATTCTGGGAAGCACAAGTATGAAACATAATTACTGTAAAGGATTACTATGTAAGAGAAATTTAAGGAGGCTGCTCATAATCAGTAATTAAAACACAGGACAATATCCAATCCTCATTCGTGGAATGAACTGAAATGACTACTAAAGATCTCATTTCTGCCATTAGTCTGATAATGTTGCCAGACACTTGTCTGAAACTATAAAGCAGTCAGAGTGTGTAAACAGTTGCCAAATATATTGTAGAATAAAATAATAAAGTCTGTCCAAAATGACAAAGCATACTGCTTTTTCTGCTTTGTTATTAACTATGTAGAAAGTTCATCAACATTATATTAAATCATATTTATTTTTTAACAGAGACTAAGAATAGCTTACTCTTCTGACATGCTTTTTTGACCGTGTATTTTTACATTTTGTGCAGAATAAATTTATGGAACAATAGAAGAAGAAAGCAAAAATATTTGCTAAGTATTTTCTAGGAAACAATGATTCCATGCAGCTCTTTGATTTTTATATATTTACATATTTACATTTTAATACAGATATTAATAAAAGATGAAGCAAAATCTGGAAATACACAAACATTTTTCCTAAAACTTCAGTTCATGGGGTTCTAAAGCAGGGTTATGTATTCCATTTTTTAACCAGAAAAGAGGCTCTTTTTAGCCTCAATATGTTCAATTTTGGTGTGCTGGATTTTCTTAGATGACATTATTCACCATATTGACCAGGCCTGAATGGTTACTACTTTATGAGAATTTTAGAAATAAGAAGGAAAAGCAATTAAAAGACTCCTACAATTAAAATATGTTTAAAGATTGAGAACTGTTAATGACAATGAAGAGATAAATCACTGCACAATGGTTAGAGTGGAAGGTGTGACCACAAATTGGCCAGACATAAATTTTACTCCTTTGTGTGTTGTTTTCTTGATATCTAAGGCCAAGAAATAGCTTCAGTTTTGTCAGTGCACTGCTGCTAGAAAAAAACAATTCAGCCTCTTGCCTGGTCTTTACACATCTATAAATAGGGACATGCATTTTGAAGCCTTGAATGAAACAGGCACTATTTGCATTGTAAGCAGATTTGGGACTAATGCAGTGAGGAGCAGAAAGGAATCATAACACACGTGGGAAAAAAGGAAGGAGATAGAGAAAGCCATGTACAATATGATACATCAAAAAGATGGAGCTGTCGTCACTGGTGCAAAATCAGGCTTGTACACTCTGGCATGGGCTTGAAGAAGACCCAAGGAAAAGGCAGAGCAGGTCCTGCTCTGCAAAGCTCTGCTGCAGACAGCAGGCACACGGGCAGCAGCCCTGAGCAGGGCTGGGGACTGTGTACAGTAGGTGTACTGCATGTGGGTACCTTGGAACAAAACCACAAAGCACCACCCTTCCCAAAGTTCTTGTCCTAAGATGATTCTTCTTGCTTCTTTTTTTCCTTTCTCTGAAACCAGTTCCTGTTGTGTTTGTTTGACAAATACTAATGGCCAAGTGAAGAACTGACAGCTCTACCCACTGACAAGCACTGTGCAAATTTTTCCTGTCCTCACATACTTCCCTGTCAATTAACCTCATTTCTGACCTGCAAATGTCTTTACAGTGCTCCAACTCCCCTGAGTACACCACCAGCACTGTACCACTCTCTGGGGCCCGTTTACATCATCTCGGCTGGAGTGTGAGAAACTAATTTACATATGGATTTCAAAGGGGCATATAAATTTTATCTGTTTCAAAATTACAGCCTTTACCCTCCGTGTTTGTTTTATAATCACCTATAAACAGAAAGATGTTTGTTTATAATGCACAATCTGATTTTAATGACCTAATTTAGAGTACAAAGTGAAGAAACAAAAGTCATGTGTCAGAAGTTAAGCAAACGTTCAATAATGAGCCTTAATCTTATCTCATTTTTAATATCTTTAAAATAAAAATATCCACATAAGCCTTGATAGAATTGTTCCTGAAGTACCTGGAATAGCTTACATCTCTGAAAGGCATTATGTATTTCAGTCTGCCAAAAAAGCTGCAAACTGTATTTTTCCTGTAAAAGTACACACTTCACCCCTCCGAGTTTTGGAATTGTGTACTTGTTAGATCTGCAGCACCTCCACAGCACCAATATAGCACAGAACAAAATGATCAACAGATACATATTCAGAATAAGAATATTCTTCCTCCCATGTAAATTCAGTGCTCATAATGGTTTTGTGGCTCATGGCCACGGCAATGAAAGATCTCCACCATCGAGGCACTCAACATTGGCATTGGAAGGTTCCTGTGCCTCAGTGACCTGCAGAGCCCACTCTCAGAGGTGAAAGAAGGGTGTAGCTCGTGCTGATGCAGCCTTCCCCTAAGGGCTATAGGATCCCGAAGGTGCAGGGTGTGGCTGATGCACCACAGACAGGTGAGAGGCAGGAGCTGAACACCAAACCCATCTTCTGACACATTGTCTATCCATAGCTGCAAACAGGGCGTTCCTGCCACTTCTGCTCTGAGCTAAACTAGCAACCAACTGCACTGCTACCCCAAGCCTGCATCTTCACCAGCAGCATCTGAGTTTCTGTAATTTTAAATTCAGATATGATCTGAATATTTATGTTCAGTAATCAGTAAATTAATCAAGATGGCTAGGACAATTTATTTCAGGGAGTAACTCATAGACTTATTTACTAATGTTCCATACTAAGTGTCATGGGCTGGCAGCAGCACAAATCATGGTGGGAAAATATTTTATTGCATCATAATTAAGTTTTATATTTATTTAGGTAAATAGATTCTTAGAGTTGTTTTCAACACATTCTCTTGAGTTGGATTCAAAGATACTGCACAACCATATTTCAAAGTTCTGCTCACAAATATCAATGCCCATTAATCAAAGATAAAACCTGGAATGAAATCCTAGTCTGATCAATAGGAGATTTACCAGCAGCTCCCAGATTTCACCCAGAATGAAAGCACTTACATTGTGCTTTTGTGATTTACTGAGTTTATTTCTCAATATATTTAATGCTCAGAGATGCTGAAAAGGAAGAAAGCTTCTACTCCTTTTCCCCCTCCTGCTCTGAGTTTCATGGTTATGAGCCCTTTGCTTAACCCACTGTTGCTTTTGCTTCATGATTCAAGTCCCTAACCTGGCAGATTTCTTTCTGCCAGGCAGGGAGTTGAGTTGGGTCACTGAGGTGTCTAACAAGTCCATCACAAGTTAAGTGGCAGGAGCTGGGGGAAGGCAAGGTGGGCAGGTGTGTGTTCCTCCTGGGAGGAGGCTGGGTGGCTTCACTCGGTCTAGGCCTCCCTCATGGAATTTTACTCGAAACATTTTCACTGACAACCACTTTTCTAACAACACATTTCCAGTCATATTCCAGAAAAGGGAAGTTATTGCAACAACCGGACCCCAGACGTGTCACGCAGATGCGCCGCAAGAGAGGTGGGTGAGCGAGTTCAGATAACACAAGAATTAGGCTGAACTTTCGCCCCTACTTCCAGTGTTCTTTGAAGTTCCTCACTGCCTTGGCAACTCCTTCCCCTATCTTCCACTATTGCAGCTTCTGTCAGAGGCTCTGCATAGTCAGGATTTTCTCCATTCTGGGATGTTCAAAAAGAATTTTGCAGTAAGCTCCCTGGGGACCAGATCTTCACAATATTTCCATGCTTGCAAGTACAGCTTGCTACACTCATTTCTCAGAAGAGCAAAACTCTCAGCTGTGTTTGCTGAATGGGGCTCTAAGACAAAAATTATTTCAGCAAATGGCTACGGGAACTTTCTATGAGTACTTACTAGGAGGAAATAAATGATCTTCTAGCAGGAGTTAAATTTGGATAATTTTCTCAACGGTATTTTAACATGAATTTGTGAATATATGCCCATGCATACACATCAGGCTTTTGCTACTTATCCATCAAAACCACAAGTAAATAACTGCCCACTTCAGGACCTGGTCCACTTGTCCCCTAATATAATCCATAAACACATAATGAAGACTCATAATACTGCTTTTGACCCTTAGACATAATTTACCATTCACTATTCTAAAGATCATTGAGAAGTTCTCATGTAAATATTTGTTTACATAATTACAGATGGAGCTTTGTTGTATTTTTCAAATTGATCTGTCAGATACAGTATTCAACCCAATTAGATACAGTATTCAACCCAGTTCAAAATACCATCGGACTGTATTTGGTGAAGTACACAAAAATGTGTTTGGAGAAGCAATGCTTTTGGAGACCCACAGACACCAGTGCTCCAGAACACAGGCTTAGGTACTCCAGAAGCAGGGAAAGGGTAATGACTTGGAAAGGCAAATATGTCTGCTTCTTGTACCTTCATTGTAATCAGTTACTCTACAGCAGACAGTCTCATTACTATAAATTGCAACTAGAGGCACTTTTGCCTTGCAAAGGAATTCATAAAAGCATGTCAGATCATGTCAGCTGAGATGTTATATAAATCACATTCTGCACTAAGTGAAAAAATACATTTTGCATCCAAGGAATTTTAGATTGCTTTCTGAGTAGAGCCCACTGTTTCACAACTCAAGGAGAATTTTCATCAGAATTACAGACATCACTTAAAAGACATGAAAGTTGAAAACCTAAATATGCCTAAATGCTTCTATTTTAATCCCCTTGTTCATTATATTTCCAGTAAAGTTGCTATTTCATTCCACAGAAGGGCTGTTCCCAGCAGTGCCTCAGACTGTGCAAGCACACCATTAACTTCTGCGCTTGCACGTATGGAAGTGACATTACCCAGAGAAAAAGGCGTGTTCTGAAATCAACTACAAATGTAATGACAAGAGCTCTGAGTAAAGAGAAATTCTTACAATGTAATGCCACCAGTAACTAACTCCTAACTTTTTCTGACACTATGAGGTCTTCGACTTTCTTGAATCTGACTCAGTATTCAGTAACTTGAGATAGAATAAACCTTTTTTTCCTAGCGACGACATACAATATGACAGTTCATGGGTGTAAATCATGTAGGCACATGATTTTGCAGGAACTAAGCCAGAGTGAAAAAAAGGCAAGAGAGTTGCATTAATCCCTTGGTGACTATATTCAGCGGGCTATGCATTAGTTTCACCAGCAGATTTGACCAAATTTTTCTTTCTTCATTCTCACAGAATGGAAAAGAAAAATAGGAGAAGCTAAGTCTTTGAGATGTAAATGACTTAAACTGAAAAATAAAGTCCAGTTTGCATCTTTGTTAAAAAAAAATTAAACGATAATATTATATATTTTGTATCAAAATATGTAATACCTGGCAACAAAACAGCTCAAGCTGAGCTTCCTTGCTGTAGTTTTCATTAATGTCATTATAGAATACAGAAAAAAATCTGTTTATTTCCTCTAAAAAAATCAGGTTAAGTCTTTGAAATGTCACCAATGTAGACGACCTTTAATTTTTTAACAAAACAAAAGGCAGTCTTAAATTAGCTAAAAGGTTAATTCTAGAATGTATTACCATAACATTTCCATTTAAAATAGTACATCCTCTTATAATCTATATTTTAGATTCCTCAACAACAGTTGGTTTAAATACCTAAAATTGTCTAATTACTAATTTTCTACTATGTTTGGCTGATAAAATTCAAGTTAAATCAAAACTGTGCTAGAAGTCCTTTGTTAAAATGCTAAACCAGCCAGGCAATGTGCCTCTCATTAACCACCAGCTAGTTCTTGACTGACACTGTCAATTGCCTGCTAAGCAGCTCACCCTACAATGGAAATTATTTTATGGTATCTACCCATGGATCTCAGTTTGTGCTGGACTACTCCTCTTTCTTGCATCTTTCATGAACTGTAAACTATAAAGTAAACATATGGGAGGGTGTGGGGGTGTGGAGGGAAACCCTGCCCCTTCAAGCTGAGAAACTCCACACTACAGAAAACAGAGCGTGCTACTCTATTTACTGTACCACTGTAATTATTTGGTACCTATCAAACCAATAAACACAGTTTGGCAGAATGAGGACCTGGGACTACTTGAATAGATGTGAGCTCCTTTTCTTCACTGAGGCTTCATTTGAAGCAGACCTGATTTAAGAGATGTCTCTCCCTGCTACAGCATTCCCTCTCCACATCCATGCCAGCCACTTATTCCACCCTTCAAAGCAGACGGTACCACTCTCCTTCGCGGGACTGAATCAACTGCTCTATGTGGGTGTGCTATGAAGGGGAAAAGAAAACTGATACAGTTTCAATCTGTAGATATACATAAAATGTTTTCCTAATGTTCTGATGTCGAGAGCTGCTGTAACACATAAGAAGATTGGCTAGACCTGGGAAAAGAGGCACAACTTCTAAATCCCACCCAACTGCCAAGGGAACAGCAACATCAAGATGCGGTCTGACTATAGAGCCCTGACCAGACTCAAAACTGAAACCAAGCAGTTACTCGAGGGTTTACGTAGCTGCACATAAAATGTTTTCATTTTGAGAGAAATTTGCAAACATGGAATGTCCTTAGTTTTGCCTTCAAATCTCAAAGAAACTTGCAAAGAAAATAATCTCTGTTTAAAACCATGCTTCAGTGAAAGACACTGTGCTATACTGTTTGCTTGGAAATGAACTAATAAAACTCCACAAAGAGAAGGAAAATGGTGTGATTTATTAATGTAGATATCAGTGGTTTAAAAAAACAATGTGGAGATGTTGCACATTTAACAAAAAGCTTAGGTTCACAAATTTCCTCACGTGCAGGGCAAATCTTTCTTCAACAGCTGAAATCATGGTTACAGTAACTTCCTATTCAGTCATTTCCTTAATTAAACCATTGAACTTTAATGTGAAATGCAGCCATTACAAAACCAGAAAGGAATCTGAACAATAACAATCCAGTTAAATGGGCAGTGCAATAAGCAACAGCAATGTCAAGAACACTGGCTGGCACGTTTTGGTTGGAATCAATGATACTGTGAGTCCCTGAGATATTAAATGAAGTTCAAGTAAACTTTGTGCTGGATCAAAGGTGCACGAGCTGCATGGTATGATGCAGCGAAAACTTGGCACAAATGGGCTCTCCTTGGTAAAGGTTACTTAAAAAACAAACTGTGTGTCATCTTTTTCCCAAGTTTTTGAAAGGTGACAACTTTAGTCCAGCAATAGCTATGCCTCATCATAGTCTCAAACATCTGTGCTGCTCTGAAACTGAAGATTACCCAAATGGATGCATTTTTTAGTCTGTTTTTGCCTCCCTCCTATTCAACCTCACAGTCCCCAGAGGTTCCCAAAAGGTCAATGCTCTCATTTAAGCAAGCTCTTTCTTGTGGACAGTCGCTGCATTGACTCCGGTCACTGCCTCCCACAAATGGTCCAAATGCCCCAACAGCCAAAAGCCAACACCTGGGAGGATGCTGCTCCCCACTGCTCTACCCAGGGCAGCGCCTGCTGCATCAGCAACACTGAGTCTGCTCCTTGAGCAGGGACAGAAACCCCGCCTGGCTGCAGTGCTGGGACACTGCCGCATTCAGCCAACAGGGCACCAGTGCAGGACGCTGCCAGGAGTTGCAGGCGGCCTCCAGGTACCACTGTGCCTGCACAGCTGCAAGCCCTGCACTGTGCACTCTGCCTCAGCAGCAGCAGTGCAGCTCCTGTGTGCTCCTGCCTGACCTGCTCCCACCTACCACGTCTGCACAGCCAAACAGCCCCGCCAGGCACGGATCTGGCCAGTGTTTGGTTTTGATATTATTGGGTACTCCTAGCTCTTTCCTGTCGCCCAGGCAGTAATAGCTTTGTGGGTCTCCAGTTACAGAGCCAGCCCACACTCTGGGTAGGTGTGAAGGGTCACGGAGTCACTGCAGGGAAGGGCAGAATCTGTTTTCCAGGATGGTTTAGGTGTTGGGGCACAGTGCCTTCCTGAAGATGCAAAGTCACTAGCCAATCTAAACAGACAGCACCTTAGTTTTTGAGGCATCAATAGGTCATCAAAAAGTAAGAATGGAAAAAAAGGCATTTACAGAAGAAATCCTATCAAAATTCTGGTGTGTGGAACTGACTGACTCAATGGATCCTTGCCTACCACACTTGGGTTACACTTAAAACTTTAAATTGCCTAAAGATACAATGTTTAATTGTTAAGTGTAAACCTTGTTGCAGAGATTGATACCCAGTGAAACAGGCACACTAAAACTTGCGATTATTCCAGGTATCACCGTACCTCCAAGAATACTTAGTTAAAAAACCAAACAGACAAAACCTCAGTTAAGATATTACTTTTAAGACACTGATCTGGTTCAGGCTGTGGAATAAGACACAACGGTGTTCTCTTCTCTGCCTCAAACAGGACTCTTCTAAATGTTTCTCCCAGCTAATTTTGTTTCTTAATTGGGAAAAAAAATCCATACAGATAAAAATCAAAAAATCCCTTAATTATGCATTTTAAAGTGCATGTTGTCTGCAGTCTGATCCAGCTCCCAGACAGCGGGGTTTTTTTTCCATGTATTCAACAGGAATGATGGGTATCATGTTGCTAACTTCACCGCTGCAATCTGATTTGTGCAGGCCAGCCCAAGTGGAGAGCTACTGAAATCAGCCGGATTCTTTTACGGTACAAGATAAGAGAGCACAGATAAGGCTGGCACTGAGGGCTAGACCCAGAGCCTGCTGATGTCTCCAACTGGCCGCACTAACATCCCCGCAGAGCCTCCGTGGCTCTGCCGGCAGGGCTCTGCACGGAGAGGGTAGTGCCCCAGTGAGCTCTGCACTGAGCGGGCAGTGCCCCAGTGAGCTCTGCACGGAGCAGGCAGTGCCCCAGTGAGCTCTGCACTGAGCGGGCAGTGCCCCAGTGAGCTCTGCACTGAGCAGGCAGTGCCCCAGCACACACTGCACTGAGCAGGCAGTGCCCCAGTGAGCTCTGCACTGAGCAGGCAGTGCCCCAGCACACACTGCAGGGCCCAGCCTTCACGTTACACTGGAAATGCCCTGTGGTGGAGTGTACTGGACAAACAGAATTCTTGTTTTCACAGGTGTCAACCCAAAGTGACTCTTCGGTCCAGTTTTCAAAACCCAGTGGGGAATGAATCCTGGGCTTCTCTGTTGCTAGGTGCTCATACAACACTGCAAGTCTTGATGAGCTTGTAATTAAGTAATAAAAGCCATCATAAAATTGCAAAATTCCTATACACCTGATAAGATCATAACCCTGCTGGGTGATATAAAGATAACCAACTACTTTTTTCCTTGAAATTAAACATAAATATGATGATGTTTTCTAACATGCTATTCTTAATACTGCTTTTACTTTACAAACTCTGTTAAGAGAAATATTTTTCAGTAATTGTTTAAGAAAAACAGTCCCTGTATAATAGCCCTGTTAAACAGACTGACACACAGAGTTACAGAAGCTTTGTTTGTAATGAAGATACTTTATTAAAGGGAAAATAAATCTGTTTCTGGGATGGATCTCCAAATTGAAAGGGTTTTTCAGGTGATGGAAGTGAGTATTGTGCTGGGTCTCCAGCCTGATTACTTCCTGCAGGGATGGTTTTGTCATTGTGCCACCACCACTCCCCTGCGACTTCTAAACAACCCAGGGTCACTGTGTCCTCTCTTTAATTAGTATCTCACTGCTGGAGGGAGGGGAGAATGTCAAGGAAAAAAAAAGAATGAGAAGACACTGTAAACAAAGGTCCTCAGGGGCATCTTAACAATTTGGACAAGGAATGAAAAAAATGCTCTTTTGTTGGTGGCAAAATGAAAAGAAATGGTTGGGGTGGTCCAAATTTTCATTTTAGTTACATTAATTTGGATAAAATAAAGAGCGATCATGCTAAGAAAAAAATTAGTTCTGTGCTCAAGAGTGCTTTATCACCCAGCAGATGAGGATACATTCTACATTTTACAAGAAATCCAACTCAAATATGGTGTTCCAACCATAAAGCAACCAAAGCCCTAAGGAATAGCCTCTGCTTCCTTAAGCACTATGACCAGGCTCAATTGGAGTGATAGCAATGATTTTTATTTGCATTAAAATGAAACTTCCAGTGGGTATTTTTTGTACAAAAATATTTGGACTGCAATGTACACCTATATTTCTCACAGAAAAATTCAGATAATGCAACAATAAAGTAAAATAGCATACAAATCAGTAACACAACCATGCCACCTTCACAGCAGATAATTAACTTGCCCTGAAAGTTCTCTAGACTGATAAATCACATAAATAGCAAATATTACTAAAGACTGGACTTATCATAAGGCAAATATTGTGCATATGAGCACATGGGTTAAGAGTTAAAACATTCACCTTCTTTACTTTCCTGAATCAATATGATAGATAATTAGCATATTTTTTTAGTTAAATATGACAAAAAGGTCGGTGCTTACAAAAAATGTTATTTTCCTTAGAATTTGGAGTATTTTACAATATTTCCTGTTGTCTCCTGGTAAATCAGGAAGTGAAGTTTGATTTTAAAGCAAAACTCTGCTGACAGGAGGGTTTCTCTTTAAAGCTGACAGCATGAGAAGTTAAATGGCCGTTTGTCAGTCACTTGGCCATTGTAACACATGGTAGGTGGCCTTCCCCCTCCTAGAATTTCCTGCTCCAAGGTAGGCCCTCAGGTTACTCATGCCATGAGGAAAGGGAAAGGGAAGAGAAACCACACATGCTTCTGAAGAAAACCATAAGTGTGAGGAGCTGCCATAGGAAAAGACATTTGGAACATCTCATGGAAACAGGAGCCCCAAATTCAATCTGGAGCCAGCACTCACATCCCATCCTAGTACTGCTGCCTTGAGCACTCAGGCACGGATCTCTCTCAATTTCTGCTATCAACATGGCCACAGTTTTATACAAAATAATGCAATAATGCTAGTAAGGAAGAAGAGGAATAGACTCTGTAGCCTGTGGCTATGGCACTCATCCAAAATATAAGAAAACCACATTTGAATCTTCTCCCTTATATTCTGTTTCCAAACTACTGAATGCAGAAATACAGGCAGAGTGCATTTAGGTCCTTAGGTACTCACAGAATTAGGTACCAGTTAAGGCAGGGCTTTACTGGAGTGCTCCAATGACAGCTGCTCAGTCCCTATAAGGATTCAAACATTCCATTCCTCTAATGAAAATTAAATACAATAGAGCAATTTGGGTTTTGAGACTTGTCTTTTTGGTCTTGTTCTAAGGCCCTGGATCATGAAGTCTCATGAACGATACGTCAACAACTCTAACACTGTTTGTTTGTAGCACAAACAAACACAAACTCTAACACATCCCTTCAGTTCATGGATGCTTTTGGTTCTGTTCTGCCCCTTGAAGCTCCTCTACCCTGAGCAGTGCAGTCTCCAAAGGTGGGGCTCAGCCTTAACAGCCTAAGCCTGGCTGTGAGCTGAGCACTATTCCATGGTTTCAGTCTACAGCACAGGAGTGATGCTCACCAATACACAGGTGAGCCCAGATTCCACCTTTGGATCACAGCGTAAATATATAGAGAATCTCACGTTTCATCTTAAATACATTAAAAAATACTAAACATCTCCTGTATCTTCTGTGTAATACTGCAGTATTAAGCTGAAGAACAGTCTGATTTTGTAACTAATTTATTTTTAAAAAACTGGATGCAGCTTTTAAATATTTCTCTTTTTTTAATCAGTCTTATGATTTTCATGACCAGACTTATAGTGCCAACACTTAGGGCAGGTAAGAGTGTCATTCTGTGTGCCTTAACTCTTCTCCCACCTTACACAATCACAGCAGAAAATTCTTTTTTAAAAATAACACCAAGCAAACCCACCAAACTCTCCGTGTGAGGGGAAATAAAAAGCACATTTGAATCGTATGAATTTTAGCTTTAAAAACATTGACATTGATTAAAGATTTCCATAGTGTACAATTTACAAGAAATTACCTCAGCAGGGCGAATGGATTCAGTTTCATAATCACAAAGTTCCCTAACTCCATGGTATTATATTCCAAGCAAGCTTGTATATTAAGTTTAATTTCACTTTTTTCAGGAAGTGATTTTACTCAAGATTGAATACAGCTGTTAGCAGAGCTCACTGTTCCAAAAATGCTTCAATGCAAACTGAAAAAAAGAGATGTTTCTGTAGGTGAGGACTTGCAGCCAAGCTCCATTTTCAGAAAGCACTACTAAAAAATACAGTCTTCAAATATTTAAATACTAAAGAACGAGAGAGGTCTGTGTAACACATTTGATGACTTAAACGAATTGCTCCATCTTCTCTGACAACACAAAGCTAGCAGACTCCCTGCTTTTACAAAAAGAAACATGATGGTAGATATACCTCTTTTTATTTTGTGCCAAGCATTAGTATCAAACCCTCACTTTTTTGGGGGTGTGGGGGGGTTTAGTTTCATTTACTATTTCATCTTGATTCTGTTCTTTTAATATACACAGAAATGTATGCTGGCATACAGAACAGGAGGGCCTCTGCAGAGGAAACGCTGCCAGCTAAAAACACAGGATGTAATCGAGACCACAAGAGACACATACTCAGTTATAAATGTAACTATGCTGGAGGTAGGGGAAGGGGAAAAAAAACCCTCTTATTTTTCGCTGCCAGTTTTAATTGTTTCAGTGATATTTTCCCACTCTCATTTTGTGCCAGTATAATAAGAAGAAAAATAATCAAATGTAATTACTTTTGCAGCTAAGATAACTGCAGGATTCAGTATTCAGCAGCCCAGACGTCCATTTCTCCTTGCAGGAACTCCCCGGGTGTTTTACACACATCTCGGATGACAAGCACACACTCTCTGTGCTATGCGAGCTTGAGCAGGGCACTCTCTGGTCAAATAAGCACCAAACGCACAATTAAAAGCTATATTAATACAGCCTCAAAAACCCTTTAGAAATTAAAAAAAAAATTATAAAACCAACCTAAAACTAAGGAAACTGAAGTTTAAGATTTATGAAGAAATACACAGTAATAATCCATTTTCATCTCTGACTTGCCTCCTTTGAGACAAGAGAACCAGGAAGTAAAACGGACTAAAAAAAAAAAGGTGGGGGGGAGAGTGAAACAGCGCCCTGAGAGGCGCTGGCTGAAGCAAAGGCAGCGGTCGCTCCCAAGGAGCGAGCCCTGCCAGAGCCCTGGCGTTCGGGCAGAGCGGGTGTTAACTTTTCCCGTAACTTCACGGCAAGAGCCCGGCCCGGAGCGCGGGAGGAGCTCCAGCTCTGGAAGCTCTCGCAGCCATCTTGTCTCTCCGCTGTGGAACTCTCCGAGCAGAGCAAGCCCGTAAGAAAAGCTCCTAAAGCTAAAATTTCCCGCTAGAGGGAGCCCCAAAACCCCGCGGCAGGAGGAATAAAACTGTATTCAATTAGGGAAATCGCATTTTGACTTTTTCGGAAAGTTTGTATGTGATGTATTTAGAACACTCCACCGCCCGCCCACAGCCCCCAGTGCTGCAGAGCTGCCGCTCCGTTGCCAACGGCCTCCCTGAGTCACCGCAATATATAAAGCAACCTTGAAGTTCGGAGGCTATCACTGTTACGCAGTATTTATATAAACTCGCCGGTTCATAACGCACTTCAGAAATAGCATGGAAGTTAAAACTCCTCCTAAAATATTTTCTACATGAGTGTGCTCAGTATAAAAGGCAGATACACGTCCACACGCACAAGTGGAATGTGGATCACAAAGACCCTTTTTCAAGCCCCAACGAGGCTTCCCTGGCTGATGTGCAGGAATAGGGAATAAATTCTGGATTTGCTTAAACCATCAGACGATCTACCTCTGAATCCAGTGGGGCAGAGTTAACTCTAGATGGACCTAACTGGAGGGGTCATTATGCTTCTTCATACTATGGCTCTAGGGTTCCACACAATGCAGGAATGAAGCAGCTCTTGGGCCAGGCATTAGCTAAAAAAGCTGTAGAGATGGGCACAGGGCACAGTCCTGGGATGTATTTGCCAGTTTACTTCCATCCATCCAAAATACTTTACAGCCCCTTCGCAAAGTGTGGCCTGTGCAGAAAAGATGTGTTTTGCCTCTATCAAATGAACTAAGAACAACTAGAAGTTTCTTCTTTGCCCATTCAACAGTTTTCCTTAGGAAATTCAGTTCCTACAAGAAAGGACCACTTTGCAAAAAAGCTTGAGACCTACATTTGAGCAGTAAAAAGATCCTACTTGTGATAACAGACAGGAGTCTATTCATATGAAGTTTGCCAATACACGCTTTTATTTTCTGCATCCACTGAAATCCATATTGTTACTCATTTGCTTAAAACTTCAGTAACAGATTGCTAATATGTTTGGAATATCCTTTATAATTTTAATTGTGTATCAGTTACCCTACCATTACAGCTTACTAATGCTCAGATTCTAAACTGTACACTAATTTTAAACTTATTTTCCATCAACAAAAGAACTACAGTATGAATATCCAAGCCAAAGCCAATGTAAAACTTAAATAGTTTTTAAGTTTGTCCTCTTGAACCCCCTATCAAAAAAGGGCACTGGTGGTAAAGGGGTCTAGTGGTTAACACACCACAACAGGATGCAAGAGCTATAGAGGTTCTATTCTGCTTCTGCCACTTTATAATTCCTGCACTGTGAATTCATTCCTCTCTCAGTGGAATACACACTGATAATCCTGGGATCATACTTTAAAGCTATTTTGAACCTACCAATGAAAAAGAAGACATTAATACTATGATATTAGAGCTATGGTTGTTCCTTATCTACTGTTAGCTCTCCATTCTTATTTGAAAAAACCTGTTATTGCATATATTCTATCAACTTTTTTTTTTACCCTTGCAATTTAAATAAGATTTGATGTACTTTGAGCTTTTATTTGATCCAATATTAGTTATTACTATTGACTTCCAACTAAAAACAGTTGACTCATACATTTGGAAGATCCAATTAGGTCTTCTTCTCAACTTAATACTGCTTTTGATAGTAATATTAGAGAGAGTAGAATACTTACAGTACTTCAGAAACAAGACTTACTATGAAGAAATAACATGTAAATAAAATGTTAGTGAAGCAATCAGTAGTTGTTTGACAAGCACTGGTTTAGGCAGGGTCTAGAGAGCCACTAAGTGGAATGATGCTTCAATGCTTTTTTTGATCTTAGGTCTTGATATCTACATAATTTTGTGCATAAAACTTTGCACATAAAGATGCACATAAAAATAGTGCATAAAACAGGTAAAAACCGTATAAAGTAGGTGAATACCCTTCTTCTGGTGATTATGGCAGAATACACAGCACAATGACTGATTGCTGTCACCTAATCCTCACTGCAGTGTCCTAAAACCTCAGCAGTCAATGTAGCAGGCACGACACATCTTCAAGTGGGACAGTGGAAAGTTCCTTGCACTGCAGAGCTGAGTTGAGACCTGGAACCTGTACTGTTCCCTTCACACTGATCACTGTTCTACTTTGATATGCTGATAACTTCAGATAATTTAGTTTACAACCTAGAAGTAAACAGAAGAATCTAAAATATTATAGAGCTAACACACAAGGAAATAAAAATAGTAGTGATCTGCTATCTTATTCATGTTTCATTACTGCTGGTTTTAACTGGGAAAAGTAATGGGAGACAACAGAAAATGGGACAGGCACATAGGGAAAAGTGACATTTTTCTGTCTACCTTGCTGAAGTGATCTGGCAGGCTACTGCAAATATTATGAAATACATAATTGCTAAATATTATGAAATAGATAATGGCTGTATGAAATGGAAACATGGAGGCAGTCACCAGACAGAAAACTCTGCATTTGCAGCCTGCAAACATTCATAATGGGGACTAGATCTGATCTAAGCATCTGACTGGGAAAAAAAAAAAAAAAGGTATATATGTATCTGGACCAATCCAGATTTTTAGTTTAGACAAGAGAACCAGACATTGTGCTGACAGCCCAGCCTTACAACAGGAAAGCAAATTAGAACTTTCTTTACCTGTAAAAGGGAATTACACAGATGCAGTACCATTCTTCCAAATGCAGAGTCAGGACTTATTTCTTTGGAGGTACAAAAGTGTTTTAACTAAAGGGACAATTTAGGGACTGCAATGTTCTAGGAGGTGGCCCTGCTGCTAGACTTTCTACTGTCTTGAGTACTATTGGAACAACCTCTTGTCTTGATTGTTTGCAGACTACCCAAGCTGTCCATTACTGGAAAGTGGACAACAAGCTGGTAGTCTGGGATGGGGGAGATATGGGACTAGACTCATGAATTCCCCAAGCTCTGGGTTATTACTTATTCCAGTGTTAGAAGACTACTGAAGATTTGATTTAGATTTATTTGAAGGCTCTGGGTAACAAACACATTATGCCCACTTTGTTTTGCTATAAATACTTTCACATGGGGCAAGGCAGTGAAGAGTAACAGCCCCTGTCTGTCCTGGTTAGGAACACACAGAAAACTCATGATTATCAGCAATAACAAGGACATTCCTTGTTTTTTTCTATGCTTGGTTCAACCATCACAGGAAGGTGGAAGGGGTATCCACCAACACAAATCATTGGGTTTTTTTTTAACACATGTTCATTCATTCTTTTCTACTTTCAGAGGTATATCAATAGATAAAACTAATCCTAGAGATAAAACAAATAATTCCACAGTATCCCATTCTTCCAAATTCATAGAAATAATGCTAACTCTCTAGATCTACAGACAGATTCCTTGCTCACTTGGTCATAAAGCGCAGAAGACAGGTCAGAGGAGAGGAGAATGATGGAAATAGTTCAATACTGATTTGAAAATGGTGGCTGAATAGCAGAGGCAGATTGGATTTAAAATGTTATCCTGCTATGGCTGCTATCCTAGGCAGCTTTAGGATGTATTTGCCTATTCTTTGAGAATAAAATGGTGCCTTCAGTTGCTGAATGCAGAGCTTCCCTGAGAGAAGTAAAGAACTTTGCCCCATGTAAGCAGAAGTGGCAACATGGATGTGTACAAAAAGGAGACATTTGCATGAGCCAGATATTGTTTCTCCATGCCCCCTCCCTCCAGCCTGTGTGTTTGCCATTCCTGTGGAGCCCAGAGCACACAGATCACTCTTAGGGAGGAAGGGATTGTTGCTGGGGTCAGGCACAAGGTATTTCCTGAATTCATTATTTTCAAGTATAAAGTTTTGCAAGCCTGTTGTCTGCTCTGTCAGACAGCACTTTGTTTTCTGAGTATTTGAAATGTCAGTTCTTAATATGCAACTAGAAGTTGTGCTTTAGAGAAGTTGTGCTTGTATGCAGTATTCAAATGTATAAGCACATGAATGTTTTAAAAAATATAAATACATTACTGTATATTATGTATATATACACTATGTTATCAGTATACAAAATCAGTATATTATTTTATACAAGTTTTTTATTTATATTTATATATGACATATATACATGGGAATATTGTAGTTCCATAAATGCATGCTAATGAATGTGGTGTGTTGTCAATGAATTATAAAATGCCTATTAATTCTTACTCAGTTTTCACAGNCAGACAGGAGTCTATTCATATGAAGTTTGCCAATACACGCTTTTATTTTCTGCATCCACTGAAATCCATATTGTTACTCATTTGCTTAAAACTTCAGTAACAGATTGCTAATATGTTTGGAATATCCTTTATAATTTTAATTGTGTATCAGTTACCCTACCATTACAGCTTACTAATGCTCAGATTCTAAACTGTACACTAATTTTAAACTTATTTTCCATCAACAAAAGAACTACAGTATGAATATCCAAGCCAAAGCCAATGTAAAACTTAAATAGTTTTTAAGTTTGTCCTCTTGAACCCCCTATCAAAAAAGGGCACTGGTGGTAAAGGGGTCTAGTGGTTAACACACCACAACAGGATGCAAGAGCTATAGAGGTTCTATTCTGCTTCTGCCACTTTATAATTCCTGCACTGTGAATTCATTCCTCTCTCAGTGGAATACACACTGATAATCCTGGGATCATACTTTAAAGCTATTTTGAACCTACCAATGAAAAAGAAGACATTAATACTATGATATTAGAGCTATGGTTGTTCCTTATCTACTGTTAGCTCTCCATTCTTATTTGAAAAAACCTGTTATTGCATATATTCTATCAACTTTTTTTTTTACCCTTGCAATTTAAATAAGATTTGATGTACTTTGAGCTTTTATTTGATCCAATATTAGTTATTACTATTGACTTCCAACTAAAAACAGTTGACTCATACATTTGGAAGATCCAATTAGGTCTTCTTCTCAACTTAATACTGCTTTTGATAGTAATATTAGAGAGAGTAGAATACTTACAGTACTTCAGAAACAAGACTTACTATGAAGAAATAACATGTAAATAAAATGTTAGTGAAGCAATCAGTAGTTGTTTGACAAGCACTGGTTTAGGCAGGGTCTAGAGAGCCACTAAGTGGAATGATGCTTCAATGCTTTTTTTGATCTTAGGTCTTGATATCTACATAATTTTGTGCATAAAACTTTGCACATAAAGATGCACATAAAAATAGTGCATAAAACAGGTAAAAACCGTATAAAGTAGGTGAATACCCTTCTTCTGGTGATTATGGCAGAATACACAGCACAATGACTGATTGCTGTCACCTAATCCTCACTGCAGTGTCCTAAAACCTCAGCAGTCAATGTAGCAGGCACGACACATCTTCAAGTGGGACAGTGGAAAGTTCCTTGCACTGCAGAGCTGAGTTGAGACCTGGAACCTGTACTGTTCCCTTCACACTGATCACTGTTCTACTTTGATATGCTGATAACTTCAGATAATTTAGTTTACAACCTAGAAGTAAACAGAAGAATCTAAAATATTATAGAGCTAACACACAAGGAAATAAAAATAGTAGTGATCTGCTATCTTATTCATGTTTCATTACTGCTGGTTTTAACTGGGAAAAGTAATGGGAGACAACAGAAAATGGGACAGGCACATAGGGAAAAGTGACATTTTTCTGTCTACCTTGCTGAAGTGATCTGGCAGGCTACTGCAAATATTATGAAATACATAATTGCTAAATATTATGAAATAGATAATGGCTGTATGAAATGGAAACATGGAGGCAGTCACCAGACAGAAAACTCTGCATTTGCAGCCTGCAAACATTCATAATGGGGACTAGATCTGATCTAAGCATCTGACTGGGAAAAAAAAAAAAAAAGGTATATATGTATCTGGACCAATCCAGATTTTTAGTTTAGACAAGAGAACCAGACATTGTGCTGACAGCCCAGCCTTACAACAGGAAAGCAAATTAGAACTTTCTTTACCTGTAAAAGGGAATTACACAGATGCAGTACCATTCTTCCAAATGCAGAGTCAGGACTTATTTCTTTGGAGGTACAAAAGTGTTTTAACTAAAGGGACAATTTAGGGACTGCAATGTTCTAGGAGGTGGCCCTGCTGCTAGACTTTCTACTGTCTTGAGTACTATTGGAACAACCTCTTGTCTTGATTGTTTGCAGACTACCCAAGCTGTCCATTACTGGAAAGTGGACAACAAGCTGGTAGTCTGGGATGGGGGAGATATGGGACTAGACTCATGAATTCCCCAAGCTCTGGGTTATTACTTATTCCAGTGTTAGAAGACTACTGAAGATTTGATTTAGATTTATTTGAAGGCTCTGGGTAACAAACACATTATGCCCACTTTGTTTTGCTATAAATACTTTCACATGGGGCAAGGCAGTGAAGAGTAACAGCCCCTGTCTGTCCTGGTTAGGAACACACAGAAAACTCATGATTATCAGCAATAACAAGGACATTCCTTGTTTTTTTCTATGCTTGGTTCAACCATCACAGGAAGGTGGAAGGGGTATCCACCAACACAAATCATTGGGTTTTTTTTTAACACATGTTCATTCATTCTTTTCTACTTTCAGAGGTATATCAATAGATAAAACTAATCCTAGAGATAAAACAAATAATTCCACAGTATCCCATTCTTCCAAATTCATAGAAATAATGCTAACTCTCTAGATCTACAGACAGATTCCTTGCTCACTTGGTCATAAAGCGCAGAAGACAGGTCAGAGGAGAGGAGAATGATGGAAATAGTTCAATACTGATTTGAAAATGGTGGCTGAATAGCAGAGGCAGATTGGATTTAAAATGTTATCCTGCTATGGCTGCTATCCTAGGCAGCTTTAGGATGTATTTGCCTATTCTTTGAGAATAAAATGGTGCCTTCAGTTGCTGAATGCAGAGCTTCCCTGAGAGAAGTAAAGAACTTTGCCCCATGTAAGCAGAAGTGGCAACATGGATGTGTACAAAAAGGAGACATTTGCATGAGCCAGATATTGTTTCTCCATGCCCCCTCCCTCCAGCCTGTGTGTTTGCCATTCCTGTGGAGCCCAGAGCACACAGATCACTCTTAGGGAGGAAGGGATTGTTGCTGGGGTCAGGCACAAGGTATTTCCTGAATTCATTATTTTCAAGTATAAAGTTTTGCAAGCCTGTTGTCTGCTCTGTCAGACAGCACTTTGTTTTCTGAGTATTTGAAATGTCAGTTCTTAATATGCAACTAGAAGTTGTGCTTTAGAGAAGTTGTGCTTGTATGCAGTATTCAAATGTATAAGCACATGAATGTTTTAAAAAATATAAATACATTACTGTATATTATGTATATATACACTATGTTATCAGTATACAAAATCAGTATATTATTTTATACAAGTTTTTTATTTATATTTATATATGACATATATACATGGGAATATTGTAGTTCCATAAATGCATGCTAATGAATGTGGTGTGTTGTCAATGAATTATAAAATGCCTATTAATTCTTACTCAGTTTTCACAGTGTATAAAATAACAATCCTGGGTTTCATCTTTCCACAAAAAACGGACTAAAGAGGCTGAATTTTGACTAACTGCTTTCCAATCTAAGTCACTTGGCATATTCTTCTTCTACATGCACAAATTTTAATTACTAATTGGATTTATTTAACATTTTTCATTCTCGAAGCACTGCACAAATAATGAAGCTTCTCAACACTATTATTACTATTCATATTTATTATTACTAAACTCTTCATTTACAGATGGTGGAACATCTGTAACCATTTTAGGGAGCTATTCTCAAGTGTAAACAGAAGACAGCAAGGTTTAAAGACTTTTCCCCATTTGTGCATTGGTTTTTAAAAGCCTGTTCACTAACACAGCATCCAGTTGAGAACTCAGTGTCTTAACACCTCCACAATAAAATCTTTTGCTCATCTATGCCATAATCAACCTCACTGACAAGGGCCAGAACATAAATGTCCTCTAGCCTTAACCTTGTTTGACTGAATAGGAAATAACTATGAGCTATAACCAATAGCTCCCAAGTTAGCTGCAGTGGGTTGTTCCAGGGTACCAGGAGTACTGAAGCAGTCCATTACTATTATTCCCTCTTTATGTCCTTAAAACCCACCTGATGACACAATTTTGTAATTTTTTTTTCATTGAACGTGATTCTACTTACTGCCTTTGAAATATTAAAGTCTGGAGTTAAGGCAATTTGCAGAAAAAGGGATCTGCATCTGGCCTGGACCCTCAGTTACTGCACCACAGCCAGCATGGCAGGATTTTAACATTAAATCTCAAAAGGTTTGGTTTTTAGCACTTAAGGACTTGCTTATATTTGGATTAAGACATTAATCCCAAAGTCAAAACAAAAATTCTTCTTGAAGTTATCATCAAATCCTTCCTTTTCTACCTTAAAGCTGGTTTAGTAGCTCTGGAAATGCCTAGATCACATTTTTCAATATGGGCAGTGGGAGAGGAAGCTTCTGCATTGATTTACTTCAAACCTGCTTCTGGAGGTTTGCCTTCAAAAAGAGCGAGTGTGCAGTTCCCTTTTTGACTCTGCTGGGTGTTTGAGGAAGGGTGACAACGAGACAGTGGCCTCTGTAAGGACAACAAACACAGGCTGAGACCAGCATCTCATTCCATGTCACCAACAAACAGCCACTGAACACTGACAACTTCATTCCCTTCCTAGGGGCTGCTATGCCTTTAGACAGTAACAGCAGATTGGAAGTTAGGAATGCCTGGGAGAAACAAAGATTTTTTAAAATAAAGGCATGTCAAAATCATTCATGTCTTTATAAACTAAGTACACTCTCATTCTAAAATCTTAAGCATTATAAATGATGAGACAATTTGCCAGATGTAAAATAAGTGAAAACTGAACTCTCAGAAACCATATAACTTCTGCTGAAGTTACTTGCAGAATCTGTGAAAAGCAAAAGTATAGAGAGCAGGCCACAGAGGCAGCACTTGATTAAAAATTATTTATCTTAGAGCACTGTAGTTCAATCAACTGTTTGACTAGTCAGGAAGAAGATAAAGGATTTATCCCTATCTTCCATAAATCAGGGCATGGAAGTATGGACAGAGTTTTAAATATACAAGGAGGCATTTGATCTGGAAGATGGATACCCAGGGAGGGTCCAGAGACAAAACATGACCAATCTGAGCTAATCTCTCCATCAGTATCAGGGATAAGCACCATGCAGCAAAACCAACAAACCTCACAACAGTTATTGACAATAAAACCCTTTAATTCGCTCTGAACTCTTTCTTATTTAATAGTTAAATACATCATTTTGAAATTATTTTACTTCCTTTAAAAATCTTGAAAATTAATTGGGGCAAAGAAACAATTAACTCAGCCTGAAGCTGAATGCTCTCAGCTTAGTGTTTCATTGAAATCTCTAAAAATTATACATTTCAGGTGAACCAAAATGTTCCATCGCAGTTGGACTCCAAATGCATTGCCTTTCACTCCCAGTTTCCAAATTCCAGCAATTCAAAAAATTCTTCAGATATTTCTTGCCTTATCAGATAAATGACAGTCCCCCAAACTATCCAGTCTTTTGATCCTCTTTGTAAGGCACAAACCCCAGACAGATAAGATATGGTTATGTTTGAAACTAATTAACAGACCCATGCTTTAAGGCAAAATAGGTTTCTTCGAGGTGTTGGGAGATTAGAAGAGGTTGGCAAAGCTCCTTGAGTGTGGAAAGACCTCTGCCTGCAGCACCCTGCTTCACCCCTCACCTGCCAGCCCAACATCTGCGTGCTGGGTGTTCGCTGCTCTGCTCTCCTGCTTTGTTTCTCACTGCAGATAGGAAGTACAGTCTGCCGTGCCCTATTTACATGAATGGAAAGACCTATTTACAAATACATCTCAGTCTTTGCAAATCTGATTTCTCTCTAAATATTCCTTTCCTAATTCCATTTTCACTTTATGAACTTTTTTATGTCCTGTGATATGAAGATGATTTCAGCAGTAAGAACAGACTGACTGATTGGATTATTTCCTTATTCTGTACAACAGCAGTCATTGTTTACTCAGAAAAGGTAGCTCATTTTCCCCCTATTTCCACACTTAGAGATTAAATTAATTTCCTCATTTAATTTGTAATGATGAAAATAAATATGTATTTTTATAAATATTTATCACAACTGTTGGTTTATTTTATACCAAAGACTACAAAATTTAGGACTGAAATACTCTAACACTATGGCACAGGATTTTCTCTAGAAACCTCCTAATTCTAATTTGAGTTTCATAATTACTTTTTTCTCTACTGTACCATAAAAGTAATATTTAATTCTGAAACTAATTTTTTACTTGCAGATTACAGAAGTGTCTGACTCTAGGCAGTGTTCTATATGGCAATAACATTTATGTAATAAATTAGTAGTACCTCACATTCATATAATCCCTTTTATAAGATATAAAGGTAAAAAATAATTGTGATTGCTTTTCTCAGACTGCCAGGACATCAATCTCATGTTTTACTTTGCACATCATCTGTTGTTTTCTCCAATAGTAAATGAGAATTCACTAGTACAAAATTTCTTCAATTTCTTTCAGCAACAATGCTAGCATAAACATTTCCCCCCTTATCCTGCTTGTTCCTAGTATTCATTTTTGCTGTTTATTTTTAACCTGGACTGGTTCCCAGATCTATTTTATTGTATGGCCCCACTAACAGCTCTGCTGGCATTGTTGATGGGGTAATGTGAGGAGAAAGAATGGCTGGAGACAAAGAGCGATGCTCAAAGTTGGTACTGCTACAAAAGAACACATCTGAAAACACAGCTTTAGTTTTACAATGTATCTTCTGTATTATAGGATACTGATCTGAACTGAGCTGCAGACCTTGGAGCACAAATTACGAGCACTTAATGTTCGTCTGCTCTTCATCTCCTTTAGACCAACTACTTGCACCAGCTGCTTCTATTGATACCATACAGCAACGACTCTGTTTGTTGACTACTGGAGAGCAGTGAGTGTTCTTACTACAAGTTGGGCTTTGGCAGATGAGCATTTGCAAGCCTGCCTCTAGTAATTTGAGGTATTGCTGCCTCCAGGTGTCCTTTTTGCTCTTCTGCCAAAAATGCCTGTCTGGCAGAGTGAGCAGAAGGGAATGCTTGAGCCTCAGCTGCTCCAAATACAGAGCGTGGTATCTCAGCTCAGCAAAACTTTCCCCCCACACTTCCTCAGCCTCCTGCACCACTAGAATTACTTTTCAGGCACTCCAGCTCCTGACTGTGAGAAGAATTTTATTCCCATAGGACAGACTGAGGAGGAGGCTGGAAGGTGAGCTTTCATGTGCTTGCAAGGTATTCTTTTTGTTGCTGCTCTCCTGTGTTCCCTTGGCTGCTGCGTCCTTACCCCTTTTCCCCACTAGATTCTCCTCAGCGAGGCTCCATGTCTGTCCCAGATGCATTGCTCTCTCACCTACTGCCCACAGCACACCTTCCTCTCTGGTCCTAGGTAGTTCCCAAGGTGGGGACACCTCTTTCTCCAAGAAGCAGTGCTGATGATGCTGTATTCAGGCACAGCAAATCTGAGTGGCAGTGCCAAACTCTTCCAGGGAACAGCAGAGGCATGGGCAGGTGTCCCCTTGCTGCCTCCACTGGGGTGTGAGCAGGGAGAGGCCAGGCAAGGAGGGTGTGGTTAGATGGGGAAAGTAATGCTTGACATTGTGCCAGATTCACCAGAGTTAATCTCTAAGCCCCCTTAAATTACTGCTCGCATAAGAATAGTTTAAAAGTGCATTTTTCTCATGTTTCTCCATTCTGTTACTGATCTAGAGTCAAGAGACTTGTGGTCAGGATTAAAAATAAGAAGGCTCAGCTTGTGTCTTTTTCAATGTTAATGGCATTTGTGACACATCCTGAGTTATGACTCTAACAGAAGAAAATGTCTTATGACCAGAGTTACTTGGGTGGAGCCTTTCACTAAGCAAAAGCTGAAAAAGAGCCCATCAGTGCTTTCTCTTGATGATTTGAAATTGTAATCTTGTTATGAAAATTAACCTTAGGAAGGCAACAAGGAGTTTCCAGAGGAGGACTGTTGCTAGGGACTAGCACAGTTTGGCAGTAAAATACTGCAGTTTGTAGAAAGCAATTTTCTACTGTTGATTTAATAACATTTAATAGATGGTACTCTAAATTTCTATGTTATTCATAACACAGTTGCTGCCTCTGAGCTTTCCTGTTGTTCTCTCTACCTTTAGAGAACATAGGGTATATCTACACAGTGGATATAGACGTGGAATTACACAGCCTGTGTGCTGGAGCAGCAGTCACCTCACTGGCACCTCAGCAGAATTTGTCTCCACATATTTTCCCATTGGCTCTGGGCTGATGCAAAGTGGTATCACCATGATAAAAAATCATGTGAAAATACTTGCAGATATCCCTTAGGGGTATTCCCAGCAGCTGCTCTGCTAATCCAGGAATACTGGGTGACATGAGGAAATTCTGACTGCCCACCTACCAGAGCTGCATCACATCTCTCACGGACTCCCCCTCTGCCCTCTGCCCTGCCAGGTAGGTGGCAGCCCCTGGCTCTGGTGCTTTTACCGTGAAGCTGGAACGTGGTGGCGAAGCTGCAGGAGAACACCCACACCCACACCGAGACACACCCACACCCCCCCACACACACACACACACACCCCGCCCTTTCCTCCCCC
>VZRX01010923.1:134562-158292 GCA_013398075.1 Notiomystis cincta
CCCCCCCGAATTTAGCGGGTTATTAAAGAGGGTTGAATTGCATTTTCTCTAACAGGACCATACCCCAAGGATTAAAAAAAAAAAGAAAAGAAAAATATGAGAGCTCTTTTTCTTTGCAGCTTTAACTTTCCTGGTCCACACTTCTCACTGGTTTTGCTACCATAACACTTAGTTCCTAATAAGAAACTTTAAGCCTACAATGCCTCACTCCATTTGCCATTAAAACTCCCCTAAAAGGCGACAAGCATCTCATTTTCTTCTCGATCCATCTGCGACTTGTATCGGCGCCATGCTGAGGGCAGCAGGAGCCGAGGGTGCCGGGAACACTCGGCAATACCCAGAACCTGGAGCTCGTGTTTAAGCCACAGCTCCCTGCCAGCTGGAGACACATTTAACATTCCCTGCATGACTTCAGCAGTTCAGCCACTTTCCCACATTCCACAGCTGGCCTCCCACCACCGCTCAGCCTGCAAGCACATGCCACACCGGTGTCATATTCTTGCCATCAATTCTCAAGTACAACTTGCTAGTGAAAGCACTGGAGAGTTCTGTTTAAAATGGGATGGCACTGTAAGACCTGCGCGTCCTGGCGTCTCCGAAGTGGCTGCACAGAAAGAAGTACTTTCCCTATGCTCTTCAGTTCTTCTGTGTTTTATAAAAGCTCTGCATATCTTGGGAGCCACAAAATGGTTGGGTGGCAACCCTGTAAAGTCCCAGAACAAATCCCTACTACTGTGAGTAATCCCAGTGCTGCACAACAGGACACATAAAGTCCTTCAGGACTGCATCCGTGGAGGGTTACTGGTAATAGTTCTCTTTTCTGACTGCAAATTCATGTTGCTTCACATGTATACCACATCCACTTTTGTCATTGTACAGAAGTTAAAAAAAGGAAGCAGGGAGTCTGGAGATGTCAATTTTTAATACCATAATTAGTCTGATGGGTTACAGTGGTTTGTATTTTCTTATGTCTCCAAGTTGAACTGGCTTGTGCCTTTTTTGTCACGCTCCTTGTGTCATGAAAAAATCAACAATAACCATTTTCTGAAAGAACTGATGAAGAAATCTAAATTCAGTAAATTTCAGTGACAATTCATGACAGCAACATTCTGGCAGTTTGTACTTAGAATTTATCTTAAAAGAAACCCCAAAGCTATTCAAACAATTTATAGGTTCAGCATCACGATTTTATGGGGATCACTAGAAGAGAAGCCTATTGTATGATTTGTATCTGGATTCCTCATTTATCTATTACCAATCACATCAGTGGTTAGGGACTGAGCAAATAAAGAATACTTGCACAAAATTGAACCTGCATGTCTGGGTGTGTTGGGCAGAAAGGTCTACAAGTTCATGTTAGTTTTCCCTGGAAACAAGCAATAAGTGAACATATATCACTGAATTTCTGAGATGCAACACAGAACTATTAATTCCACTGAAGTAATAATGATTTGTGTAGCTGAAGTGATTTTGACATGAATGTACAGAGATAATCACAGCAGTTGTGAAAATGGACAGGGAACAGTGCAATGCTTGGGCATTTCTCATGGATAATTTTAGGCCTGTTTTGGTACATAAATAGGACCTCATCACTCTGTAGCACCTTAAAGCAACATGAGTTAGATCCACACATATACCAGAAAATATTTACCAGAAGACGTATTTTATATTATCTTCTGATATTTATTTTAACACTTACTTTACTAATGTTTGAGTGAATGCCTTAGAAAATTAATCCAGTCATATTATCATTGACGTATGAAGGCATTTGGCCCACATTTTGAAATATCAAGTAAAATCCTCTCACTTACTTAAAAAAGCTAAGTCACTGTTAAAAGACGAGTAACACACAAATAAGATGGTAGCTTCCTCTTACAATAAAAAAAAAACCATCAGAGAAGCGTATTTTGTATAAATTATTTTCTATAAACTAGTTTTGAGCAAAGTCCCAGTTTATGAGTTACCATAACAAATGAAATATGCTCTAGCGCTAGTTAATTCAAATTTATCATGGCAGCAGTGACAACCCCTTATCTGCACCAGGATTGCTGACAACACGGCACAGAGGGAGTAGCTACAAATGCATGCCATTATTAGAAGAAAATAAGGTGCTGCCAGCAATGAGAAGGTAGATTTATATTAGCCAACATTAAAATGTTATTGAGGTAGAATTCTTTACAGCCACAAGACATACTGTGTAGTGTGATATTCTTACAGTCTTAAAGGAAATGTGGTAGTTGCAATTGAAAGTGAACTCTAACAGCTTTGGGGGTTTTCCCCGCTCCATTCACTGGGTATGAGCCCATTCAAGTTAAATGGGTGATGTTACCCATAGACAGCAACAAAATTTCACCAAAGTTGCAGGGAAACATCTCCACACAGAGCGGTGTGTGCACAGTGGACACAGCTTTGACTTTATTGCTGTGCAGCCTTTATGGCTGGCATTCCCTCTTACTCTCCTCAGACTGTAATTCCTGCACACCTAAGCAGCAGTCACTGTCTAAACCCAGGGTGTCCCCACAGGGAGCTCGTTTCCAGCCTGCAGGCACAAAGCTGTGTACCAGCAAATGATTAATTCCTCTCTCAGCCTACCCAGTGGCTATCCATCAATTTCTGCACCTAGACCATTTGACTCCTTTGACTTTGCAAGCAAGAACCTTCCTTTGGCTTCCCAGAATACACAAAAAGCCATCTAATTTAGAAAAGAAAGAACTCATTAGATATTGAAAGAAGTTTTTTGTATTAAAAATATGAGGGAAAGGTACTGGCAACAGCTGGCAATATAACATGAATTGCAACTGACAGAAAGGCCTAATTCAAAGGACAGTAATTTAAGAAAATATACTTCAAAGGTAATAAAGTCCCTGTACATTCGCTCCTTGATTGGGCTGCTTGGAAGAGCACTTTCTAATGCTGTTAGCAAACATGCTACAGGATTGCTAATGAAGTTTTTTATCTACTTCTCACACAAGAGTCCATGCACTACTCCTAAATTCTGATTTCTTAAAGCAATAATACCGGCATGTCACTGTTCTCCACCTGAGTGTCTGTCCAGATAAATGAGAGGCCTTTTTTTGAAAACTCAAAGTTATTCACCACTGACGGATTGAGGGTCTTGACAACATAAAATTATTATTTTTCCTCTTATTATCAGCTCTAGTATAGAGTAGAATATAATTATTCTATCACAACTGTAATAAACTGCAATTTCAGATAGCAGTGTGAATAATTTTTGGTCAATGAGCAGCAAAAACAGCTCATTGAAAATGAAAAGAATGTATAGGTTAAACACCTTAATTTCAAGTCTGCAAATAACACAAAAACCTGTTTTCATCTCTGATGAGTGAGTGTTGTGATTATCTGAAATTGCACAGGATTAGCACTATTCCAACAGAAAGCAAAGGTCAAGAAGTCTTGATTAAGATAAAGGATTTTTGAAAGAAAATATTGTCTATTTGAAACAAATGCAGGCTCCTGCATCTGAGGAGGAATAACCCCACACACCAGCACAGGCTGGGAGCCAACCTGCTGGGAAGCAGCTCTGTGGAGAAGGACCTGGGAGTCCTGGTGGACAACAAGTGTCCATGAGCCAGCAGTGCCCTTGGGGCCAAGCAGCCCAGTGGTGTCCTGGGGTGCTTTAGGAAGAGCATTGCCAGCAGACTGGGGGAAATCCTGCCCCTCTGCTCAACCCTGCTGAGGCACATCTGGAGTGCTGTGTCCAGTTCTGGGCTTGTCAGGAAAAGAGAGACATGGAGCTCCTGGAGAAGTCCAGCAGAGGGCTTTGAAGATAATTAAAGGACTGGAGCATCTCTTAGGAGGAACAGCTGAGGGAGCTGAGCCTGTTCAGCCTCCAGAAGAGACAACCGAGAGGGGACCTCATCAATGTCTGTCAGGATCTGCAGGGATGGTGAGAAGAGGATGGCCCAGGCTCTGCTCAGTGGTACCAAGCAACAGGACAAGAGGCAAAGGCAGAAACTGATGCACAGTAACATGAGGAAGAACGTTACTGTGAGAGTGACCAGCACTGGAGCAGGTTGCTCAGAGAGGTTGTGGAGTCTCCCTCACTGGAGATATTGCAGAACTGTCTGGATACAATCCTGTGCCATGTGCTCTGGGATAGTCCCACTTAAACACTTGGAGGTTGGACCAAATGACCTACTGTGGTTCCTTCCAAAGTGACCCATTCTGTGATTTATGTTAATTTGTTTGTAAGCTTTGACCTGTTCTCTTCTGGATGTGGGTGAAAGTTTGGAACCTCTTCCATATACCATTCAATCAGTGTCCATTTTTCTGCAGTGTCATCAATTGCACACTATCTCATTAATTGCTGTCCAATTAAGCAAGTCATATACTGTACATTTAAATTCATATCCTACATTAACTTCCATTTTTACATACATCCATTAATATTGTTTTTCATTAAAAATGTTCATTCGGGTATAGTCTCTACATAAAAATAAACAGCTTAAAAGGGACTGAGGGTGGCCAGTTAATGAAATAACATTACTTGCAAGCACTACAAGAATTATACATATGTATACATATGCAGAAGTGTCCAAAATAATTTATTTTAAAATAAAAAATTAAAAATAACTAGAATAAATATAAAATAATACTGGTGATTCTGGAAATTCCTAGTGTTATAATGTGAAACAAGTATTTCTGGAACTAATGACATGCTGAACTGCAGCTACAATTCAGATTATCCACTTTCAAAGTCTACCAACTGGCTTGTTGCTTTGGCTTTCCTTTATTCCTTCAGTAATTTGTTTGCCTTTCATGGGTTACTATATCAAAGCAAGGACAAGTATACAGACGCTTATTAGTCACAGAAATAAGGGTGCCCAAACCAATCAGAATTAATTTTGCAATATGTTAAATAACTATTAGTCCTTACTTGCAACTCCCAAATTCAGGTACACATTCACATGTCCAAACTGAGTTCAGGTTTTGCTATAGCCTTACCATTCTTTTGTATATATAATTTACTCCTCAGGCTCTACAGGTGAAAATGCAGTCGTGCCCCTTGATGCACTCAGCCACCATGGGATAGAATTACAAGTCAATGTTCTCTCCTCCTGTTTATGCTGTAAGTTCCAAGAATGACTATCATATGAGTACAATGGAGGGCTTTTTAGCAGTATGCTGACATGAAAGAAAAGTTCAGCTATGTTGTTTAATTGTGTATACACCAGTGCTAGGCAACTCTACCAACCTTACTGTAAACATTGTTTAAGGTTCATCCAGATCAGCACAATAATGAAGCTTGTGCGTTTTACGCTTAGCTTTTAATGACAGTTGCTTTTCTCTATGGTTTTATATTTACCTCTTCTGAAGCACAGTTAGAGGCATCACAGCAGGCTGACCTTTTCCTTTTACAGATTGATGGGCTGTCCTCTAAAGCCCTTGTCTAATATTCTGTTTACATCGTGTTGTTTTCCTGGATGGAGAACTGATCTATTGTCTTTTGTTAATCTGTCTGGAGAACATATTCATCACTGCCTAACAAATGGCAACCCTAGATTAGTAAGGAAAAAAGTGCATATTCAACAAACATGGTGTTGAAGACTTTAATGGAGCCAAAAATACTTAAAAGTTCCACAAAATGTATGGTTACTCTGGAAATATCATTCATGTTCTAACAAGTATTTCTGCACATAATAATGTAAAACTGGCACCATTACCTCTAATGTATAATCATTATGAAGTTATTTTTGTTAATGTAAAGACATCTTCAACTACAAAAATATACATCTGAGACCAAAAATATAGGACATGTGCTTCAGTGGCGAGTTGTGCGAAGTGCAGACTGAGTGTGTGTAGGCAGACAATTATGAGACAAAGAACACTGCATTCCTAAACTTCAGTTCAAGTTAAGAAGAAAGTTCATTATATTGCTGAAAGAACACAATTTACAGTGTTCCAAGTTTCTATTATGTAAGTGCTGCTGCATTTTATTTTCAGCAGGACAATGAGATTTTACTGAAGAAATGGCCGTTTGATTTCATATAAATGCAATCTTCATATGAAACTCATTTTTGGGGATGAGTACTGCAATATGTGTTTTTTTGTAAATGGCTTTTATTTTGCAACATAACAAAATAATCAGTATAGTATTTATCCAAGCCCAGCTATAGATGTCTAAAAACTTATGCAGGGTACAGCACATCTACATTTTAATCTAGGTGCTTGTCAGAATCTAAGCAATTCAGAGCTCTGGTAAAGACAGGCAAAACACTTCAGACTTGATCTGCAGAGGTCAGATAGAACTTCATATTTTTAATCATGAATATTCTTAACTACATTTATAAGTTCCAAATGCTGTTTTCATGATTAAGCATTTTACGAATAGTGATGCAGAGCTGAAGGTTGTTAAAACTGACAGAAATAAAGTATTAGCAAAAAATAACATCTCTGTTGCAGCTGAGATGTATGCATAGGTTTTCTGACAATGAGATTAATGTGCTGCATTGTTCTTTATCAGGTCTGTGATGAGCCTGACATTATCTCCCAACACTGGAGATTTCCCTAATAGTACCCATTAGTCACAGGATATTGAACTCACAGAATGCTACAAAGTTTTAAAAAAAAGTCGTAGTCTACCTTAAACCCAAGGATTATCACACAAAACACTTTTACTGCCCCTTTTGCTTATTCCTAAGTGCACTTTGTGCCCTGGCTTTCCCTGAGAGAGGAAAGCCCCCTGAGCCCTGCCACGCTGAGCAATGGATGCCTGGCCTGTGTGCAGAGCTGCCAGCCTGCTCCAAGGGGAGGAAAAGAAATAACCAATAAACTGCATCAATTGCCAGGGACCTTCCAGTGTGTCACACCCAGCTGCCAGAGACAGCCCTCCTGACCACCTGGCTCACAGGAACACGACATGGAGCAAAATCTGCTTTTCCTTAACTGTTTATTTCATTTCAAATAAACAACCCCTTCCATTTCTCATGAGAATTGGCTTTTTCAAAGTTTGGCTGGATTTGCAGCATTTCTTACAAAGGTCAAAGGCATCAGAGAAGGGTCTCCCCAGCTATGAGAGCTGTTCAGCCAAAATCAGCACCATCACCTTCCTGGCACACCACTCCAGGAAGGCAGGAGTACCACGGGAAGAAAACAAGGTAGAAGGGGTCCAACACCCCTCACTAAACCTGCCCAGTGTGGGGCTTCAGCTTGTACTGGGAATGGATTCAGGAAGCGTGAGCAGAGCTGACACTACAGAAAGAACATCCACTCGAGGACAAAAGAGCTCCTTTGTACCTGCAAGGGTCTGGGTCACTGTGAGAATGAAAAGGCAGAAAATTATTGTCCACCTTAGATGCAACAAAGTTCACCAATTTTTTTTTGTTCTCAGTAACTTTTTTCATAATAAAAGACCACTGACAGTGCCTTAGTGGATGCTTCTGTGCAGATGCTAATAAGATTTTAGGGATATTTGCTCCCTCCTTGCTGAAACAAGTTGGTATGTTTGGAAATCAATTGCCTAAAATCAGAAATTCCAAACTTAATTGGAATAAAAAAAAGAAGAATGTAAAAAGAAATTAAAAATAGATACTTCAAGAGTCAAACATAAAACTCTAATAAATTAACTCAAGAAAAAACCCCTTTTTTTCTTAAAGAACTATTACTAAAATCCAATAAAGACCAGGAAATGCAAACATACATATTTAAATGCTTCATATATTTATGCTCCAATGCATCTCTAGAAAAAGAAAACATAGATTGTTTACCCAGCATAATGCTCTCTTTAACTAGAAAAATATTTAATTTCAAGTATTCCTAATGTGTAACTTGATTCTCAGTTCTTAGCTACATATCAGTCATGGGATACATTCCATAGTTATGAAGTATTACCTTGAGAGATTTCATGCTTCCAAGCACACGGCCAATTTCTGCCCTGGGATGCAAATGTACAATTCTCTTTGAAGTCTGTAAGAGTCACTAAAGTAGAATATGCTGCACAGTGCAATTGAGTTTTTTCTGTATTTCATGTCAAATTCTACTCAGCATCACTTATTTAACTCCATTCCCTCCAGTTTTAATTGGAGGGCTACAATTTGCCAGAGTTGGTCTCTCATGCCAACATTTACTGTAATTAGATTAAATATAGGTCTATATATGCATCACAGTAAATGTGGTTTTTATAAAGCTAAGCAACTTCATATCCATTCCTCTGTATAACATAACTTTTTACTTCTAAAACTCCTAGTATTTAATTAAATGTGTTAATATAGTTATGATACATTCATGTAATTACTTGTGTTTTGCACTACTGCACATCCTAGAAACCTTTCAATTTAAAATGAAATCCAAGATACCTGTGCAATTTCAGTACTTATAATTCTCAAGAAAAGAGACATCAAAAAGAATGCAGAGAAATCTCATCTGTGTTCTGCCAAGTGCTCTGCAGCCCAGTCCTGAATACTGCAGGCAGGCAAAATGCTCACTTAGTGAAGTGAATAAATATTCATTGTGCATTTATTTACTTCTGCTATTACTGGATTTAGTCATATAATTAAAACTATTAAAATCATTAATTAGAGGACAATATAGTTAATAGAGTTTTAGGTGACATGAGTTTAGCACACTGAGTCAGCTTAATTAAGTCTTGTCTACATTTGGAAAACTACCAGAACTACTCTGAAATAACCCTGGATAGGGATGTGTAGATACATGAACATCTATATGGGGATTTAATATGCTCAATAATTCCAGAAAAGCATTGCCTTATAAATTCCATTTTATTTTTAAGTGCAGACAAGCTCTAAATCTTGTTAGCATCAATATCCTGCACCGCTGACAGCTTTTACCCTCTACACTCCAGCGTGTTTACTTCAGCACCATCGAACCTTTACAGCTTCGTCCTGGACAGGAGCAGGAACAGAAGCCTCGTGCATCCATTAACAGATTTAAATATAACTACATCTACCAGCAGTGCTGTGACAAGGCAATCACCTTGCAGAAGAAGAATTCCTTTTCTTGTTTAGCTGGCTTTGAAAGTGGATTAAGCCTGTTCTGGGCAATAGTACTCTTTTTTTTCAAGAAGAAAGCTCTGTTCACTTGATATTATTTGGGGATAAATTTTCCAGAATACCTAACAAATCCTTATACCTGGTCTTCCAACAGTGCTTGCTGTGCTAATACTGTGCCCAGTGCTGGCACAGCAGTTACCTCTCAAGGATCCCTGCTGTCAGAATCAAGGAACTAGATGCCAAATACCATTCTCAGGGGATGACTGCACACAAGAGAGATGCAGGATGAAACTATATGCTGCAAAACTCTGAGATTTTGTAATTTTTGAATTATAACCAACATCACCCCGTGACTAAAAAAAAAGTAACAAAAGAAACTAACAAAAAAAAAAAAAAAACAATATCAAAAAGAAAGAAAACGAAAAGCTACAAAATAGAGATGTTAAACCTGAACAATATAAAAAGGATCATCTCTTGTTTGGATGTAGTTACAGCTTCAGGACAGCATACTCAAAGTGCAAATTCACTCTGCATTACTTGCAACTCCTTCTCCATAAAACCGAAGCCCTTTGATGGGCTGTGTTGCTCCACAGGGGTAGACAGGGGTGACAGAAAAATACAAACCCTGTGTGCTACTCCTTTGGAATATCATGATCTCCAGCAGCACCAAAGGCCATAACACACAGTGATTCTGGCCACTTGACATCAAATGAATTAAAATATACAGATAATTCTATTTCAGTTATAGAAACTGCAACTGCTATTCTGCAGTGATGACTTGAGCACTTCTAACCTGCTCTTGATCCCATTCTTTCTTCCAAGTGATCTTACTTTAAACAGAAAGCCCACCTCTCTGCTCAACAAAGCAGGCTTTGGTTTCTAGACCAAACATGGAATCTCCTCAGGCTGCAGTGATGGACCTTAGCCTTGAGCTGACTGACACATGACCAGAGCAGGGTGTTTGGTCACAGAAGGGTTCTGGCATAGTACAAACAGCACAAACGAGCAAGGAAAACTTTAATGTGACAAAGCATGTCTCTCTATGCATGAAGTTTAAAGACAAAAGAATATGTTACCATAAATTCTAAGTTTCACTCTCACTGATGTACTGCATAATTTCAACTGAGCTCTATTCCCCATGTGTCCTCTTCTGATCTTTTATATTGAGATGGGAGCCTTTTGGATTCTTTTTCTGTTTAGCCACTTCTGCTAGGAGTAGTGTTATTCTGTCTGCTAAGTGGATACTAACTCCATTTAGTCTTTGCTATACTGTATATTTTCTTGGATTCAGGTTCATGCCAGACTATCAGGATAAGAGAATTTATGAACATATAAAATATCAAAAAGAATTGCAACACCACCACATCTCTTGAGTGTTTGTGAAGTTCTTGCACTTACTCTAGTTTCAGTGCAATAGGAAAACAAATGTAATCTACAAGAAGAAAAAAAGAAATGCCAAACTCTTCAGTTCTGAGAAGTTTACCTCTGTAACTTTATATCCAGTATCACAGCAGGATTGCAGCAGATAAGAGGCAGAGATAACTGTCACATTTGTCCCAGGAGCACCTTTTGTCCTCTCACAATCTGTATAAAACAAGGCCTTACCCAGAGGTCTTGTCTGTCCGTTCCCCAAAATCATCCATTGTTTTTGTGAAAATACCCTTTTATTCCTGCTGAACTTTAGCAGTCCCCAAACTGAGTTCTTGTGGAACACTGCCTTCACTCTCCTTTTGTTGGAGATGCAAGTCCCCATGGATGGCCTGGCAGCTGGAGGTATCTCCTTGTGCCATGCTCTGGCACACATGCCACAGCCTCTCCATTAAATCTGGCTTCTGCTCTTCTCTGCTCTTTTCACTTATTCTTTTCCCTTATCTGTTCCCTACAGCAATTTTCCTCTTTCAAAATCAGTTTTCCTTACATTTCCCTCCATCTGGCTTTGTACTTTTCAGTTACCTTTTCCTCTTTTCCTATCTCAAATGACAACACAAAGCTCAGGAGACAGGTCTACAGCCAGCTTTTAAGAGCCTATTTAACCCACTTCAGAGAGAAGCTCAGTGCTGGGGGCAGAGAAATCAAACTGGATCATCCCATGGAACCCTCTGTGCATCCCATCTCCCTTCTGTGCAAACCTACCACTCTCGAGACCAGGTGCTCTGGGCCTCAATGTGGCAACAAGGAGTGACACTGGTTAATTCTAAAGGTGTCTGTGGCTTCAGCGAGGCAAACATTAAATAAAATTACAGAACTCAGACTACTTCTCTGCTGTTATCTCAGTGGCATTCTGAGACCTGATTTCCTTTCCTCTTTTCTAGACGCTATTCCTGTAAGTATCAATTATCAAAAGATTCTCACTAAAACTGTGAAATATTTGTCACTCCCAGACATGGCTCTCAGCTTTCTACTCACAGAAATCCCAGCTCAGTCTCCTGACATTCTCCAGTAATTAGGCAAGCCAGAGTTGCTCAAATTTGTACACAACCCTTGATACTGGTGAGCCTTCTTTCTGCTGTCTCCAAGGCATCCAGAGGCTCCTGAACTCTGCTTTAAAGCTACAGGCTGCCTGATAGAGTCTGGAGATTTTCCAGTTCATTTAAACTGAAAAATGGGGGGCTATAATAAAATAAGTATTCAACTTAGTATTATATTCATTATTTCTTGACATAAAAGGAAGATTCTAGTGCATGATTTTTCTGCAAAGAGTAGATTTAAGGGACATTTAAATTAAAGAACACATGGAGCTCAGTATCAGTGTCAAGAGAAGGACTGAGATCCTAATTTATTAAAAAATCACAAACTAGTGCCCATTTTACAACTGAATGCCTTCGTTACACAGACAGCAACCCAGAGTATTTTATAAACAATACATGCACATCCATACTTCTCCAGATTGCCCAATATCTAAATTACTTGAAGCACAGGCTACCCTGCAGAGTAGGAACCACACTTTCAAAGATCAAAGAATAACAGTAACTTGTCAATCAAGGAAATTGAACCAACTGTGAATATTTTTTAACAACTGCTAGGTAAATCCAAACTAGACTGTGTATCCAACACATTTTAGCAATGTGTGTATACAGCCACGACCACAGCACTGGGATGTGCAGCATCCTCCCCAGATGACAACAGGTTCCATCAATGAGAAAGACAGAATACATTTTGGAAAACAACACTCAGATAAACTCCTACCCTTAAAAGGTGTGCCACAGAAATGCCAGTTCTGTTGCTGGCATATACACATTTCTGAACTTCATATAAATAGCAATAAAAAGCAGCCAGTTATACCAACCTCGACAGAGCTGAATAGAGTGTAAGTAAGCATGGAAAATGACCCATTATATTTCCTATGAATAAAAAAAGTATCTATTATTCATTTGATCATTATTTAATTATTCATCTGACATAGAATTCCACTTTCAATTTTAAAAGAAGGGGCAACAAATATAAAATATGCATAATTGCTTTTCTGCCTCTTCTTGGGGCAACATGGCAAAGTAAACTTTTGTCATTCTCTTTCATTTTTACTATGGTATTTTGCTATTTCTCCCAGAAAGTAGCATAGCTTCTCAACATGTAAGTGTTAGATGCTTGGTAACACTCCTCCCTAGTCACAAGCCCTCAACTGAATAAAATTCCAAGAATAGCATTTAAAATCCCTAAGAGCAAAGACAATCCCAGTACACAAATTTTCTTTTTTTTCCCAAATATTTTTGGAAAAATCTGCCCTTTTTTTTTGTATTTGGATAGCCAAGTCACTATCAAGGTAAACCCCCTAGGAAAAAAAAAAAAAAAAAAAAGTGTTCAACTGGTAATTTCTTTTCTATTATAATGACTTGCAGTGATAATGCTGCTATCTTTGACCTTCTGGCAATGAAAGTCATCCTAGGGCCAATTTAATCCAGTGTTGGGTCCCTAAATTATATTCTGTCACCTAACAAGAAATCTAATTTTCAGAATTAATGGACAACTATGATCAATTTAGTTAGCAGTGTAAAAATGAACTGACATTTGGTGGGTTTTACATGTTTTTCTCATCACCAATCTGGTTGACAACCATAGCTGTGATTTTGCTTTTTTTTAAGATCTAGTAAAAGCAGCATCTTTAAGATTAACTCCAGGATTTGGGAACATGTGAGTTCCTATTATTATACCTGCCATTGAAAATCCTTAGAAAATCTGGGGGAGAGTATATAAAAGACACTGGAAAGAAGTGCTAATAAAAGCAGAGCGAGCTAAAGAAGTTGGGTGGGTGGCTTTGGAAGCCTTTCATGTATCCATAGCTCCTGTAGCTGATGAACTTACTGTAATTTGGAAGAAAAGTCATGTGAAATACAGCAGAACTGTTAGTAAAAAGCAATAGGAACATGCAAATTCTTCCAATTTTTTCTATTAGAAAGAATGCTGCCTTCCTCAGTATTCTGCTGTACCTCTGAATAATGTCTGCTTGGAAAGAAACAAGATTTGGGGGTTAATTATTGTTTTATTTAATTTCTAATCCATGTTTCAGACCAAAACTTATCAACATATTCAGACTTGATGCAGGAACAAGAAATGGCAGCCTAAAAAAGTGGTTTGGTATAAGAACGTATACAAGTCTATCACAATTTACAGCACAATTTTGTAGCACTATAATGTTCTGCCAGGAGAAAAATAAATAGACAAACCTAAAACCTCAAATTTTAAGCAGCTTAAACGAGATATTTGCTAAAATGGGATAAGGGAATTTGCATGATTTATGATTATTGAAATGTCATTTGCATATTTGTATAATGCATGTTCTGTTAAACAGTAAAAGGGATTTCCTTCTATACCTTCCCTTTCCAAATTCCACAGCACAGCTTACAATGATGGAACATGAAAGGAACAGTAACAGTGTCTTTAGAACCTCTTATGCTGATGGATGGCTACCAGGGCCAGCCCTACAGAGCCACACACTAGTCTGGGAAGGACGACTGGAGGTCACGCAGTCCAACTTCCCCCCAAGAGCAGGTTGCTCAGACCTTGTCCAGTTGAGTTTTTTACCATCTCCAAGAGATTCCAGAACCTCTCTCAGTACCTTCAGGTCACACTTATGGTGAAAAAAAAAATTTCTTCATATCTAACTACAATTTTCTTAAGTCCTAACTTGTGTCCATTGTGTTGCACCCTACAGCCTGTCCCCTTCTACGATAAAACTGCCAGCTCTGTAGACAAGGGGAGAGCAGTGAATGTCATGCCTGGACCAAGTGGAACACTACAAGTCTTTATACTGGGACTGGTGTGTTTAACATTTTTACCTCAGAGAAGTGCAGTTCTGCACCTGTAAAGGAAGAGTCCCTTGAAATTCTGTCAGCTGAGAACTGACTGGCTGAGGAGCAGCTCTGCTGGAACAGACCTGGGGGCTGTGGCAGCCAGCCAGCCAAGCATAAGCCAGCAGCATGCTCTGGTGTTCCTGCTGGGCTGCACTCAGAAAGGGAAGTGACTGTCCCCCATTTGAAAGGCTCCATTCAGAATCCCACAGGCAGTTTTGAGCCCCCAGTAAATGGCATTGATAAGCCAGAGCGGGTTCAGTGCAGGGCTGTCAAGAAGGCTGGGGGCTGCATCACATATTCTGTGAAAAGCTGAAGGAACTGGGTTTGTTCAGGCTGGAGAAATGGAGGCTTTGGTGGGAGTTAATAGCAGCTTTCCATTTATAGAATATAAATTTGGGAGGAGGTTATCAAGGAGTAGGGGCCAGGTTCTTACTGTGGTCCATGGCGTCAGTGAGCCTAAGCTGAAACAGCAGAGGTTCAGATTGGAAATAAGGGAAAAAAATCACCACGAGAACAGCTAGCAAGGAAACAGGCTGTGCTGAGAGGCTGTGCATCTCCATCCCTGGAGACCGAATAATGCTCTAAGCAACCTGGTCTGATCTTCTAGACAAACCTGATTTGAGCAGAACGCTGATTTAGAGAGCTCCTGGAGTCCTTTCCAACCTGAATTATCCTGTGATCCTATCCCCATGCATCTCCAAGAAGTGTCTGGCTCCACTTTTTCACCGTATTTTTATTTGATACATTTAGACAGCAATTAGATCTCCCCTTAGCCTTCTCCTTTTAAAATAGCCTGTTCTTCTAAATAAAGCCATTTGCAGGACCTGGGCATAAAACAGGGAAATACCCATATTCATCAGAGAAAGGAAAAAAACCTCACCCAAATACAGATGTGGAAAGAGTAAAGAACGACCTAAATATAAGCACTATGAATACAGTCCAGTAAAAAGCCTGAGCAGTGAGAATAGCAAATTGGGGAGAGAAATTTGGGACTGAGAACCAAGAAACTCCTTCTATGATCCAATTCCCTGCGTTCAGGGAAACTGGAGTTTGACTACTCTGTCATTTATTCAAACACATCAAAGGAACTACTATGTATAACCCTTTTTTCCAGCTACCTGGAACAATAACAGTCTGAGCTGACTGGGTCAAAAGAAGTAAGAGGCATTCTGGAGTCTTTGACCCTGACGGGAGCCATGTTCCCCCCTCCAAAATGTCCTCGTGTATTCTCCTCACTTTCATATGCAATAGTCAAAAGCAAATGGTCACTAATCAGGAAACCTACCCAGAGGAAACCAGAGGGTCACTGACACTTTTCACAAAATCCAAAGTTTGTATCACAAACCCTTCTTTAATGTTTTTTCTAGGAGACAGAATGTTTTAGCTAGTACTTTTCCAAATGAGTCACTAACACCCTTGTCTTAATTCTGCAGCTGCTGCTAATTTGAAGTGCCAGCCTTCTCCCCTCTTTCCCCAGAATGAAATAAAATATCAATGTTGCACTGTGCTGAAAATGGAAAGTTAGATGTAACACTATGCTACAAGGCCTCTGGAAGTTTCATTTACATTTGATTCTTTCTTTCCTCCCAGGCCTATACCTAACTTAAGCCCTCTCAGCAAATTATTTCACACTTACCTCCACAATCATTGGCCCTAAGAATGAAAGACAAACTCAAAGGGTTTTTTAACACTTGGTGCACCAACATCTAACACAATTTAAAACAACAAAAAAGAAGATAAAGTCATAGAAAAATTATGTTAACAGTTATCTGCATTTATGTGTAATTAGCAGATTTTGGTAACCTAAGAGCCCTGTTGGCCAAGGCCCCAGAAACCCTTTTATACAGAAGAGCTGCACAACACCACTGTGTCAGACAGAAGTGAGACCCAAGAGGGTGGACTTCCTTTGGAGACAACTTCACCCATAGCCACACAAATCTCAAACTTCTTAAGTGTTTTGTTAGTTGCTCCACTGCAAAAAGGTACTGCAGAGAGGGGATCTGGGGGTCTGACTGGGGCTCATTTTCAGCCAGACTGGTTTCTTGACTCAGCTCACTGACTCAAGGGCCAGCACAGGGAAAGGGAGAGGAATGGGTTGCTGGGAGCAATGGGGAAGACAAGATTGCCCTTTTTGGCTGCTGTGCATAGTTATGTAAAATTAAAGTGATTATGTAGCTATGGCCTGAGGGATAGAAGAGGTCACAGATACTACCACAGCCTATAAACTGCTGTGGAAATTGTGTCAGTGTGTGTTGCCAAGAGACAAGCACAGGAATTCATTTCTGAACCTGTTGTAAAATCCACAAAGTGCAGCCTGTTCACTCTACCTCTCTAGAAAACATCAATACTCCCCTGTCAATGCACAAGAGTCACACCAAACATTTTGTGTTCCATTTTGTATCCATAAGTGCTGTTTATCTACCTGGAATGAATCTGAAGCATTTCTCACAGGCCTCACAGGCATGCTGAGATTTCACAAATCTAGCTTAAATATATTCTGAAATGTTTTCATCAAGCTGGAGCAACTGAGACTAAATGTGTTCTTACAACCTCAGACCATGAACAAGAACACAGTGCTCCAAAAGCTACCATGGAACAAGTGAGCCATGTGTCTGTCTGGGTGTACCTACCCATGTCCAAGCTCTTTGTCTTCCTCAGTTCTGAGACAACATAATTCAGCTCAAAACTCACTAAAATAACATTTAAATGTAGATTTTGGTATTTTCAGCTGAGGAAGACTAAGAAGATACATGAAGTCAGATAATAATTATCATCTATTAACCACAGTAAATACTACCCGAGTCTGTTTTATGTCTGAGTGAAATGAATTAAACTCAAATAGAAGAGATTTTTATCAGCATGTTTTCCAACATTTTTCACTTTTTTAGCAAAGTAGGAGTTTTTCCAGTAGAAATAGTTATGAATACTACTTTGCAAGGCCACGAGAAATCTATAAAATTGAACAAAACCAGGTATATAATTTTAGCTAAATCTGAGCATACACCTTCAAGGGACTAGATCTCAAACCAAAAGCATAATTTAATGAAAAACAATTTATTTTTTAAAACCATTGTTAATTGCTCTTGATTACAGAAGACTGAAAAATTGAAATATGTAACTGTACCAAGCTATATTTTCCCATTTATCACTACACCTTTGTTCAAACTTCTTTCCTACTACGACAACCTCATTTCTTTCATTAGGAGCCCTGTGTTAGCAGATCAATTACCTTTCTGAATAAGTGATGCATCTACTATCAACATTGATTGCTCAAACTTTGCTACTTGGACTTCAAAGCAGATGAAAAATTGTGTCCAAGGCATTTTTTTGATGTATATACTAAAAAGATAAATTTTAAAAGGTATTGTTTTATAGAATAATAGATTTAGAAAACAATGCTTTACCACAGTGTGTTATTCTTCAGTGGAATACGTGAATAATTTTGCCTACTTTTTCTTTGTTCTTTCAACACTGAGTGGAAGCTCAGAAATTTATTCAAAAAACTTCATCCTTGACACTGAGACCTAGAGATTTATGCTCTAACTAGAAGCAAAGTATTAGAAGTATATAGCATGCTCAATTCTGGTTTAAAAGTAATGAGAAAAAAACCTACTATCATTATGAAGAGTACCAGCTGAGTTTTCAAAAACATATACTTTAAAGAACTGTTTTATTCAAAGAAAATTTGCTTCTCCCCCCACAAACTTATTGCACACCTTTCATGACTGCCTTGGGATCCTGTGCTGAAGGTAAAGCTAGAAAATACACTAGCACAAATCAGATATTGTGTAATTCTGGCTTCTTACAGCTGTTGCTTACCTACTGGATATAAATTTCACATTCACAAACCCGGTGCCTGGAGGGGGTTAACAATCAAATACAAAAGGAAAACAGCACTGAATAAATGTCTCAAGACTATTTCAAGTCATATACAGGTTTATCACTTTTCTGTAAAAGTCAGTCCCTTAAGACCATCAGACTCAGGATCTGCTCGTATGTCTGCAGTAAAGTTACTACAGAATCACAAAGAGGGACCAAGATTTTGTTAACCTTTGTTAAATGAGGCAAATCACACAACATCAAATTAAGCCCCAAGCGTGGTGTACTCTAGGCATGAGTTTAGTCTCAAACTTCTAGAAACTACAAAGCTAATAGGAACCTGTAACTTTCACCATTAATTCAGTGGAGAAAATATTTTTTACTTTGTCATTTGCAAATCCAGTCTGTAGCGTGTGCATATTTATACCATGCCTCTCTAGAAGGAGGTTGGATTCACGGAGGAAAGTTGTGGCTTTTAAAAAATTCTTTTTAAAAGATTCCCTAAGAGGAAAATACAAAATTAACACACCTTATGGATGCCATTGCTGCTTTTCCTTGATGCCAGCTCCCATCACACAATCCCTGTGTTGTACTCCCTAACTTTTGCAGATTATGACCATCACGTCATTGCAAATCACCTCCAAATTAAGCATGATCAGCATAACACAACCATAAATCAAGGTTCTAGTAAATGTTGCTTATCTGAAATCAAAGGCAAAACTCATGTTGACTTCAATGAAGTCAGTCTTGGAGATGATGGTGGTGAAGCGTTTCTACATTTCAAGTTCCTTTATCAGAGCTATTTAGAGAGTTACAATGATGTACACTAAAATACATGATATGAACGCTTGCAGAGCTTTGTATGAACTTTGCTCAACCTATTTCTAGAGAGACTTTTGCATATGTAAGAATTATTCCAGCAAGAGTTTCTAGAAATACCTTCTCAAGGGCACATTTCTAGTTCACCACAGGTTACCTGAACCAAACTTGTGAAGTTCAAAGTAGCTGTAACTGAAACAAGGATTGAGATGGCCCTCCTAAAACAAGCTGGCTGGGATGATTACACAGAACAATCGTTGTGACCAGTGACAAAAAGGTACTGCTCTGATGTAAGGATGTAAACAGACGCTCTTGGGTTTGGACTGGGATGTTTGGAAGAAGAAAAAATGTTCTTCACTTCTATTTTTCATCCTCTGAAATAATTCTGTACAGTCAGAGGGATTATCTTACACCAAAATGCTCAAGTTTTTCTTGAAATGGGTGGATTTAACAATTCTTTCCTTCCACAGTATAGCACATTTTTGGAAGGAATTCTTTGGATAGTTGCACAATAAACCTCCAGCCTGGCTGGAGTGGGAGAGAACACATTCAAGAAGCTGAGGATAATGGGATCAGGTAACTGTGTGGAGACAAAAAGTTTGCCAGCAACTAACCTGTGCCTTTTTTTTCTTTTATTTCAATTAATATTTAAACTCAGTCAAGAACCACAGAGATCACAATTAGGGACAATGAATACAACTTCCCAGAATATAAAATGTGCAAATTACTTCTGGCCAACCTTATAAACACATGTACTCTGCTTTACTGTAAACTTGTCTTTTACTATTTACAGATTTTGCAGTCTTAATGCATATGGAATAAATCAAACTAAACAGATCAGAATTAGTAATCATTGATGCTGATGAAGATCAGCTCATCAGCCGCTGGAACTTTCTAAAGGGCAGCAGACTTGTGCTTGGTGCAGAATGCAGTGCCAAGGTACACATTAGCAGCAAACAATTAGCAGGTCCTACCTTGCTTTAGAAGCAGAAGGTTTGACATTGGTCTATTAATTTCATATACTGACACTAAACTGCAGTTTATCCAGTGTCTGCTAGTAAGACAATTTCATGTCTACTTTGTTTTAATACTCTTAACTGATTTCCTTCTTACTATGCCATGGATAAAAATCAAATGTTCCCATTTTAAGGCTTGCTCTCAACAACCTGAAAACAAGGTTTTGACATGGCAGAATTTGCCTGCTCACTACAGTTTATATCAATCTACAGTCCTGCCTACAAACCCACACAACTTCTAGAAATATTAGTTCTTCTCAAAGCTGCCAAGGCACCAGTTTTGCAGCTACCAAATGATAAAGTTCAAAGCCCACTCGAAGATAATTTAGCAAGATTCACAAGACTTCATTAGTTCTAGGTTTTGTTACCTAATACCATGCAAAATAACTAGAATTCAAGTATCACATGGGTATTATCTACAATGCTTATGCTTTAGATAAGCCATGCTATCTATAGGAAATGTTGCCATCTTCTATGAACTCTCTCTTACACAAAGAGCTTTCCTTCATGACGCAGAAGCCTACTAGTGCCATATTGCCACGTTATTCTCCAAGGGAAAACCCTTCTAGTACAGTAGTTACCACAATTTAGTTGTAAACTGTTGTGTGCATTGTGACCCTGAATTCCATTTGATATGGGAAAACAAAACATAGACTCACTTTTATTTCTTACTTGAGCAAAGCAAACAGCTTGTGGCCTGGACATGTTTCTATACATTTGTATTTGTTTATGTATACTTTGTCTTGTTAAATATTGCAATATTCTGCCTGGCACAGCCAGGTTTTACTCCTGGGCAGGTGGGCCTTTAAGCACTGGTAGAACACATGTAATCCTTATGAAAATAATTTTTCCAAAATGTTGAAACATAAAATCTCTCAATTATAAGTAAAGCCTCAAGTATGGAAATGAAATACAACTGAGTTGAAATTTGAAAAGCAATGTTACAGAAATATGATTAAGGAAAGCACCTAAACCATTAGAAACATCCATTGAACTTGGAAAATATTTTTGATGCTCTCTGATAAGCCATACAATGCTGCAATACAGGAACTGTCCTAAAACATACACTCATTAGAAGATACAAAAATTTAGCACGTCAAACATATCATTCCAGAGTAAAAACTGTCCCAAAAATGAAGGTTTTACAAGCTTCAACTTAAAGCCATTTCAAACCGTTTTCATTGCCATAATGATATCTCATTTTAAACGTCTTCTTCCAATGTTAATTTTGTTCTTTTCATTTAAGTTCATGGTTTCACTAATCTCTTTGGATGCTGAGCTCCCTAAGACTAGGGGGAGGGAGGTGCTGAATCACAGCAAATGTTTATATTTCCTCACAGAATATATCACTGAACCAGCTTGAATACTTCATGAATAAGATTGTGAAGATCATAACAGTCAAATACAAAATCTGTTTTTAAAATCTATAACATATTTGTAGCAATTAAAATAGCTGACCATATCAACATTTTAACCTAAAGAGCCATTAGGAATGTATGCAATTTATCTAATGAGTATTTCTGAGCGCTCTGCAGAAAAATCCATCTTCAAGAAATTCCTGTCACCTCCTAGTTATTGATTTGCAGATTATTAGTCAGCAGATTTCCCATCATTATTTAAATAAGGATAAGATGAGAAGCAAAACTCCTGGTTTAGGAGATTTTCCTACCTCCCCCAGAGTAATCATGTATCATTACCCATCGTTCATTCAGCAATTATTATTCTATTATCATTTGTGTTTAATAAAAAACAAAGATTTCTCCAGAACTACTGAAAGAAAGGACAGAGAATGAACAGTGAGCTTTTTCAGGGCCTAAAGAATAGAAAAGCTAAAAACTATGAATTAAATTAATATTTCTCCATGTTCAGATGGGATCCATAGTGGGAAGATTGCTTATATTACTGGATTCTGCATACTTGAGTATCAAAACCTACAGTCAGTGGTCCTTGTATCTATACCAAGGAAATACCTATTTTTCTTTCATTTCTTTTATAAATCAAGATCTCTGAAAACAGGAAACTTTCACTGGATCTCAGTTATTTCATCTCATGTGTGTGGGTCAAATGGTTCTGTGTTCTTTCTGCTGACACAGAGCAATGTAATTTCAGGCTGTATAATTTTATAGCAAAGACTGCAAGACAGTTTGAAGATGTCACTGACTGTAATACAAATCAATATTAAATTATCTGTACAGGAAACATTTTCAAAAGATGGTCCATCATGCTTTCTCATAGGGTCATGGATTTCTAGGATCATTCTTTACTAACTACTATAAGCTATTACAGTTTATCTCCCTCTTCAATTATTTACAACTCAAAACAGCCAAGGGATACTGCTTTATTTATATTCCATGTTATGTACTTGGTTTGTAACTTACTATTGCCACACCAAACCATGAAGGTAAAAGTTCCTGAATAAAGATATTTGTTTAATTTGAGAACATACATATACAGGTAAGTGATGCAAAACCCTGTCCTTTAGGCAGTTCACCTTTCTTTAAAATAATGCATTAAATATATATATATGTACACAGTACTGCTGTGATTACTCTGCAGCTTAATCTTTAAATGGCTATAGTCTGTACATCTTTAGCCTGATGTCGATTACACATTTAACAGATTAGTCATTTCAAATCACCTATAGACCTTCATCACATTTCTATCAATTTCTGTATATATGAAAGCACATTTCAAAGCATCCTCATTGTAAAATGTCTCATGACTGTCAAATGGAATTTATTTTTGAGCCAAGCAGTATAAAATACATTTCACAATACAGTAACACAAACATAATAAAAAGAAGAGCCTATCAAATGTGCAGATAAAGGGAAGGGAATTCTTTCCTGTCATTGCCAAAGAGGCAAGACAGTTCAATAGCAAAAAAAAAAAAAAAAAATTAGAAAAATCACAACCAAACCCCACACCACGGTTATAACCTCTAAAAAAAGTTCACACATTGAAGCCTCATATGGATCTGTTTTGATTTGTGAGGAGTGTCACTGGTGGTTGGAAAGGCTTATGCTAAATGTTCCAGACAGCTGATGCAACCACCTCTGCATCTGCCAGTTTGCAGCATGATGCTTCTAGAGCAGTGGGGCTGGCTGCCCTTAAAGACTTGAAGGAGAAAGGGAAAAAGGTGGAGATCCTCCACCGCAAAGAACTACTAACATCAGTATCCCCGCAAACAGCAACTACCCGTGTACAACATTAATCATCAGGAGCTGGACCCTTGATGCGTTTTTTAATCCAGTTTGAAAACTGCGAGGTGGCAGCTCACAAAGGTCCAACTCCACAGACAATGAGTATCCACCCGAGTCCGACAGCTTCCCCAATGCCCGTATTTAACTGGAATTACGGCCATCCCCATCGCAGCAGTAAGCACGCCCTGCCAGCCCTCGGGATGTCACAGCACCCCCGCCGCGGCCGAGGCACGGCCATGGCAGCCCCAGCCGGCCGAACTTCGGGTCCTCTCCCCGCGTTCCAGGGGCCGCGCTGCGCGAAGGCAGCGGGAGCGCGGCCCGCAGCGCTCCGCTCTGCGGCGGGGTGGCCGAGGACGTGCTTGGGAAGGAGGAGACACGCCGAGAGCCCTGGGGAAGAGGAGGGACCGACAGCGGGAGGGGAAAGGCGAGAGGGGAGTCAGGTCGGAGACTGCACGGTCGGGAGCGAGGGGAAGGGGTGGAAGCCCGGTGGGGGCTCCCGGGGCGGCGGCGGGCGGCAGGAAGGGGCTGCCGGCTCTTTCCTGTCTCCGTCCCCCGGTGCAACCTGACCGCCTCCCCCGGGCCGTGCCCCAGCCGCGGAGCCCCCGCCCGGGCTCGGCCC
>VZRX01010923.1:176103-221995 GCA_013398075.1 Notiomystis cincta
CTGAACTGAGTGTTCCCCCCCCCCCCCCTTTACCTATTATGCTTGTCACAGGAGTCTCTAGCCTGAAATCAGCATAAATGAGTGTGGCTGGCACTGTGTGCATGCACAGTCACACAGCCTCATCTGTGAATCTGCAGCAATTAATTATATTTATAGTGAAATATCTGCAGAACATTTGCATGTATGAATTATGTATTGAGGAAAAAGCAGTACACTATGGTTTATGCATTTTTTGTTCTCATGAGAGCCCCTTTGTATCTGTAATATATGCTATGAAGCAAACCAGATTTTTATTAATTTGTCTATCATCTTAATGATGAAATATAATTTTAAATAAAGACGTTCTTTTTCGAACGTCTTTCAAATAGCTATTTATGATAATTTTACCCTTACATTTTCCAATAAATTGTCCATTACTCTTTAATGTATTTTCTCTTTAACATGAAGTTCTTCTAGCAAACACCAAGGAAAAAATCCACGAATCATCAGTGAGTACAGGCCAGAGTTTAAGGCAATGGAGTATGCATGAAATATAAGCGTGATATGATTATCCCTCTTATTATGGTTATTACAATACATAATGAGCAGTGTCAGTCTGTTATCTTATCATTTTATTATTTTGTGGATTCACCCAAGAGTAAAATGTAAATGTAGTAACAGAAGTAATGAGTCAATGGGCTGGGAAGCATGATAAAGAAATAATAAGAAGGTAGTATGCTGCAAAGACAATTCTGAGCTAGACTAATTGTATGCTCTGAAATTAATTATCTGCTACAAATATGACAGGTGGCTAAGTTAGCTGTGAAAGAAAACAGGACAGAATATTCAGAAAACCTTTTTTCTTTGCTGAAGAACTTATGGAGACAATATTGAATTAAATGTTCATATACTAACATTAATCTGCTTGATGCTCCTGTTAAGAACATATTCTTATTTTTCACATATTGTCCTAAATAGGGATGCACCAAATACAGCTTTAAAATTTTTGTGATTTGGTGCCTGCATACGTATGACTAACCTTCACTTTCAGTATACATCTGTATTTTTCCAAAAAGCAAGGAAAAATACCTAAGAAATAACAGGAAATCAGATAATTTATTTTTTAAAATGGTATAACATATAGTAGCTTCAAAAAAACATGAATTAATTTTATTAAAACCCCAATTTCTTTAATGATAGGGCCAGAATTTATTGCAGCTCTCTCATGGTGTATATTACATATACTCCATGTACCTATTTGCTTGGGTAGAGTTTTGCAGCCTGGAGAAAGATTCCAAACATTAAAACTGAAATTATTTAAATTAAATCTTCTGTGAATATTGCTCCCTAATTATCCTAGTTGTTTACAGTTACCACAGAATTTTCACAGATTAATACAAACCATTAAAAACTAATAATTATTATAACACTTGAGGAGAATTCTAAGATGAGATTGTTTTTCTTATAAAATCACGGTCAGCATAGCCACACACTCCAGCATTCCTTAATTTATTTTGCTGTAGAACAGTACTCAGCCTGGAATTATCTTAGTTAGAGAGGAGGAGGGGATTATATTATTCTTCAAGGTTCTGTTGCAGGAAACATATTAACATTCATTGACCTTGCAGTGGTAATTTGTACTGATGAGCATCATTATATGACTGGTATATTAAAGCAGCTTATTAGAGATAGGAAGCATCCTATGCTATTCAGAGACATTTGAGCTGTGGCTCTCATGGAGTCTTTACATACAGGAGATATTTGGAACAGTGGAAAACTACTAGAATAGTCTGGCTAAGCCATCAAGTTATTGTAGCTCACAGCTCAATCTTTAAAAGTCAGATCATATGAAAAATTCACACTGATACCTTTTTGGTAAATAAATATCACACCATTCCAGTTTTAACCACAGAACTACCTTCTATTAGTGGATGAGTAAAAATTAAATGGTATAGTGAATGAGAAATACACGTTTGGGAGTACAGAGTCACTCTCTGCTCTGACCATGGAGATGCTGGCCGAAAATAGAACTGTGACTGCAGTATTCTAAATAGAGAGTCACCCTGCAAGCTCTTCTTAGGAGGTGCAACACATCTCATTACCACATTTTGGAAGAAATATGTTCTTAACAGTGGATTTTCTTCTTGTATTGAGGCCATGAATATAATTATCACTTGATAATTTACAGTGTGCCAACTGTTTTACTGCATCTAGTAAGCAATAAAGCACTAAAGGGAACATGAAGTTTGTGGCACCTGCAACTCATTAAAAGGGCACTATCAGAAACAAAATGTTTAGTTATCATGTAGTGCTTGGCTATACACAAGCAGCATTTAGGATTAATCTAGGGATCCTTATATAAAGGACCACTGGCAACATGAGATGTTCAGGCAGTATATGTTCAGAACACAGAACAGAGGAAGCCATACCAATTTATGAAGGGAAATTAATTTTCTTCCAAAGTAGTGCATAACATCTCTGACATGCCATAGGAATTTATTTTTCCTGATGGTCTTCTCTGTGCTCTCTCTTGTTTCTCATGTTCTGAACACCCTTCTACTTTCACTTCTAAAAGTGTTTACTATGTAACCACACAGGAGGACGTTTCAAATATGAATAATTTCACTAATTAAATAAAAGTTAGGTACAGAAAAAGAAACCTCAAATTTTATTTCGTAAAATAATTAAAGTTTCCCTAAGATGAAGTAGTCACTGAGCTAAACCCACACAGAGTAGTGTGGAGGTGCTATGGTCACCTTTGTGTCACCAGCCCCTCTGGGTGCGGGGCCTGCGCAGCCGCTCCCGCCCGAGCCGTGGGTGTCTCCTGACCCCCTCCCTGTGTGCACTCTGTGCAGGGCACAGGGACCAGGGCAATCACTGCAAACTGCACTGCAAACACATCCTCTGAGGCTGAATCCTGTGTGCTCCAGGACTGCCTGAGAAGAGCTCACTCAGGGAATTCACAGGGCCTGCCTCTGGTTGGCCTGTTCATTTGAGGCAACTCCCGTGCTTGCAGAGGGTGGGCTGAGAATTGTTTGAATTGAGGTGGGTTTGGAGCAGGAGGGAGATCCTTGAGGAATAGTATCTTTGTTAGGTGAGCTGCCTTCTCCAAGACTGTCCTGTTGGCACTCACCAATGTGCACAAGAAGCTGCAGGATCCAAATACAGGCAGAATACCAGACAGCGTGTGGAGGTAAAGAGGGAGGAAAATCTGGAGGAAGGAATGTGGTGATACTGAGACTGGGTGGTTAAATGGAAATAATTAGAAAGACTGGTTGTATTATGGTCTAAAAGTTTTTAAGAATAGAGGAGGCCTGGGAATTGGTTAACTGGGAGAGAATGGTCTCAAGATAGGACTGACCAAAAAAAGGATTGCCTCAGTAAGTAAGCTGAAAATAGGAAGAGAACAGGAAAGCAATAGAACAGCTCAGACATGTTTGGTAAAAGCCTGGATTCTAGACCACTCAGTTTATAAATCCAGTCAGAATATTGAGATAAGACTGACTGGACAAGTAGACTGAGACCTCTAGTGAGCTGGGCCCAATGTCAGGTGAAGGCTGAAAATGAGATCTGAAGGGGAGATGTTGAGCCAGAGTAAAGAAAGATGTGAAGGAAGAGGCAGAAGAAACCAGACCCAAAATAAGAATGAAGAAACTGAAAAGGGAGGAGAGAGGTGAGGCAAAAGAACTGGAATGATACAGGTAGTACCAGACAGGCTAGGAAACTGTGGGATTAGTGCCAGGAAGCAACATTAGGAAAAATAGGTCTCTCTGAGGATGGTGAAAAAGGCTAGGATGAGAAATCAGGTAGATTTCTTGGATGTCAAAGTACATAATGATGGAACAAAGAGATTGGAATACAGTGGAAATCAAGTATATGTGTTTACTGTTCTGATTGTTACCCAGTACTGGATGCTCCATGCTGGAGTTGGTGTGAACCTGAATGTTTTAAAATCTCACCATTTCTCTCTTCTTAGCAAATCTGTAAATCCTCCTGAGCTACTGTTCTACCCTACTGCTGTCCCTTCACCACCCAGTGGAGCGTCCTGCTACTGGCTACTCAGCTTGTAATGACCTATGTGCACAGGAATAACAATATGTGGACAAATCTTTAAATCCTTCCTTTTAATTTTAAAGATTTTTGAAGTTATGTTCACAAGAATCTGAAAAGATTGGCTAAAACCCATGCAATGGTAACTGGTTATAAATATTTCGGTGCAACTTTTAAACCTGTAATTCTTCAATGCAATATTGTGAGCCTTTGGGCTTTTAAGAAGAAAGAAACACTAATGTGAAGCATTAGAAGCATCCAGTAACAGAGAAGATATTAAGTCTTATGGGTACTGCCTGTAGATAGTTGGTTCATGATTCACAGTTGCTTGTACTGAATGAGTCATCCTAAAGCGGATAATCAGCAATCTTCCAGCCATTTTCCTTTTCCACCAGCAAGGACTTTGTAGGCTTAAATTAATGAGAGGCTTTAAAAAGTAGCTGAGAGAAGAGAATTCTGTTTTTATAGAGATCAATGTAAGTAGAAATTAATCTTTCTAAGAACTAAATAACTCACCATTGAATGCTTTCCTATGCTTTCTGCTGAGAAACCAGTTAGGCTTCCCTTTTCAGAATGAGGTGCTCAGTTTACAGCAACAGCTTTGTACTTCAGCATTTGATGCAGACATGTAGTACATGGCAAGCAGCAATTAGAGTTAAGTGAAAAAAGAAGAGACCCATATTTGTTACTCATGGTTGAAAACTGATCCAATTAAAGTCTGTTAAATTGACCCATTTTACACTAGGCTAACCCTGAATAGGGCTCTGGGTAGAATTTTTGGGTGTGTGCCAGAGGAGGGACCATTGAATACACACTTTCACATAGGAAGTGGCAAATATCCTGTAATGGGATGGAATGATATCAGGACCAGCTTTCCAAGAAAGTGTTTGAAGCCTTGCCCCCTAACCTCACAGCAGGCAGAGAACAGGGTTTTTCCCTTCTTGCACATTCACTGCACAGTGCCAAATATTTTTGGATTTGTGAAAATGTATGCAAATCCTTACCTGACACTATTTCTTACTAATAAATCATTCTGGTTGTGCTTCTTTCCACACTTATGTTCCTTTGCCCTTCTCATCATGAGGCAATTGTAAGAGAAAAGCAAAAAAGAATAGATTGTTAATTATAACAGACTAATTACTATGGAGATGTGTTAATATCAACAGAGAGCTATCATGATCAGAAAGTGGATGTTTTGTGGGTTTTGTAAAAATAATGTCAAAATCAAAATTAAAAGAGTACAATCTATTTTTTTTAAATTATCCTCAATATACTGGATAAAGAATGAATATAAGTGGACCAATAATCTTTAAAACTCGCCTTTAAAAAAAACAACCATTTCACAGATATTTTTCCCTACTGCAAAGAAAAAACAAGATAATCATATAAAAATAAGCCCATCCCCTTCACTCTTGTGTGCAGTCCTTCTCAATTCCTTTCAAGTGCTGAAAGAAAAGACATTATTATAGAACAACAAGGCATCTTGTGAGTTTTTTACTTGCACCTGGTGCAACAGGGACAGCTCTGTCTCTCAAAGTAGTGATGCAGCATTAACTCAGTGAGCCAAATGTAGTCTTTGTGACTCATGGATCTTCAGCAGGGTTGTAGTGGGAATTATTCTGTTCCAATTGACTTAGCTGTTTCTTCTACTTTTATCATTCTAATTAATATTCCAAGGCTAACCTCCAACTCTCAGCCCTCAAGCATTTTCTATTTAATTCATCATTTATTGCTGTTGCAATATCTCTTTTGACATAGTCCATTGTTCAGATTACTGTTCTCAACAATGTTTTATAAATTGCCCAATTTACTAAATAACAGTGATCATTTTTCTTAGTTACACCTTAAAGGAGGAGTCCTCATATAGAAACATTTTCCACCTTTTTCTTGGCACAAAGGAATGGGAATTCCTTTCCTTTATGGACAAAAAGCAGTTTTGAGATTTCTCCCAAACATTGCATCAAGAAGTTGCACTGCAGCAGCTTAAGTAGGAATAGGATTTTTCTGTTATCACAGCAGTGAATCAACTGTTTGCAATATTTGCTTCATGGCAGCAGAGAACTCAGGTTGGATTATATTGAACTTATCACTGAGGAAAGCAAAGGAACAACAAAACTCAGAGCAGGAGAAGGAGATTGCTATTTCAGTGACACAGTCTGGAATAATTATTTTCTAATTCCTCTGTTAACTTCCTTAACTTTATCATCTTGGAGCACAAGAACCTGTTTCCTCTTTTGAAGGTTGAATGTCACGCTTAAAGCCCTCAGCTTTACTGTGCTTTATAAAGGAGAAGCCTGAACAGTTTTGAGATCCATGCAAAAAAATCCCAATCACTGGTAGGTACATGAATATCTGCTTCATGTCAGAGCTTGGCTTTGCCAATTTCCAGGTACAGGGAGCCACAGGAAAAAGTGCTCTAAAAGCCCATAAATCTTTGCTAATATTTAGATACAGGAACAAAACAGAAAATCATCATCTGCAAAACTCAGTCTATTCAGGTTCTTGTCTTTCTCCATATAAATTAGTCCCCTTCAAGTATTTAGCAGTAAGATAAGACCACCTTTTTCTATCCTGCCCTTCCTCTGCCTCCAGAAGAGAGGCAGATACTGTGATAGATTCCTCTTTTATGCATTTTCTACTCCTATGAGTAGGAGTGAATGTATTTAGAGCTTGAGGTTAACCAAGATCAAAACTTCAAAACATTAACTTAGAAGAGTAGTTAGAAGGTACTGTGAAGAAAGAGATTTACTCTTCCCCTTTCAGAGATGTCCAAACACAAAACCTCAGAAGGCTCCACCAAAGAGAAGAGAAAGCCTCAGCAAAGCTGATGCTCTGCAGCACAACTTTGTGTTGGTTGCCTACACAGCATCCCCCCACTGCAGTCTGGGTGGGCTTGTGCTCAGAGGAGCACAGATTGCAGAGCACTGCAAAGGCTTTTTTTATCTCCTTATTCTCATTGTACTTATCCACTAATGTAAATATTTCCAAAACAATATCTGAATTGTACAGTCATAAATGCATAGGCTGGCAAATCTTCTCAGCTGCATTAATCACTTCAACTGTATGTCTGAAAATTTGGTTTGGATGAAAACATTTACAAGTCTAAGTTCTAAACTCCGTGCCTCACCATGTAGCCACTGAAAATTCCAGCCCCAAATATTCTTATCAGATACACCCTACTGCATGCTTTATTCCAACTGCATACCAATAAGATCCTTGGAAGAAAAACTGCAAGAACAAGGAGAGCCCACTATGTTTTTCAGAACAGGAGATTCAGAGATAACCATTACTTCAGTCTGGGGTTGTAAATGTACATCCCATCACTGACTCAACTAATAGCTGTTAGGATGGATTATTGTTCCAGCTGCCAATTGGGAGCTGGATTTGAACACTTAAACAGCTTTGTCATTGGTTGCTATCGAGTTATCACACAAATTGATGTGGTATAGCTGCAGTAACATAAAACTCATTTTTAGTAATATAGCAGATTTCCTCCAGCATTTATCTTGCTGCTTAGCAGTTCAGAAGGAGCAAAATGGGGCAGAGTGCAGGAGGGAAATGCCCAGAGTGTCTGGAAAGCCTCTCATTTCAATCTTTGCATGTACCCAAGAGGTGAACACTAACACGGGTTGGGGACCCTGCTCTCCTTGGAGTGAATGCTAATTTAAACTTTCACTGTGATCTGATATGCTTTAAAATGCAGCAAATCCCTTATTTATGAGTACAAAGGCCATGAAAGGGCTTTAGAATCTAACCCTAGGGGTCTCTTCAAGTGCATGAACCCAGCAATGTTTAACACACTTAGTCTTGAGCAGTTGCTAGAAAAGCATAGAGAAAAATACCTGGTAGAAGCCCTCTTTTCTGAACAGTTGAGAAAGCTTCCTACATGAAATGAAAAAAACATTTTCTTAAGAAAATGCTTTCTGATAGGGTAGCTATTGCACTTTGCTATTTAGAATTCACATTCCTAGAACAAAGCTGTTGCATACATTTTTTATGACATAATCTCTCACATAAATGCAGTTCTTGGAATGCTGACAGGCCAATAAAGAAGCCTTGCTGTATTGGGGGAACAAAAAACATTTCAGGTCTAATATCAAAAGAGTTATTAAATGTCTCCTTTGATTTTTGTGATGTGAATTTTCCTAAGTAAGTCCATAGCACTGATATAATGAGACATTATATAAATATAAAAAGAAGATGTATTCTAAAAGCTACAAGCAATTGAAAGGCAGTGTATTCTTCAACTAAGATTTGAAATATGTTCCATGAAATACAAGCATAATAAATTAATTCTGTTAAGCTGATGCAGAGTCAGATAAGGTACCCTGGGATCAATAGTTATATCTTCTGTAAATCCTGGTTCGAAATTGCTTCACTGACTTACATTTTGCTTCTGAAAGTTTTTGTGTTGCTGCTTACAGGTCTACAAAAGAGTCCTTTCATAGAACTCTGGTGATCCTCTAAGATAGTATTAGACACCAGTATGTGGTGTTCCCAGCAGTTTGCCTTCCTTCCTCCCCTCCTCCAATGCCCAGGGTTAGCATCCAGACAAGCCCCAGAAAAAATTATATTAAGAACCTTCATCCCCAAGGTTCACAGGCAGCAGCATTAGCATCTGCTGCCATTGGTCTTGGGTTAAAAAAATATGCCAAATAGTGAATGTGGAGAACACTTGGAGGCTGATGTGCAACAGGTATTTGCTTTTGCCTTCCTTGTTCCAAAGGAAGCATTCTCTGCAGCACAGGGACAAACTGTTGCTGGGACTGGGAAATGCTCAAAATATCCCTCCCTGCAGGAAGCCCTTGCAGAGCTGATCTGCAAGCATCCCAAGAACTGTGGTTCTTGACAAACTTCAGTATTAATTACTGCAGCATTGCTCTGACTCTTCCTGAAACTATGAAGCACACAAGGACTACCATAGCTGCTCATTTTCATTAGTGCTTCCTTCTTGAAAAATAAAAGAAAGCCTTCTAATAGCACACAACTGTGCAGCACATTCAGACACATCTAATTAGAAGCTGCCTCACACTTATTTCTAAAAAAAAAATTGTAACAAAATAAAAACAATTTCTGGTATAAGCCCAGGCTACATATTACAGGCTGTTTGAAAAGGGAATACTTTCCCTCTTTAAGCAAACTAGCTGCTGTTTCCACCTGAAAGCCTTGGTAAGAGTAAAGCTATCAGTACCTATTCTTTAGCTTTTTCAACATCTCCACAAAAGTAAATATTCAGTCCCATTTAAGCCCAGCCTCTTTGTGGAACCAGTCCCTCCTGAGCAAATTTACCAAGCCAGTAAGCTATACCTTTCTCAAACAGAGTGCTCTCACCTGCAGTCCTTGCTCTGGTTTTCCCCTGACAGCCTACAAGTGAGGTCACTGGTAAGTCACTGAGGGCAGCAGGCAGCTCCAAGTCTGTTTGGGAGCTTTATAACGCTGTCCTGTTCCAGAAAAGTAGAAACAGATAATCCAGTCCTATCCAAGAACAGGAGCAATATCCAGAATGTGATACGACAATTTCATTAGCAGAACTAATTAGCACAACCATCTTTTGTATCATACCCACTAGTTAGTGGAAATCAGCATTTTACCCAACAAGTATATGCATAATTATACAAAAAGAACATTGTGCCAGACAATTAATTTCCACACTGACAAATGTACACATATGAAACAGAGGGTTTGCCACACCTTGTAAGATTGATGGTCCAGTGCTTCAGCTATCCCATTTTAGACAGTGGTTAGTACTTCATCATCTGATGAAGAACTCATGAAATGAACAACTGTGGATTTCACCATGAGCAAAAAATCCTAATAACTCACAAGGGTGAGTGGTCTGTAGAGTCTAAGGGATCAGGAGAAAGTTAAAAAGTTCAGGATATAAAACATTTCATAAATTTGTGCAGAGATCGAAGATGAAAAGGATAAGGAGATTTAAAGAAAAGCCTAATGTTTATACTGCATGGAAAGACAAAAAATATTCATCCTCATCATGCAATCAAGTGGCAAGCAAAAAAAACTAACATTCAATCTGAATATAAACTGATTTATTTACATGGGACAGCAAAATTACTATGAAGTGATATTAGCTACAACCCCATAATTGATCCAATTTGAAAGCAGGAGGGCTCAGCAGAGGGGGCACAGCACCACCTGTCATCTTGCTTCCTGGACTGAGCTGGCTCAATTACCATGAGTTTGGCAAAGAAGAAATACACAGCAAGGGAGGTGTAAAACATCCAATTCATCTCATCTCAGTCACATAATTTACAAATTAAGATTAAAATTCAAGGCCTGGATGAGTCATAAATCCTCAGGGCACTTGAAACTGTTGTGTAAGAGAATGTGAAAAACAAATATAGGTATGTAAGACTACTTGATATATACATACAAATATATCCTAATTTACTTTGTAAAGTCAGAAAATAAATTAAATTGACTGGTTCCAAGTACTGACATGTCAGCAATTATATCTCTGTGCCAGATTTATGTATTACTTTTGAATAGTATTTTTTTCCTTTCTCTCAAAGTGTGATTGTTGATTAATTGATATTTGTATAACTTCATGGGAGTAAGATCTACTATGCATAAATGAAGAATTACTCTCTGATGAAATCCTATTCTTTTAAAATAATTCAACATCTTGTTACTGAGAGCAACATGAATTCATGACTTAGGAACCTCATTCACAGCACCCTTTTTCCTTAGACATGGTCTGAAAGACTAACTTCTAATTACATGGAAGGCCATTATATGTCAGAGACAACAAACTGCTTCCCAATTCTGTAAGTGTAGACCAGGCTTTGCTCAGCAATGGCCGTGTTTACTCCATGCCAATTCTCAGGGACTAAAAAGGAAACACTTAATTCCCATATAAGTTCATTTTACTGAAAAATTTTTCAACAATATCTTTTCTTCCCTCCCTTTCACAGCTACCAGATTAAAACATGACAGAGCTAAAATGATAAATGAATTTTCTGTCCTGATTTTCACTGGAACTCTTTACTTAATACTGCAGACCTAAGTATGTAGACAACAGGATAAATCCAGCCTGGGTTTAAAAGCTGATGCAATTTATCCAGTAGCTTATCCTGAGTGGAAATTAAAACCATGTACTTTATACTGGCTTCTTATTCAAATGCTGGTTGATAGCTACTCTTGCACTGCATTCCATACTACAAAGACAGAAATCTAAATCTCACTGAAAGAAAAAAGAAATCCACATTTCTCATTGCCATTTGACCATCAAACTGTGGATTTTCTCAGAAAACAGAAGTACTGTGTGTGCCAACTACACAGTTGTAGATACTTAAGAAAATTCTTATGAAAGCATAGAAGGGAGATCCTTATTAATTTAACACTTCCTTGATTTCCTTCAAGTCATCATTCATTCTCCTAAAAGACTAATCAGCATAAGAACATATTCTACAAACACGTACTGGCCTTTAAGATGATTGAGAGTAATTGCTTAGCTCTATGCAAAAGTGATGTGTAGATATACAGGAAGAGCTACTTTTTATTCACAGAGGACTGATTACATGGAACATACTGTGATTCTTCATATCATTTTTTGACAAATTATTTAATCCAGGCTCCTTCTGGAAGCTACATTTACCTATTTTTTATATCTGTCCTTGAAAAATATGATTTAGAAACAAGAAGAGAGTTTCATGCTGTGAAAAATTGAAACTCTCTGGGGCTTTTTGATTTTCCTAAAGACTACTTTGCTTGAAGTTGTGGATTTTCCTCCTGTTTGCCAGCTGGATTATTTTATCAGTGAAAACTCTTAGTTTAGGTGGTTCAAACAATAATTTGTACCTGGAGAGTTTACTCAGGTTTTTAGTAAGGGTAAGCTGTGGAGGGTGAGGTGTGATGTTGTGAGATGGCATTGTCTGATGTAGCTGTGCCACTCACCAGAATAAAAGCTAATTCTCAGTATGGACCATGCAGAAGTTATTGCACAGTGTGAGCTGAAGTTTCCAGTAAGGATAGAAGAAACTGGAAATAAGTCTGAAATCTGGCAAGGTTTTATCAGTTCCTTTTGCAGGGCTACTTAGAATTTCACTCTGTGGAGTATTTCAAGCCTGGCAATATTTTGAAGGGAGCAGCTTGCAAAATCAAGTTTTAGCTTGGAGTTTTATAGGCTGATAGTAGGGAAACTGTAGCAACACACTTTGAAGAAGTGGTATCCCATGAAGCACACGACTGAGAACAGGGTGGGAAAGAACCCGAGAGTGCCGAAATTTTACCTCCCAAAACTGAAGCTGATGAACCATAATATTCCAAAGTCACACAACTGATATCTTCTGGGTCTGCTTGCTCTGAGCCCAGTTCTGCACCATCAGGAACACCAATAAGAAACAGTGCTGGAGCTTCTCTCATCTCCATTACAGTTCTTTCCTGCTCCATCTTTCTGTATCTGTTTGTGATTCCACCTCTTGCTCGCATGTTGGTCTTCTGGAGCAGGTATTGTTGTATTGAGAAAACATAGTGCACTATAACCAAACACAGTGAAATTACCAAGGGAAGACCTACTCTGTGATTAAACAGCCAAGGTATTATGATAATACTAATAAAATAACTAGATAAATAGATGTGTGGATGCAGGTAAATGCTTGTAACATATTTCATATTGTTTTAGTGTAGTATGTTCTACTAAAATGCCATTATATAAAATGCTACTTTGTATAGGCACCAGCACTGCGCTGAAGTTTTGCTAAATTTTAAATTTATTTTTCTAATGGCTAGAAAACCAATAGTTAGATACTATTTAGAATGACCCTTCTATTTTAGGACTGCAGTTTCTAAATTAAAAGGAAAAAAACACCCACAAAATACTGAAAAAAGTTCCTTACATCTTCATCACCCTCAAAATGAGTATCTATGGAAAGATAAAACCTGTACAGAGATAAGCCAAAATTTCTTACAGATTTCACTTCTCAGTACTTATCAGTCACCACTCGCAAAAGCATATAAAGAACACTGAATAGATGTAGGTAGGACAGATGTGACCCGAGGCCAAAAACTTCTCTGGACATTTTAAGGGAGACCTGTAAGGTCTCTTTTTTAGGGTTTTCACTTCATAAAACAAGGCTTCCAAATATTATTTGATTCTATGCCTAACTACCAATAATGGTACTTATTCTAATTTATTTTTGTTCAATGACTCCAACATCTGAACACCCACCTGGCAAAATACCCCTGCACTGGATCCTTGCTGAATCAAGACCCTGATCTTGATGTCTGCAGAACTTTGGACAGATTATTTTGAAATGGTCAAAGGAACTATTTGACCATGTTGTAAGAATGGATCCCACATTTCTGTGGATTTCCCTCAGAAACAAGAAAAGTGTCCCTCAGAAACAAGAAGAGATTCACTACAAATGTGAAAATCTGTGGCAAGAAGACACAGAATAAACAATGTTGGGCATTTATCAACAGCAGCATAACAGCACTCATTAGGATTAAATGCACTTTCCATATTCCTCCACCTGTCTGAACAGAAGAGAATGGGAGGACAGTAAAACTCTGGCTAAAATCACAACTATCTTCTTTATAAGGTACTCAAACACTTGATAACACCTGCAGCTGTCCAAACTCTCAGTAAACTGACTGATCAGGTAGGTCAGAGCCACTGAATGGAAGACACATTGAATTAGGAGTTACATGTTTCACAAAGACTGCAAGCCAATGTTGCTCTTAAGCAGCCTCATCCATCAGTGGGCACCCTTTGTTAGAGAAGGCCACTCTCCAGCACTTGTACTTAAGGTGTTTATTTCCTTCATTTGTTTCTCTACCAATTTTCATAAGCTAAACCACTTTTTGGCAAGGAAAGAAGTTTTATGTATTGTAAATATTTTAAGTTGTTTTCTCTGCCCTAATTAGTCTGCATAATATATTTCAAAATAAACAGGAGTTTTAATAGTGTAGTCATCAAATTACTTCAGTTACATTTATATATATATGAATATTCTGCAGTGCTTTTGGGGATTTAAAGCATTTTTAACATGCCCAGAAAGCCCTAAATAGCTACCCATGTCTGAACTGTTAATGCAAGGTGCTAGTTTAGGCCAGGCCCCTTTTTTTCTCCTGAGACAATCACAGTACATGACTTTGGATTTCCGTCATGTTCTCCATTTCTCCTTTGCTCCTCACTGAAACTACTTTAAAATATTTGGTTTTGTTTTCATTAGGTTGTCAAAAATATGCTTCAATATTTAATTAATAACTGGTTTAGAGATTCTCAGGTGAGTTGGAACATTAAGGCAAACACTGGGTTTAGAATAGGACAAATTAAGCATCCCTTCAGTGTTTCCAAGTGTTTCCATCTAAGCATAAAACATTGCATTTTGAGTAACATCCAGAGAACAGGAATTTGCTCTGTTGGAATTCATGATGCAATAAATGCATTATTATCTGCTACACTTATACACATGCACAATATGGAATTAAAGCTGCTCCTGCATCTCAACCATCACATACACATGCACAGGTGTGCAGTGTTTATACATATAAATTTATAGCATCAAAATCAATCATAATATACACTTTAATTCTTCACAGAATCTATTTGGCCCTCATTCTCTGCTACTTCCATTTAAGGCTGTAGTAGTGAAGAGAGCTACATGGAGTTTCTGCCCAAATTACATACAGGATAAAGTAGTCTATGTTGGAGCAGCCAACAATGTTCCTTCAGAGACTCCAGTGTAGCTGAGAATTGCTCAAACAGTCTGTATTACTTATTTTGCTTGGCACAATCTCCACAGCTTGGAGCTGTAAGAAGAGAAAATAGAAAGTGTTTTAGGAATGAGCTGTGCTGATCCTAAGTCTCGTGAGGACGCCTCAGCACAAAAGGGTGACACTCTGCAAGAATTATCTGTGAGAATGCTCAGTGCTGCCTTAGCACCAGGAAGATGGAGAAGAATCTTACTGGTTATGAGTAGCTGGTCCAAAGAAAGGAAATATTGCCTCACTGTTCATACGGATCTGACCCAACAGCTTTAACATTAATATAGTCTCTCCATTGAGGGCAACCAAGGCTTCTGTCCTCAAGTTAACTGTGGGACTCAGGGCTGCAAGGAGGGACCTGCAGAGCAGTTGCACAAAGAACACAAGTCACAGATGTAAGTACACACACAGCTAAACACATAACACGTGTGAAAATGAGTCTTCTTTTCACAACCATGTAAATAGTTCACAGAACTGTCCTTGAAAAGGGTAAAGGCTTCCTTCACACATGTGAGAATATCCTATTTACTATCGATTTTTCTTGATTCTGTGCAATTAGCATGCTACCCTTCTACTCTGCTTTAATTAACAAGGTATCTTAGTCCAAAGACTGCAATCCTAGGGTTCTTTCAAACTATATTAGGCAGCTAAAATATGAAATTAAAAGAAAACAGAGTTCCAGCCAACAGAAACAAGTGACTCATTTCCTTGTGAAAACACACAAGGTTTATGTTACTCTGGCAACGATGTTCACCATTCCAGAATAAAGTCTCTTTGCTCCCTTCAGAGCTTTTATATATTCCTGTTACAATCTATGTTCCACTGTGACCTGACATTGAACCAAGTTATTCAGTTATTCACAAGAGACTGTAAGTTATGCTTTAATTTAGACAGATTCTAAATCTACTCCTTTGACAATGAATTAATAAATACATATATTCTTTTTCATGGTGAGGATTTCAGAGGAGAAAAGTTATTTCTGGGGCATATTGGTGATATGTGCCTTTTCAGAATTGTGTGTTTCCATGATAAACTGGGACAGCTGTGGCTGCATTCACACCCTGCAAGCAACAAACACATCAGCATTCCAGCTGCTGGTTTTCACAGGGAAGTTGATTCAATTGTATCACATATGTCAAAATACAAGTTAGGGGAAAAGCCACAATTTATAACCTCATTGTGAAATTAACCACATGTGTCAGGAGAACACCAGCAAAACAGGGATACAGAAATTCTGCCCTTTGGAATCCATGCCAAAAAAAGTTTTTTTAGTACAGAAGGTTCCTTATATATAAAGTCATAACCCTTGTGCAGTGTGAAAGAACTACAAAATTCTCACTTGAAACCAAAACTATAATTTGATATTTGTTACTGATTTACTTCAAGATATGTCCCTAAAAGTTAGATGAGAGATTGCAACTTAACTGACAAGGCAAATTTTCTGCTTAGATTTTGAACATGTTGCTCATCTATTTGGAGATTTCTCTGGAGTTAAAATGGAATTCAGGAGATTTTATCTGCTAGAGTTCTTGCTTTCCTTGATAGCGTAGTAAATTTCAGTCTTAAAAGAAGCATTTTCATGGGAGACTGTGAACATTAAAAGTCCTACAACACTGTGTAGGAAAACTCCCACAGAACACATGATGAGCAGAAATATATTGCCATAAACTTCTGTGGAGTAACTGAATTTGAAAACCATACACCAAAAAATGAAGTTTTATGACATTTGTGTGAACACACAGGTGTTTGGCTGAATGGCTTCCTTTGCTCATCTCTAATATTCTTGTCACTCATGTACAGCTCTGTCATGTAAATTAAGTTTTGGGAAACTTCCTTCAAAGTCCCTGAAAGCTTTGCTGTTACCCTTTGAGGGATCAGGGTTTGGTCCCTGCCCCCTGAAAGTAGCAGGAAAGAACACATGAAACACCACTTTGTGCCTAAGCAGTAAAACATCTTCCTTTGTAGTCAGATTTTCCCCATTTCACTATATTAATATTAAGCTGAAGATTCATAAGAAGAAAGTAGAACATTAAACTGAATTTGGATAAAGATAAATGAAAGCTCTGAAAAGCTTTCCTTGAAAAACTATTGCTTCTTAAATAAAACCTTCCCAAAAATCACTGACAATTTTTAAATGCTTCCTGGGCTTGGCAAGAATCTCATTAAGTTACTGATCTTCATGATGACTGACAATGAATTCTATGATTAAGCTGTGGAAGCCTCAGCCATGAGTTACTATTAAAGCCAAACACATAGCAGAATTCAAAGCACAATTACACATCTTGATCCAAGTTCTTGGCTCAGTTCTTTCTGTTGAACACTGCTGAGACAGCACAAAAAAGATAGAAAGAAGATTTAAAAGGGGCAGATGTGCATACCCTGACACTGAAAAATCTCTAACTGAGGCCAAATTGGAGATTAGAATAATGCCACCCAACCCTGATTTTAGTTTCTAAGAGATGGCTCAGGATTGAAAGATGCCAGGGAAGTGGGTACCACGTGATCCTCAGCTACCTCAGATGCTGTGTCTCACATGGCACACCTTGTAGACATATTTCTATTCTCACAGTTTGTGGAGGGCATTCTGAGCACTGCTGAAAAACACAGGGATTTATATACATATAAAAAATGAGGATTAGATGGGATAAATTCAATGGGGCCATACTGTTCTAAGACGTACAACTACATTACAAAGAAAATATTGCCTGCTAGCTATCTCTTGAAGATCAAGATGAAGACTCTTTTTCTATGACTTCCTACTTGCTTCACCAAAATACCTGGAATTGGTCATTATCAGGGGCAGGCTACATACTTGAAATATTGGATGGATTTCAGGTCTCTTTCCACAGGGCAGTTCCTCTGCTGCAGTTCTGTTATCACATAGTAATGCAATGCCCTCATAGAGATAAGAAATGTAAGAAAGAATATTTTGCCTGTTTTTTCATGTTTAATAATTGAAACAAACAAGATATAGCAGAGTCAGGCAAAAAAATGCTGGTTTATGGAAGTCATTAAAGGGAAAAGGGTTCTTTCATACTGTAAGATCCCACAATACTGAATACTGCCATAAGCATTCTTGGATATTACAAGGCATTGAGAAAGTACTACATAATCAGCATGTGCTCCAAATAGTTGTTATAAAATATGCATAAGCTGTAATTGCCTGTGAAAGCTGAATGTTGATAAGAAGTAATAATTGTGGTTTTGGCCTTGATCCTTAAAAAGATGTCTCACACTAATAAAATACAGTAGCTAATACAGAAATCATTATTATCTTATGAGAAGTGTAATAATTCTGCCTAGACTAAATTGACAGACTATATCCGCAGTATATAAATGTATTAAAACAGATAAAATGGCACCAGTTTACATGAGGCTGATGCATGATGTTCATTGCTATAAACTCACAAAACCATAAAAATAAATTTCATCTTAAGCTGTCACATGCTGAATACCAACTCTGTTATTCAGTTACTGTTACTGGAATGTGCTTCTCATAGGACCCAAGTACACAGAAAGAAAACATTGTGTGAGTGCAGTCACTGGCAAATGACAACAGCAAACTCTTACATTGACATCTCTGATTACAACATGAGGTTCAGTATGATTAGCAATAGCTTGCTCATTACTGTCATTTCTACATTCCTTTATATCTTTCCAGAGTGTATGTTGTCAGGGTAGTAAATATGCTAATATGCTAAAAAATAGGAGACCATGTTGTACAGCAGCTGTCTCTCACATCCACAAACCTCCCTGCAGCATTATCCACAATTTACCTGTTTCAAGAAACAGAATTGCTGTGAGAGTCACAGTTATGGCTGGAGAGGAGATTTCTCAGAGTACCTTCCAGGATGAGGGTAGAGACACATGACAAGTGCCCCCCACAAGAAACATGCACAGGCAGAACAGTATTGAGGTGACTGGTTCCTTTCGACCTGTTTTGCTGAGGAAACAAGATGTTATTTTTTTACTAGCTGGGTCGTTTGGGTTTTGTGGGCTCATTTGTTGGTTGTTTGGTTTTGGTTTGGTTTGTTTTGTTTCCCCAAACACCAGGTAGCATTGCTAGATACAATAAATTGCAACAATCAAATGCGCAGATCAGAAATACATTACATGTGGGTCCTCCTGGGTTTCCAATCACCATTTTCCTTTTTTTTTTTTATTAAAACACTTCAAAGGACTGTTCTTACCTGCAAAAAGCAGTTCTTTTAGCAGTAGTTTTTGTTGTCTCTACAAAAAACAGGGACATGGGGAAATACATTTTTCTTTCCCTGATTTAAATAACATGCAAACTTCAGTTGTCGACAGAGTGTAAAAACATTACTTGTGCCTTACAGTAAACAGTGCCTTGAGTGAAAGCTTGTGTTGGAAAGAATATGCACACACAGCTTGGTTTAGGAGTGCCATTGGAGTCCCTGTTATGAGATTTGGGTCTTTGCATGGATTTGTGGTTGAAAGAAACTTTGTGCCAGAGCAAGAAGTCATCAAAAATACCCAACATCAGTTACTTGAGTGCATCAAAAATCTTGACAATGCTTACTTCAAATGTTTGATGGCACTTGATACCTTTAAAAGCAAGAATAGTGTTCTTTGGAGATCAGTGTCTGAACACCAGGAGGAGGCTGTGCACTGAGGACTCATGTGAGTACTGTGGATGCTGGAGAAGGTGCAGCCCTCTCTCGGCACTCAGAGTCCCTGGATGTGAGCAGCTGTGACTGTGCCCTGCCTTCTGCCTGAAGCACTTGTATATCCATCCTGTGGAAGGCAGGGCATGGAGAACGTGTCAGTGGAGAAAGTTAAAGTGCACCTTGGCTTCCCTGGTTTATACAGAACTCTGTGCTGTCAAGCACAAAAACCTAAGCTCTTCTAAACTGCCTAGCTGGGAACTAGGTAGTGAGCTACCTGGAAGCACAAAAACACGGAGCTCTGAGCAGGCCTTTGCCCTTCTGGGAAGCCCTTTCCTTTGGCTGGAGCTCCCACACAGTCAGAACCCATCTGGGGAGCAACTGCTGAGGGTTGGGAAAGAGCTGTGCTCACCATACTCTGCATGGAAGAAAGGAGCAGTTGGCAAAATCTCAGTAGAACAAAGCTCAGGCTGAAGCTGGTGTTAACCTGGGATTCGTTACTGAAAGCGAAGTTTTGACAGCTGAAAACAGGACTGGAACCCAAGAATACTGCTTTACTTACCTTTGGGATTTTGGGGTGGGTTTTTTTGGAAAAGTGCCTTTGTACTGGTTATTGTTGACTGCATATATATTCAGCACACTGCCAAGAACTGACAACAGTTTTCTGTGTGCACCCTGACAGCCATTCTGCAGATTCTCTCCTATGATTTATTGAGTAAGTGCCACCTGCTCACACTAAATAAAGGGTAAAGTGGGCATGGATGGGAAGAAAAGGCAGCTCAACAATTGAAATAATCTCATTATCCCTTCTGAATTGCAGAAGAGGTTCATAGCAGAGATATGGAGAAGGTGGACAAAGACTTTAAAAAAGGAAAATACTTGAAGTAATAAGCAAAAGAAGAAAACTTTGAAATCTAAGAACAAGGAAAATAGAAAAGGAAATACAGAATTGGTTAGAGGAAAAGAGATTTGCATTAGTAGCAGATAAGAAAAAATACAGGAAATTTATTTTTAATGGTGGAGATAAAACAGAGGAAGAAGAACTGAAGGAAAAAAATAGAAGAAAACACAGGAAAGATCTGAGAATACATTTAGTAACACATTAGTAAATAATATGAGGAAAACCTCTAAATTAACAGAAGGCAGTGTTGCCTGACCCAGCCTGTCTCAAGTCTAAAAAATACAGGTCATTTACACAGACTATCTGTTCAGCTAGTAAATTCTCACCCAGGCTAAAGCAGCTGATGTTCTCCTACAGTGCAAACAGCATCTGAGCAGAGTTTGGCTCACTAATATCCCAGCTTACTTTCAGACCACCATGAAGTCATGTTTTTAAAAACACCAAATACAGATAAGTGCTTGTGGAAAGTCTGAGGTGGGAGTGGGCTAGAAGAGGCAGGTTGGAGACCTGGCTTTGCCTACAGGTAAAAACATATCTGTAATCAGTGTTCTTTACCTTGAACTGCACTTCTTCAGTGCTATGAGATTATTTCTAAAAAACTTTGTATGTCTTTAAGAAGGGGACCTCTGTACTGCAGTGATGATATTCAGGTTCTACCCAGCAAGGCATGTAAGGCAAATTGTGGTTTTGAGTTTATCAGTGATTACTGCCCAGGTTACACAGGCAGCTGACTATGGCAAGTCCACAGCAGTGTGAGGATCCACCCACATAACTAAACATGTATAAAGCTCCTGCTCTATGACTCACACAGATTCACTTACCATAATACTGAGCTGAGCAAAACAGGCAGCAGGACTTGATGAATGCTTGCCTTTATATTCCACAGAAATTCACCTGCATAAATATTGTATTTAGTTTAAATAAAAATATCTTAAAATGTTTTCTCTGTTCTGTTCAAATGGTATTTGGTCCATAAAATGCTAACTCTAAATTCACATTTGGCTAAGCTCAACATTTGTCTTCTTGTTCTTAATTTTATTTTTTCTTTAAGGGATTTTGAGTGTTAAGGATGATAAAGTGCTGACATTTATGAGAACATTCCATTATTATAGTTTGTATTTGATAAAAGTATATGATTGAACTTTACAAATAAAATCCCCTCATGCTTCAGCAAGTCTAGTTTATAATGGGAAGTCTAACATACTATTTTCTATATTTTTTATTATTTTGAGTAAAAGAAAGTAGATAAAATCCCACCTCAAGATATGCATCATCTGGATAGCAAGCAGAGCATAGCTCAACTATAAATAAGATAGGATTCTGGCATAAGAATCCAGAAGTGAATATTTTTAAAACACAAGCTGATGTCACATTTACTGTTGCTCACCAATTGGCAATGATTGCTGCATGTCAGCTTTGTGTAAATAAAGGACAGTTCTTCCTCATGGTCTCTGTGATAACTGTCACGAGAACATTAAGAGTACAGAATGTATATCTTTGAATTTGGAAATGCAGCCTTCAGAGGAAAATGTAAGAAAAACCATTGCAAATGTAAAAGTATAGAAGCATCACTGTGCTGTTTTATCCTGCTGCTTGGGGGAATTCCAGGAATTAATCCAACAAGACAGTAGGATGGGGTTGATATGGTTGTTGCTGATATGTCTAATGATTCTTGAAGAAGATGGAATTTTTTAACCTAAAGTTAATAGTGATCCTCCAGTTAGCTGGGAGAGTTCTGATATTTATTGGAGCTTTGATATTTTAAAAATGGCTCTCTCAATGCAGTCTGTATGTTGCTTATTATAGTCTGGTTTTCTTGCCTCTTGAATGTGGCTCCAAATACTGCTTAGATGTGGAATTTACTCTTTACAGGGGTTCAATCTCTGATGGGATAGGAACACACAATGCAATTCAGCTAAACTTCTCTCTCCTTACTGAGGGATAGACAAAAAATCCCAAATGTTACTTAGAGTCGTATTTAGTTAAAATACTGGAGTTTGACCTGGTCTAAATGTCTGCCTCTTGAGGAAGACATAAGAATAACCTCCTGAGCGTCTGAACAAAATGGGTTAGCTTTTAGAGAGCAAATCCTTTTAAAGGTGGAATTTATGCTGCAGCTACCCTATGTGATGTTACATTGGCAAATTGTGTTTAATTATGAAGTGATAAATCTGTAGATTTATGCCTACAGATAGAGCCATAAGATCTGGAAGTTTCTGATCCTTTTCAGAAAATGGACTTTCTGAGTCTAAAAGGAATTGCCACTCCAGCAGAGTGCCTTTTAAATAAAAGTATCCTTCAATCCTACTCCCATCAATGATAGCTCTATATTTGCATGATACAGAGTTTATTGAGAAATATACTCCACAATTCCTAGAATCAGGCAAAGGCAGGTATAGCTCATTTTGCAAATGGCTACGTAAGGCTTCCAGTCATGTTTTCAGGCAACACTCCTATAACAACTGAAGAATAAGTTAGTGGTATAAGAAGGTAAGACAGCACTTGTCGTTCTTTGTGTTCTAGATTGTCATTTTCACCATTTACTGTGCTTCAAGTACGTGATTTTCTGTGCTTGTTACTCTCTCCAGTTCAGACGTTTTGAGCGGGGAAAGCAGCTTTCAAACAAATGCTTTCTTTAGTGGAGTGAAAGAATGGTGACTTCTGAGACAGAGCAGCTTGCAGTCAGTAATCTCCACTATATGTTGTAATAGGGGGGAAATGGCCCTGAGGTGGTTATGTGTGAATACTGCCAGTCTGGGAACATTATCTCACTGCAAGGTGAGAATTGCAAGTGCAGGAATCAGATCTTGCATAACAATTGCTTGTGACTTCCACAAAGATGAGCTACACAGTGAGTCGAGGTGGCAACATGACAGGTGCTTTACTTCAATTTAGCTTTACCACAGAACTCAGTAAAATAAGTCAGGATATGAAAAATAGGAAGATATTTCACTAATGTAAATGTCAGTAATAGGATGAATTCCTTCCACATAGGTGCACAGAGATATACAGGTACTCCTATATGCAGATGATTCATCCTGGAATAACTGCCCAGATAAATACAGGCAACCTGCTGACACAATCTTTTCAGAGTGTTGCCATTGTAAGAGTCATCCTCTGCTTTCAGATTGAAAAGGCTCCATTACACATCTTGATTTGTGATGAAGAATGAGTCTATTAGGCTGGTGTCAGAGAGCAGGGCCTCTTTGGATCGCCAGGGAGATAAAGAGGTATTAAAGACCTACAGGAGGTTTCTAGAGGAGAACAGAAAGCAGAGATTGTTCTGGCTGAGCTGCTAAGTCTTGTTCTAAGCCCAGTAGAGCCAGCACAGCCTAAAGACCTTGTGCCCCAATTTACAGCAGCATAACTACACTGACACAAACAGAACTGCAAATCAGAATTTTGCCTAAAACCCATTAAAAATCTGAATGCTGGGAGCCATGCCAATGTATCCATTTGTAAGATAAAATATTTTATATTTTAGACTTTTATTGAAAGTCTTCCACTATTTGAATTTTGCACAGCTTGAGAGATTAACAAAACAACAGTCCTAGGTTGTATCTCTGTTCAATTTTAATTGAAAAGCTATGAATTTTTAGTATAAATATATATATATAATGCATGTTAATTACACAATATGTAACAGCAAGAACTAGTGTGTTAGTAGCTTTCTCAAAAAAGTGTACTTTCCTGAAACAGAATTTTTCCAGAGCTCTTGTATATACTATAAACATATTTCCACTGCTTAATCACCAATTTGCAAGCCTAATTTTGGACTGGTTTGGAATTCAGTATTTTCCCTCAGTTAAGATCAATGCTGAACACATAATCCCAACAGAATAAAATTATTCAAAAAACCTTAAAAAGCAGGGGAAGCCCTTTGCCATTTACATCAAATGATGGCAATTGAACTATTAGATAAAAGTATGAAGATGAAAAAATAAAGTGATTGATTCAGTGCATCTTTCAAGCTATGAGATGGTGAGTTTGTTAATGATAAAGAGAGAAAGAACAGAATTTTCATACCAACCATTTTAGAGTTTTTAATTTTTAGGAAGTTTTGTGACAAAAATTTTGCAACAGTCAGATTTCATTTAATGATGGCTCTCACAAAAAGTCCCCTTGAACAGTTATATACACTTCTTATCATCATACAATTTCAACATATGGTTTCATTTGCCAATATCTAACCAAAGGATAAAACAAGAGATGGGCTCAGATAGCAGGGAGAATAAATGTGAATGCTTTGGTTTCAAGATGTTCAAATCAAGATACCTCAGAAAAAAAACTTCAGTCTCTGAGTACCTTGGGCTCTTGGTCACCACGGATCACCCAAGAATTTATATTTCTTCATTTTATCAACTTTAGTAAAATAATGTGATTCACACCTTCCCAATACAGTATTTAAATACAAAGATAGATAGAAAGACAGGTAGATAAGTAGATACACGTAGTTTGTGTTTATGCTTCTTGTACATCCAACCATAGTTAAAATTTTATTTAGCAGATATAAGTTGAAGTAATTCTTCTTTTGGTGGCTACAGGATGCAATTTATTTAAGAAATTCTGTTCATCTTTCAAATTACTCTTTTTGCTCATAAGTAATGCAGTCAAGATATATTTAACATCTTTACTATAAATAGTCCTATCAGGATGAGGATGTATCTTCTAAATTAGTAGAGTTTCAAGCACTCATGAAATTACAAAACCACATCTCCAGTTTATTTTTTCAACTGTTTTATAAATCACAGTGATTTTTTTTTTCTCTACCATAGTGGGAAAAAATAGCAGAGAACAAAGAATCAAAGCTATAGTCAGATTAATAAAGTGACACCATGTAACTTTTTGCCTGTGACTAAAGGTAGGTCAAATTTACTTGTTGTTTATTTAGCCAGTTCCATTTCTCAGGTCACAGTAAAATGATACCAGAATCTTCACAATTGCTGTCCAAAGCATTTCCCGCTATCCAGCAAAAGGAGAGTTATTTGACCAATCTTTCATCAAAACAGACCTACAGCACTTTGTTTACATTACCAACCACAGGGACTCCAACAGCAGCCTTTGACAAAGACATGTTGCTATGTAGGTTCAATGCATTTGGTTTTCTTATCAAAATTAACTCTTTTTATAGATGCAAGAGCTGTATGTGCAGATTAAAAAGATTTTGTGCTGTGGAATAATTTGGGCCAGATTTTAACTTTTCTTAAAACAGTTCTAATCTGGTGGGAACTTCCTCTAACTTGTAAATAGCCTTTGAAAATAGTTAGCATTCTTTGGCAAAGAGACAAAAATAAAATAGCTTGGGCCAGGTTTTCAAAGCATGTGCACATTTTTGTATGCCCTCTCTGCTTAAGAACTTCAAATACGTGATTTTTACGAATCATCGAAAAAACAAGGAGAGGAATGGATGCTTGCTTCATGTTTTTGGAATTAGCACCCAGGAAAGTTACATATCCTATTACCTTTGTTAAGGATAAAACCATTAAGAAGACTGACACTCGACATCTGAGGTTTTTACTTGCTGTTTGTAGGAACAGAAGAGTACAGCACAGTACCACAACTGATAATTGTCTCAGATGTATTATTTAACCCCATCCACACCAGAAAATGTGCTACTTTCTACTAAAATTTAAACTACTTTGATCCCATAAAATCAATACTTTCCACACATGATTTTTCAAACTGCAGCAATGGTGACTTTTATATCTAACACATAAGAAGTTTATTTGATTGCACTTAATTCAGCAAATAAAGTAGTCATTAATTCATCCAAGTTAATAAACATCTAATTTTACTAACTGGAAACATAAGTCAGATTTAAGGAAGTCTTTCATATTAAAAAAGCCCAAACAAACTGAATGGAGTGAAACATTTGTGTTTATGCTCAAAATATTGAATAATAGTAGAAACCACCACCCAGTTGAATTGTGGACTGGGGTTTGTATGAGAGATCCTTCTAAAACCACTTCTAAGTGGTTACAGAACTCTTGGAAAAATACATATTCATAGACCTGCTTTTATGCTACACTCTTTTCTAATCTGACTGAAATGACAGGAAGATTTCTACAACTGATGAATTAATTTCTGTTAATGAGTCTCCAAGGTCTGCATTAAAACTGCAAGTCATAAAATAAATGCAACATATTTCCTTTCTCAGTGAAGGATTTTCATGATCTTTCATGATCTAGGAAGTACAGTAAGTACCTAGATTAAGGCAGGAATATTGTAGGCTGTGCACCACTGTAAAACGCAGTTAGGGATATGGCTTGAACATTTTACCCAACTATGCTGTTATTTTTTGAATTTCAACAATAAGCAAAGTCTGAAGCAGGAATGAAAGATGTCCATCAGTTTACAACAAAACTCCTGAAGAACCAAAGTGACTTATATCAGCTAATTCTCTAAACTTTCTCAGACGTGAGGTGAAATGGCAATAAGCCGATGTGGCTCTGGTGAAACCAGCAGAGCAATGCTGATTTTTGCTGGTGGAACTCAAACTGCACTGGGGGGTTTGAATGTGGAGAGAACGAATTTATATAATATATAGTCAAATCAGACTTGCAAAACCCACTGTTTTTGTAATGCTGTTTCCATAATTTCAAATTTCTTTTGAGATGTGTGATTCAACTATGAAAATTAATTTTAAAGTGAATGTTGGCATAAACAGCTGACAAGTCTATTTTAAAGTTTCATTTGATAAAATGGCTTTAGTAAACTTGATATTAGAGCACATAAAATTGTGGTTTGAGAGGCTTTGTGATGCTTTCCCTGATAAAATCAACTTTTTTTAATGAGTAAGAGCTGAGAGAGTGTTAATAGGACCTAAGCATATTTTGGAAATAGCAGTAGGCAGTAATTCACACTGGCACTTCCCCATGTGCCATTTGAGGGTGGATCAGCTCACACTGCAAGCTATGAAGTCCCAGCCACCCCAGGCACTCAGCTCCCTCTGTCTGCAGCGTGTGATGAGTGCCAGTCCTGCTGCTCTGGGCAGAGCCCCAACACCTGCAGTTCCCTCTCTGGGATCACGTGTTCCTACTACCTGGTTGGAAAAATGAATATAAATGCTGAACATGCTGCAGATGGTTATAGAATTGGAATAAACTGGGATCACTGTACAGGAGGACGTGAGCTGAAACACATAATCACCAAAGAGGAAAAAAAAAAGACATAATTCAGAAGGAAAATAACTACTCTACAACAGAAATATCTAAAAAAATCTCCATATGCTTTTTGATTTGTGGGAAAGCTTGAGCAGGGGCCATTTCTGTTTTGGCAGAATGGATCCTGCTTGACAAAATCATCAGAGGGCAAAGAAGAATTTTCATGACCTCCCACTCAATGAGAGGCCCCACAGCCACAGAAATCTATAGTTTGCATTGCAATGGAACATTGCACAATGCACTGCATGGTGCAAAAAAATCATCCTTCTGGAGAGAGGAAAACATTTCATAATGGTCTGTCTGCAATATTTGGTTAACCCTTCTGCTCTGAAGAATGAAATGTAGGAACTATTCTAAATTTAGAAAAAAATATTTTAAATGATTCTTTAAAGAGAAGTTGTATTTTATTTCTAGGTTTATGTGCTCATAACTCCGTTTTGAAAATCCCTCAGTCACTGCTGTTGAAAATCCAGCTAATAAATAAGAAGCATATCAAAAATAGGGAGGAATTTAACTTACAAATCGTAGTGCTTTGGGCTTTAACCTTCAAGAAAAGTTATATCCATCAAAAGAAGACATTTCCTTAGTCATTGACCCGTCTGTGTTTTCAAATCATGGTTCAAACCTTTCAAAATCCTTTGGAATGAGAAACCCTTTGGAAAGATAAACCCAAGAATAGATCAAAATTAAAGGAAAAAAGTGTGAGGGCAACCATGAATCTGATTGAAGCTGCTTTGTTTGCTTCAAGATTGTTTTTCTGTGTCTATATTCTGCCTGTGAAGGATAGAGGAATAGTTGTGTCTCTGACAAGTTCATTCATTATCTTTAACAAATTTTAACATTATTACTTACCTAACTTTTTTTTCTTTTTACTTCTGTGGGGTACCAAAATATTGAGAAATTTCTGTGTCAATGCTTATACTGATTTCAACTGAACAGTGTTTAGGTGTTTGTTTCAGTCTCTATAAATCAATGGGTGGTCTATTAGGCTGTGTCTATTCCGTTTTCTCTCTTCTGACAAAAGGGTTCTAGGATTCATTGTAAGATTCCACACCTAAATTTGGAAAACAAACATTGCAACAAACAACAAAAACTAGTATGTTGGTTACAGCTGGTACACAGCAGACTACACAATGTTTGTCAGCTTAGTAGACAGAGGTTAAAACACATGTATGTAGTGGTCACTTACTTAGAACATATTTTTAGTTCTCTTCTGCACTTATCTGAAGTATCTTCAAGTACAACTGAAAGTTTATACAACCTACATGGAAGTATACAGCTATCTAAAAATATTTACTTTATGAACAGAGATACTGAGGCAGGTAGGGTGAGATTTTTCAATGTGATGCTACTTCATTTCAAACTTTAGACCCTGGGGGCCTTGCTGTGCATAGGTTCACGCAAGGAAAGTTTTCATTACCTTACAGAGCCTTTGTGTTCAATACATTTAAGCATCTGTCCTCTTAGTTGCTCCTAGAAACCAACATAATCCAGCATTTCTTTGTCAAACATGAGCTGTAGGTCTCTGTACATTTAGTTATAAGCAACATACATTACTGCCAACTACCCCAGCCTCTGATACCACTAACATCGATTTTAATCAATGTCCATCATCCTCACACCTGATCTGTTCCTTTCCAAATCCTCCAGCTGATCCTCTGCCCCTTCAAATTTCTTCATAAAGCTGATGCAAAACTGTGTTCACTTTACAGCAAGATCTTTTCCCTAATGGTAGTATTAATCCACTCTTTAAATACAAGAAGATTTTTCATTTTTTTTCCTTTTAATCTTTTTTTCCTTTCTTAATGTTTTTTCCTTTCTAGAAAAAGATAACCTTTAGGTAGAAGGCCAGGATCCTAGCTCAGATCTCCCTGTCCTGCCCCTTTCTCACATGGAAAAGTAAGTAGCTCTTGCCTTTTTGCTTGAATCAGCTGCTGACTGCCAGAATATTTCCTGGAGGCCAGGGGCATCTGAGCACACTGACTTGGAACTGGATTGACTTCAGCCAGCCTGGAGAGGAGGGAGCCACAAAAGCTCTAAAGCTCTCACTTCCTTTGCCATTTTCAAGTCCTTTGCCAAGGGCAGTATATTTAGTCTGGGGAACCTAGCCACAGGAATCTGAAATCTATTTAAAGATGTACGTTCCTGAAAGGATAGTGACCCAAATCTGATTTTAACTCAAGCACAATTTGAAGTTTGACTTAACCAGGGTCCAAAACCGTAGAGTTTTAGATTCCATAACCAAACAGCTTTACTACCTGCTATGGTGGGGTGAACAAAGTGCTTTGTTTGAGAGTGTAAATGTATTAATTCTGCTGCTTTTGATTCAAAAAGAATTTGCAGGTATTTGCTGTTCCTGGAATTAATTTTCTTTGGGTTTGTTTAGAGGCCAGACTAGGAACTTTAGGAAGAAATCCTCACATCTACAGCCTTTCTTTTCTAGTCTCTGAGTTATCTCCTTTTCCCCTTTTTTCAAATGGGAAAAGATCAGGAAAGTTTGTTCCACTAAGAAGCAGCTATCTCAACTCATAAGCTTGGGCTGATAACCCTAAAACACCAAACTTTTACTTAGTGTTCAAGTGCCCTCAGTTTAAATTCTAGCCAAACAGTTATAAAGTTTTCTGAGCTACTTTGGTAACTAATTTTTATCATATGATTATATAAATACAATTTTAAACCCCAATATTTGCAACTTTTCTCCACTTTAAATTGTTTGAAGAATATGATAGGAAAAACTCTTAGCCACTAGAATTATGTGTGTAATGAGTCTCAATGGCATTAATCCTGACAAATACAAGATTATGTTTTGTTGTGTTTATTCGCCCTGTTTATATTGTTTAACAATTTGAAGTAGCAAAACACTGATTGTTCCTCATATGTCTTTCCAGAGTTAAAGAAGATAGTTATACTGTTAAATTAACTTATCTTTTTGGGTTTAATCATTCCCAAAATCCCATTTTTTCCCCTCAAATAATTTTCATTCCAATGAAAAAAATTAAATCAGAAAATTCACTTTAGTTTATAAATAAATGTAAAATGTCACTTCCCTGTCAGAACCAATACCAAAATAACTGTGTGTGGATTGCTTAATTTCAGTGCTTCACTTGAAAAAAAAAAATAAATCTGCAATAAATCTGTTCTCAAAAATTAAGTAACATGGTCTTTCCTGACTGTATTTCACCAGTTCTCAGTGTTACAGAGACAGTGTTACAGAGACATAGGCTTTTTGATTAAATGTTGAGACTGGTGGAGTTCAAACAGATTGGGTAATGTAACAAAACAACGAGCAGTAAAACACTAATGACTGGCAGTAGCATTAGCAGAGATTTTTACATAGAAAGGGAACTTAAAGCTGATCCTTTGCAAGTGACAAATTAACACCAATTGTTTGTGGGATTTTAGGTAATTATGGAGATTTTTACAAGCAAATATATTTCCAGTGCAAGATATCCGGGGAAAGCTTCTTGCAATTTACATCATCAGAGTTTTTTGGTGAGCCAGCTGGCTAATGATTTTTTCTCTTATGAGGGCAATCCCATAAAATAACCACACTTAGATGAAAAACTTCCTGTAAGGTTATTTAAGGGAAAAGGCTACAAAATTGCAAATGGCTATGGCTTGCTTGTCTTTCATTTTCATCTCCTTAGTTCCTCTAATCAGTCTCTCTCTTCATATTCAAATGACCTCATTAGGTCACTGCATAAATTTGGCTGTACTGGATTAGAAAAGTCTTTCAGAGTGATTGACTTCAGTGGTCATTATCTTTAAACTGAACTCCTCTCTCAGCAGCCCCACCTACCTAACATGAACATGCACAAGGATAACAGAAGAGTGCTGCAGAAACTGGACCCACCTCAGTGTTGTCCTACATCCTATTTTTCTCCTGTCTCAAAAGCCCATAATTCCTTTTTCTCAGTTTCATAGACAAAAAGAAATTCTGGACTATAATTGCCCAAATAACTTAATATGCAAAGTGATTTCTTCAATGGCTACAGTAGATCAAGCAGAAGAGAGATGTTGCATTGGCATACAACAATTTTATAGAAAAAATTAAAATGCACAGGCTGAGATAAAAAATCTCCAAGATCTAAAGGCAGTTTGAAACCACTACACATAATGAAAAAAAGAAAAGCTATTATTTACTCTGTTCTTGAATACAGTGAGGATTCCTTCAGTGTCCTTTACACTCCAAATTTCTTGAGCTATTTTACACAAATTCAGGAAATTTGTCTGAATTCCAGGGTGAGTAGTGCCCTTGCTGTAAATCCTGAAATGGAATAAGCCATTTCTGGATTGTTTAAAGTTCATCAACACAGAAATACCAGCTGAAAAACACTGGTAATGGAAAGTGTAGAGTCTCTCTTACATTTTTCCCTAAGTAAAATGAAGAATGCAAAGCCAAACAGGATTACCATCAGTCCTCTCTACTGCAATCCATCAACCACTCAAAAGCAAGTACCATTTCCAATGGATATTTCATAGAAGAAAATTAGTTTTAAAGAGAAACATGACTTGCAACACTGCCAAGTTAATGCACTGTTCCAGGACACAGCCATGTGCTGTGGGGTCTCACGTAAAACAGGAAATATTTGGCTACAGTTTCAGCCTTAGGCCATGATCCAGAAATCTGATCCATGTGTGTATACTACTCAGGCTGGAACTTCTGCACCAGTTGGATTCAATTGCATCAGACTTCTGCACCCTTTAAGAGAAGACATGGGAGCAGGTGGTGGAATGTGGGTGGAGGAATGAGGGAGGAAAGGTACTTTTGATGAGTGATGAGCACTGCGGAGATTGCAGAGCAGATGGGTTGAAACGCTTCAGTAGAGGTTAAGCGCTCTGTAAAGGGATTCTTTCACTTTCTCACCATCCCTGAATTGGGATCCCCTCTGATTTCTCAAGTTCTCTCAGATCCCACCTCAGACTTCTTACTCCGTGCAGTGCCCACTCTCCATCCCTGAAGCGACCTCTGCTTTCCTTACATTTTCATTTTCATTTTATACAGGAATGGGCTGTACTAGACCTTGACTTATTGCCATCCTCAATGAAAATTTCTTACCCTCACACCAGCAGCAATGAAAGAAGGGCTATGCAGACAGAAAATGGAGACCATTCCTCAGGAACTAGTCAAGCCAGGGGTCTCAGGTGCCAGAGCCTGTTTCCAATTACTCCCACAGAAGTATCAGCTACTTTCTAGCCCTATTAGCAATACATTTTGTCATTACAGCCAAAAAACCCCCAGTCCTCACAAGTATGCCCACTTTCTTAGAATGCTACCATTGTAAAAATTCAGTTCTAACCATCAGCAAGAGAAGAAAACCAATACTCATAAATTTCCCCTTCATGTTTGAGTTATTCTGCACCTGTCTTGCATGGTCTAGGAAACAATGACTTGTAGTGCATTTTGTTTACAGGACTCCAAGATTTTGAGCCTCTCTCTGATGTACTTTGCAGAAGACAATTATGTGAATTTGTATAAGACAACTGATACACAAGTGCAAAGGTTCTATACATCCACTTTATCATTACCTTTGGTAAAACTACAATAGTGCAGCAGAAATTAATGAATCCAAAAAAGGTCAAATGGCTACCCCAAATGCTTCTTCTGTTCCATAAATTAAAAATATGAAAATAGAGATAAAAGCTAACACCAAGTAAGCAATTCATAAAACCCCAGAATAACTATAAGAATACAGGGAAAAAACCCACTGTGCTTTCTGTGAATATTTTAAAAATTCTGCTAATAGATGTTACAACACTTGCCCATAATTTGGCTAAAGGGGGTAGTTTTTGGTATTCATCTCTGCTCTATTTGGGACTCATAAAGCATTCCTGTGCCTAAGTTCTAGATCTAAATTCCTCAATGATCCAGCCTAACAGTACTTCAGACTCATAATACACAGGAACTTTTCATTTTGCACAAAGATCCCCATCCACTTATTCAAAAAGGAGAAGCAGAAAGGAGACATATTTTACAATGCAGTGTAGTGAAGAGCTAGAGAATTTGGCCAGAAAATAAAAATCTCAGTGCTTCTTTAGCCTGAGGGGGCTCAAATTATAGTTTTGATCTTCTGGAAGTGTCTAAACTCTTAGGCTACATATGTTTAACAGATACAGAGTATTCTGTGGCCCTTCTCTTGAAACTGAGTTGCTATATAGAAAAGAACACTAAATTTTGGGGTCAAAAGCAGAAAAAAAAGAGGTAGCCAAACTAGCCAAGTGGGTTGATTGCTCCCACCTGTTTAAGCTACAGGTATTAAGAAAGCCAAGTCAGCTGACCCAAGTCAGACTAGAAAGTGCACAGAAGTAAAAATGTGGATAAGGAGTTATGTTTGAGGAGGATGTCTGTAGAGTGTCCTTTTTTTCCTGTCCAGGGAATGTAACTGACCTATGGCAGTTCCTCTGTTCCTTCTGATACTGGGGAAGTTGAATGCAGTCACATGAAGTTAACCCTCTGTTTATTACTGAACAGATGATATTGTCCCTGAATTCTGTCCCAGAACAACTTTCTGGAAGTGTATCTATGTTCGTGATTTGTTTTGTAAATGTACCTTCAGTGCTCTGGATTTTCACTTTCTCATGGTGTCATTGTGAGGACCTGCCAAGAAAACAGTAATAAGATAATCTGTCTAACAAAGTCAGGCATTTCTTAGTTCAGCTTCAGTGCAGAAACAACTTGCCACACCAGCAGCTGAACCATGCTGTGTCAACAAGATGGAATGTAACTTATTTCATGCTGCAATGTACATTAGAACAGAAATCAAGGCATGATTACTGCTTGATGTGTGGGTTTGTTCAGGCATAAGAGCAGCAGTTTGAGAGTGTGCCATGATGGAAAACATCTGGCCCATTTGGGCTTTCACTTGCACAGCCAACCTGGATATGTCCACCCACAATAAGCCAGCTGGTGACTCCTTTCATAATCACCAGCTTAATATTTGCTGATACTCCTTCAGGAAACCTGTTAAATCTGAGATATACAGGCTCTGTGTAAAGAGAAGCTATCCTCAAGAACATTTTTTTTTTCTGAAACTAACAGATCTGAAAAATCACAAAACTAACACTTCTTGCTGTCAGACATGAGACATGCCATGGTGATGCCTCGGGCACAGGGTTTTCTAAGCCAGAAGGAAGAGGATATTCTGCAAGAAAAGAAAGAGAAGAGTTTGTACAGGTTTTGATTCATTTCTCCTCAAATATTGCCACATAATTTATAGGGTAACCACAGGCAAGAAATTTTAATAGGTTTTTGACTGAAGGAGACAGCTCCATGCAGGAATAAAACCAGAAGAACAAAGTCTGGAGCAAAGAACAAAACTCATTTTGAAGCAAAGATGAAGTCTCCCAGTCCTAGACTCAGAACAGAGAAGGAGAACCTAATAGCTGGGCACTTGGCTATTTTTTTCCTTTATTTTCTTTTAAACCGTAGTTTAACATTCTCTTCTTGAGTGACAAATAAAAATGTTTAACAAAAAAAAGGTGGATAAGAAAAGAACATATCTATATTCTTCTGCATTATTTAGCAACTTTATGAAAATACAATCAGATTGCTGACTCTGTAGATGTTTCTCACTGCAGCGCTGATTTCTACTGCATTTCCTACTTATTACTTCAAATTATTTCTTGAGAAAGAGATCTAATAAAGCTTTGATCATTTGCCCATGCTGTTATTTACAGTTACAAGGTTTCCCTATTAGTAAAACTTAGTGCACATATTTTACATATTTTGAATACTATATTTGGTCTGACATGACTTTTAAAAGTACAAAGTAGAGATAAAAATAACGAGTCAGATCTGAGATCCATGAACAGAAGCACCTCCATCAGAGGGAGCTAAGAGAGGAGACAGAATAATTTATCCCACTGCACTGAAATAAAGCAGATGTGTTTTCTTTCAGTAATGCTGTAGCTTAATGTAACTTTTGGCATGACATCTGAAGTGCCAGTGTGCTGTGTTCTGCTTCACAGCCCCCTCACATCATGAGATACCAGAGTGGCTTCTGAGAAAATTTTCGTCCTTTATTTTGCTGTCTGCTTTCCTTCCCTCATCATCATACCTTCCCTCTCTCTTCTCCAAAAGGAAGTCTTATAACAGAATCAAAAGATAAACAAACTCTTCCTTAGACTTAATCACTACAGTACAAAAGTAAGGAAGAACTAAGAAGGATCTTGTATCAAAAAATCGTAATGATATGAAGAGAAGGCAGGATCATTCTGCTTCGTTTCCTTCATGGGAAAAGTGGGAATTAGTAACAACAATAATGGAAAAGCAGGAAAAGAAGAAGCCATTTTCAGCTTATGTATTCCATTTCCACAAAAATGCTTTCTAGAATTCCTACCAGCTGATAAAGACAGTAGTTACCTTACCAATGACATTGGTAACTACATATGATGACTTAAAAGGAAGGTTCATAAAATAGGTATATCTGTTAAATAAGCTCTGTTGTTCTGAAATTGTTCTCAGAATCCTTTGGTACAGCTGCAGGCCCGTTTAAAAAAAAAAAACAACCAGCCAAGGAAAAACTTGCAAACTCACTTTCAGTGGTTATAAGACTGAAGTTTTACTTCCAGGGATATGAACCCTTAGGAAACAGAAGAGAATATTTTTAAACCAAACTTGATGCACACACTTTCTTTAGAGTGAAGAGAAAGATGTTCTTCCACTGGGCAATTCAAGCACTTCGATGAATATTTCCCATGGATCTACACTGAAAGAAAGCTACTTCTCCATTAATTATATAAGAAGCATGAGGACATTAGCCAGCTAATCAAGCTGGGTGAAATTAGGACCTTTAATTCAGTAAGCTGAACATTCTGTCATGTTTTCTGCAAGCTGCTGGTGCTTATGCTTTCAATGTGTCTTAACCACTTTCTTGAAATGTATTTAAACTTTTATGTAATTCAGCATTACTGAAACCTTATCACTAACATTTTCTGCACATGAAACATCCTTATATAACAAAGGTTTTGCTGGAAATCTTTTAGAAGAATTAACTTCTCATGAATTTTGTAAGAGTGCTCTCCTTTATAGGCACAGATAGTTAAATGTAATTTGTACAGATCACTAAGACATTGGAATGCATTAGTATTCCTGCAAAGCAAAACATTTTCTGCCTTCCTATCCTCAGAGTCTGCTGTGCAATTTAGCATTTTGCAACTATTTCTTAGAAATGCTAAAAGATTATTGTTAAAGAGGTGCAGTAGATTATTTGGAAGAAAATAAGTTACTATGTTCCATTTCTTTACTTCCAAGGTGTGCCAACAGCAACAAAAAAAGGGAGGAATATATTGCCCTACTGGAAAGAACAAAAATGCAAAATTCAAGAAACCACAAATGCAAGCCCTTATGCCACATAAGTCCTGATCATTATCTCACTGAAAGCAGAGGAACTTCTACCACTTATTAAATGAAACCAGATTTCAGACCTAAATGATAAATTATCTTAAATGTAATCATTTTCTACTTCATGATAATATGAATAACTATAAAATACACTAGAAATCTGAGTGAGGGAAAACAGCCAAACTCTAATATTGGGTCCTTTCTTGAGCAATATATTATATCTATTGACTGCAGAGGCACCACCAGTGGAAGTGAGAATTGTGAAATCCAGCAAGGAATGGGGAAAAAGAAAAGAAGATGCAGGTACAGTTTCTAATTCATTATAAGCAAAGCTCTGCTGCACAGTGCTTCTGCCAGTTATTGGAGAGTGAAAGAAGTTAAAGAGTAGGCCTGTATAATTTGAAAATACAGAAATAACACTATAGAAATAACTGGGATACTTGGGAGCTTGGCACAGAACCAAAACACGTTTGTTTATTCTGAATGGCCAACTACACATGACCTCATTATCACCAGGAGAACTGTCTAGTACTCACACACTTCATATATAAACTTTGGCAGCGCCCTCCTATTTTTAGGTTCCTGGCCAAAGCTTACAATGACAATATTTAATGCATAGTTAAAGGTTAATCAATGTGATGATACTTACAGGAGTCCACAAAAAGCTTGAAATTGTAGAACTGGCAAGGATGGATTGCTGACTTATTGTAATTGATCCTGGAGCTCAGTGGTCTAGAGAGATTTCACCACTGCTCCCCCACGAGAAGATTTTGAGCTCAGGAGTAAATGAAAGCAAGATTGCTACCCATCAAACTGTATAGGTTCCAGCTGCTGGAAATGCCACTTCAGAGGCTGGAACTCTGGAGTGGAGAGAAAAAGCACTCAAAAAATGGCTCCAAAATGATGGAATTTTCATTCTGCTCTTGGGCTAGGACTGGGAGACTAGGCAGGGGAGAGAACAAAATCCAAGCTAAATCCCTGCAGACAGCAGGGCTCTCTGTGAGAGCGATCACGAAGAGCTGTTTAAAGGGGTGCTCTTTAGTTGAGAACCAAGATGAATATATACTACAAGAGGAAAATGAGGGAGCTTAAAAGGTGGGGAAAAAATTAAGAAGATTCATTTGGCTTGAAGATTCCTGTTTCTGAGACAGAAGAGTCTCTGTTGAGACTTTTTGAGAGCAAATAGGACGAGTTCTTTAGTTATGTCTGCTGTTCACTTGCCTTCTTAATTCAGGAAAGACTGGAATTTCATTGTTTGCTTAAAAACCCAAGTAGACAAAGGTGTATGCCTGCCCAGCAATGAGAATGCAAAGTCAGGGTTTGGGCAAATTTTCTGGATTAACTTGGTAAAAGTCTGGAAAGTCCTGTTCTTCCTAAATAAGATGAAAAAAGGTACATGGCTATAGGTAGGATTTTTTACTCTTTTTCTTCATCACCTTCTCAGAAACTTATCTAAATGATGGCAACAAAGACCTACTAGAGAATATGCTATGAAGACACTTTAATATCAATGCATCCAATAGATTTTCAAATACACTAAAAATGATTGAACATTCTAATTCTGTCTAACAGTTTGAGACACAGATATATACACACACAAATTTAATAATATTTCTTATATAGAAATTACTGAAAAACAAAGAGATTTTATTCAAAATGCCACCTTTCACAAAGTATATTCACATTTTTTTGTTTTTCTTTTTTTTATGAACTCTTATTGTAGGATGCTGATAAATTGTGAAAAAGGAAGACTCTTAATAAGTAAATATTTGGTATATCAGATATACTTATTCCAAAATAATTTGTTTTATCTTAGAAGTAATTTTTTAAGTCAAAATCAGTCATGTCTAATGGGTCTTCTGGGAATTCTTGAGAATTACTTTACTTTTTCAGATGTTTTCAAGCTATATGTTCCCCTGTATGAGGGACTATATATTAATCTTCACTCATATCCTGTTAAATAAAACAATGTGTGAGTAAGAGTTATGACCACATTCTCTGCTCACATCACTCATTCATACAGAGAAGTTGCTCTACTGGGTTCTTTCTGTTTTTCTAAAATTATTGAATGCTATCAGCAAACAGCAGGCAGCAAGACTTGCAGCTTCTAGATCTAGTGCAAAACTCCATAAAATTGATTGAATCATCCAGCAACTTTAATGAGATTTGGGCCAATCCTTTAAAACTCTATTTGCCTTCAACAGTAATTTCCTTATATTGGCTGCAGTTTTAAATCATACCTCAAACCTCAAAACCTCAACTCTGGGGACCACCATTTACTTAGGCAGTAGATTTTCTCTGACTATGTTTAGAACAGCAAATACTGTGGTCAAACAGTGAAGAGTCAAAGAGCTGAGACTGAGGAGATCTGAAGTTTCCATTATTTATTTTCCTTATTATCTTCCCCCCCCCCTTTTTTTTCCTTTGGACTATCTGTAGTGGAGGCCCCTGAACTGAATGTCCTTTTGCAGCTGGAGTGTATTAGATGTGCTCCAATTGTGCACCTTGCAGTTTAGTTTCACTCCAGAGGAATTCATTTGCATTCCTTGAAAATGCATTAACTAAAATGTTACAGACAAAAAAAATCAACTTCCTCTTGCCACACACACTCACTCACGTATCAAAGCAGGAGGAACACTCCCTTTTTTGGAGGACAGTCACTGAAGAGGTGGTGAAAGCAGAGAAAAGTTGAGGCTCATGAACTGAAATTTTTATTTCATGGTATTTACTATAACTGAAATATATGAGAGTGCTTAAGATTTTCTCTTTTTTCCTCACCTTAATCGTACTCTCTGCATCCCTCTGTCTCTGCAAGGGGACCCTCTTTATCCTCCAGCCTAAAACTGCTACTGCACTTTCTGAGCACACCTGATGAGGGTTAGGTTGCTCATACACTCAGTCTAACCTGGATCTTTAAAAGTAGATTTGTTGGTGGTCACTGAATGTAAAATTCTGTTATCCTTTAACTGCTTATGAAAAATATATATCATCAGATACATTTTACAATAAGGTAGAAAAATGCCAGCTGCCTAATGATTTTCTAAGGTATGTCAAAGATTATGTATTCAAAGCTATTTTCACATTTAACTCATAAATGTGTATGTTCTTCTTGAAGTCACATTCTATTTGTTTCCAGTACATATTGTATCCTTAGAAATGGTAAGATTAAAGTTTTTTCGTAATTCATGTGAATTGTTTAATTTAATTTTATTTTGAGAATAAGTAGTTAAATTTAATCACCATTTACTCTTACTATATGACTTATTTTTACTACCACTTTTAATGCTATTGAAGAAAAATACTCTAAAACACTCACCTGGGACTTTACTTTCTTTAGGGGAAATATCATAGTTTCTAAACTCTTACAAGTGTTGCAATGGAAAAGAAACAAATATCATAATACAAATGCATACAAAAAATACAAATACCGTAAATGTCCCATCACAAGAAAGTGGAGAAAAATACTTTGGATTAAACAAAATACTCCATTTTGATGTGACTGACTTAAAATTGTATCTAGTAGGCAAACCAGTGCCAGACAGTTTCAGAATGTTCTGTTTTGAAATAGCTGGAATGAAATTATTTAAATTCTTAAAAGTGTTTTCTCTCTAAGGAAGCTAAAAGTCCTTGAAAGTTTTCCCAAAGCATGCTACTTTTGATAAACCAGATTTTTCCATTTAAATATTACAAAAATATTACACCTAACTCCTAATATTAATTTAACAATAATAAGTTTATGTTTATATAGCCTTCCATCCCAAAGTATTTTATGTTTTTCACTTACTGAACTTGTGTATATTTCCATAATTTAATTGTATCTTTGAGCCTCCACTGAAGCCTTATTTGCATTTAATATCCCTAATGTCCATTCTGATTTCAATCTCTACTAATATTCTCTTTGAAGATCAGGGTTCCAGGCAGTAAAATTTCCCTTAATATTATCTGTTTCCAATATCTCTCTGAGAGAAGACATGTTTACTGAAATCTTATACCCCTTGTCAAACCTGAGCATTTCTCTGTTGATTATACTTTCAAATACTAATGCTAGCAAAATCAAAGATGCAATCTTTGTGTTTGAGAATCGCAAACACAGATCAGAAGGCTTTCCTCAGCATACAAAGCACATCAGTGTTATTTGATGAAGGATATCAACTTTTGTATAAGGCAAAATTGCTGAATTTCATGATAGATTATGTACTGACTGTGGTTTTTTTCTGAATAGCTATGTATATAAATTAATAAAAATTCAAGGTAATATAATTATGATATTTTTTGTCTTTCAACTAATTCCATTGCAGAACTAATGCCAAAAGATTGTATTCTCAGGAAAAAAATACAAACCTCCTATCATTTATACAGTTGAAAAGGTTTTGTAGACAAAAGCATTTTGTATTTGCAACTCAGAAGTCTGCATCTTTAATACATTTAAGGTATGCTATTAAAATCCATTTAAGGTATCAGATTGTTTTCAATTGTGTATAATGGTTAATGCTAGAATTTTTATTCTGTTTGAAAAATTTGAGTGCTGGTGTGATTTGAATGTTACACATGGAAATTCATTCCTCCCATCATCACTTCCATGACTTCTTACGAAAGCCAGAAGATGAGACAAATCACATACTACCCTCATGGAATCTGTTTTTGCTTGCCTGACAGTTTACATCAGCTACACTTCAGTGCTCATTAATATTCACCAAATACTTATCAGATAGTCAGAACCTCGGAACTTCAAAGAATTCGAGGGCTGAGTAAGAGGTTGAGATCATCAAAGCTACTGCACTGCCCAGAGACAGAACGAACTATCCTTACACCATTTCTGACAGATCCTTGTCTAACTCCTAATAAAGGGGATTTCACTCTATTGCCAAGCTTTCTCTTCCTGACCATAATTATCTTCATTATTAAAATAAATAATTGAATGCTAATACATAATCTGAAGATCATTACTTCTTGTACTGCCCTTCACGAATGTGGGAATAGATCTCCTTCGCGGCAACTTTGTATTGGTTACACTGTTACCAGATCTCTTTTCTTTCTTTTCTCTGGACAAACAACTTCATGTTTTTCTGGTTTGCCTTCCAGGTCATGTTTCTTGGACCTGAGAATCTCATTGCTCTCCTCTAGACACTGACTGGTCACCATCTTTCTACAAGCGTGGTATCTACAGCTGGATACATCATTTCAGCTGCAGCTTTTCTGCTAATGCTTTCTGCATTAACTTCTTCAGCTTCTGCTGAGCAGACCAGAACTCTCCACATCCTGCAGGACAGGATTGTGTTTCACAGCCTAGCAAAACGTTTGCCTTTTTCAAACCCAAATGATGGTACTGAATAATACTGGTAGCAGTCCAAAATAACTCCTTAGTCCTTCCCAATACAACTGCTGCTAAAGTACCCGTTCCCTGCGTTCCTGCAGTTCAGTAATCTTACATTGCATTCACCTTGCAGTTACCTTGCATTTCTTCCACACACAGTTTGTTCTAACACACCTCAAAATCTGTGAAGACCACTTGGCTGCTCAAATGGCTCTGATAAGTACTTGGAACAGCAAGGCTTTACAAGCCTAATTTTACATCAGAACACTACTGACATTATTGAAGAGTAATTTTGGATTTAATAGATTTTGCAGCTATTTTGTGTCGATATGCTACATAACAAGAAATCCTCTCATTGTTGTACAGAAAACCTTTGGGCATCTACTTGCTTTAATGCATAAGATGCAGAGAGAGCACTTCACGTGAGGCTTTTTGTCCTGAAGTGGAAAATTCTCCACTGGTAATTTTGAATTCTGTCCTTTTTTCATTTGAAATACTTGAATTATTACTGAAAAGGAATTGTACCTTCTCTGTAAGACCAACTCATTGAAAGAAAGTAGTTGGAGAGATAATGTTGCAGGAATAGAAAATGCTAAACCTTCTGCTCCAGAAAGGAATTTAACGAACAGCTGTAAAAATTCCAATTACTTTTTGGCATAATTTGGAAAAAAGAATAAGTGTTTCTATTTAATGCTTCACCCTCTGCAGACAGTGTTGCTTGCTGCAGTCCCTGTTCCTGAATTGCTGAATTCTGGTGAAATGTGCCTTTTTTCCTCTTGAAGGCAAGTGTTACCACAAGCTGCTCTTCAATGAGCTGCAGTTACCTGCATTGTCAGTCAAGTAGCAGGTTCCTCTATAGCCAGTTGTTTCCTACTGGCACCTCAAAAATGCCCCAGTAAAAATTGTCTGTATGCAAGAACCAAACAGAATAAAAGTAAGGTTTTACAAAACAGTTGAAAAAGGGAAATTCTCTCTTGGAAATCCCACAGTATCTAAATTCATTGCTCTCTATATTTATGAAGTTTCACTCAAGTTTTATGTTAATTTGCCAGAATTCCATTTAAATATAAAATATTTGTAAAATTTTCAGTTCACCTCAAATTTTACTGAGTAGTAAGCAGACAATATTTTATAAATTTATCACAACTGGACATGCTGTCAATTATTAAGTCATCACATGAGGTAAATAAACTCCCACAATCCTGTTTGTAAGGAGATGAAAACAAAAGGTGGGAGGGTTGATTATATGCTATAATGAGCTCGTCTACAAATTAAAAAAAATTCCCCAAAGGCCAGAGACTCCCCACTTTTTCTTGAGTTTCTCTGGGGACCAATTGCATCCCTTGAGTGTGCACTCAAGCTGTTCTCATCCTGTTCTAGGTTCTGACCAGCTTGATTTCTCAGCAACATGACTGGATGTGAAAACATATCATCATCTAGGTGAAAATGGCAAAAGTGTATGTGTACAAAATGTACAGTGGCTACTCTGGCACATGGTGGTCGTCTGCTTTATTGGATACAAACCAAACATGGACTCCATATCAAGCCTGGACCAATTCTATCTTGTTCCATAATGATTTCTGATCAACACTGTCCACAAACACCAGCCATGGGAACAGCTTGGGTGACTGCATCATTATTATTACTCATTCAGATCTTCTAGAAGCACTAAACTTGCCTACAGCTAATCATTAGAACTGCAAGATCCTACCACTGTTAACTGTTCCTCCTTTCTATTTGTTTCACTGCAAAATGTGTTAGCCTAGCTCCCTGACAGGCAGCTTCCCATTCCTGATTGGAGAAGGGGAATCCCACCCTCCTTGCTGGAAGTATTAGCTTCCCTCCTCTCTCACCCTATTAACTGAATAGAAACAGGGGACCAAACCTATAAGGCACAGCTTATAGAATCAAAATTTAAAATCTAAATAGTTTACACTCTGAAGACAAACTGAAAGGCATCCACAGAATAATATGATTCATGTCCTCATACATGTGCCAAACCACTAATCTGCCTGTAGATTATATTTGTAGTTATACAGGGAAAAATACTTATCTCCTGCACTGTTTCAACATAGTTATTTTTTCCCTACCCTGGGTCAGAGAAATAATGAGTGTAAAGCCACAAACAGAAGTTAATGGTAAAAATTCAGTCTTGTCAATATTTCATATTTAAACTCTCAAGACCACCTTGTTGCAGACATTTAAATGCATGTGGTATCAAATCCCTGTCTCTTACAACATGTGTAGTGTTCCATGCCTGAAATTTATAAAAGACTTAAGGCAGTTATGTGAGTGAGAATGTTGTGATTGTGATACTGCTGTTTCCAATTCTTACCCTGTGGGTTAACAATAAAGGGGATTTTCTCTCTAATTAAAAAGCAGTTAAACATCCCCCTCCCCAAACAAATAAAGGTTACTTAATTGTAATCTTATCTTTTGACTTGTTCTTTTGTGACATAACCAGATGTGAACAGCCATACAGCAGCAGAAAACTCAGACCAGGCAGGAAAAAAACCCCAAAGTCTCAGAATTCTGCAAAAGCAAATGAGTCTCCAGACTCAGTTACTATGTAAACTCTATGCTTCTTAAGTCGTTTAAAGACTTAGAACAAGTGGCTTGTAGTTTAATCTTTTAATTCCATTGCTCCATAAGTTTCCTTGTAGGTTCATTGAGCAAGGAATTCAGCCTAGCTATTTGGGGCCCTTTATTCTACAAGGGGCTGGGTATGGAAAAATCTGCAGTACTGAATCTTCTAGAAGAGTTTGCAAACTCTCCTCCACATTTACGTGACATGAGAGCCATTATCTTTCAGGATTCTTGTGGTTCAGACTGTTCACATTTACAATCAGATGCCTGCCATAGGAGACGCTCCCTATCAGCAAACATCTTTGGAATGTACTCAAGCAGTTACAGCTAAACATACAAATTTGTGCCATCAGGCCAAAAAAAAATATGGCAAGGAGAGAATAACTTTCACATTTTTAAAGATGTTTTATAGATACTGTGCATGGTTGTAAAAATCACAGATTTGTATGCTGAAAATCTTCAAACTACGCATACACACATTGCTGATTGTTCTATAATAATTCCAAGTTAGATTATAAATGACTTCAGAATTAAAGTAAATCTGGTTTAACATAGGTAGCCAGGCTTGGTTAATACCCTGAAGTTAATGGTTATATGTCGAATAACACGATACAGGTGGATAAGGTACATGAAGAAGAGAAGCTTTTGCCTTGTGATTTCTTGGAGAAGGAAGACACAGGCAATAGCCAGAGGCAGACCACAGGCTGGCAAGAAGGAACCAGTAATTTCTGCTTTTGATGTGATGTTTGAAATATATATAGGTGTCCCGGTTTGGACAGGTATTTCCCAAGAAAGGCGGGAGCCTCCCTTGGAATGAGAAATGTGAACCCCCCTTCCCTCCGAATTAATAATATTTTGAAATCAAGGGGGCTCTCAGGCAAAAGATAGGGAAATAGGAATAACAGATCTTTACTAAGTATTTATATGAGGTAAACAGTCAACAAATGTAACAAAACCAGACCAGAGAACCCACTTGCAGCCCGGGGCGGCGGTGGCCACGTGGTCCGGCCGGGACCGGGAGAAATGAGTTCGAATCTCGGGATGCTCAGGTGAAAAGAGTTCCTGGGGATGCCTCGGCAGGCGGGGTGGAGGTGCGAGCTGGCGCGGCTGGAACTCGGAGCGGCGCCGACGAAACGGCGGGGCCGGCGCGGCGGCGGCCACGCGGTTCGGCCGGGACTGGAGAAAGGCGGGCTCGGGATCCCC